>OX578286.1:24066498-24427828 GCA_951217055.1 Gerris lacustris
TATTAATTTTATCTCCAGTAGGGAGAAAAAGTTATGATTTTGGATTAGTTTAAAGGGACTAAAGGAAGTGTTTTCTTCCCTGGACTCAAAAAGTAGGGAGAAAAAGTAAATGTAGGGTGAAAAAGTAAAGTAGGGCGAAAAAGTAAGGATTGCCAACTTAATTATTTTATAAATAGTAGAGAATAAATGGCTAATGTAATGAAGTTGTTGAAATCAGGTTGGCGACACTGCTTTTCCGACCTTGTTTATCTTTGTTTATAACCTGCATCTAAATAACCTTCTTTTTGAGTTTAATTCCAATTCGTATTTGTTTTTAATATTGAATCTCTTATATCTGCTATTAAAAGTGCTAATAATTATTGTTATTTATTAAAATAATAAATACAAACTGTGTAATGGACGAAAATGTGTATATTCTTTCTACTGGAGATAAAATATTAGATGTACCTCATGAGTAAAGTGCCATTATTCCCCTTGCGCTAATTATCTCCCTCGGCTGCGCCCCGGGAGCTAATTAGCGTTATTCCCTCGGCTGTCTAATTCCCTCGGCTTCATCTCGGGATTTAGGAACTGTGGTTCCTTCGGCTTCGCCTCAAGAACCAACTTTTTCGCTCAGGGAATAATGGCTTACTTTACTCCCTAGGTGCATAAATAACTATTGAGTAGTTAATTCTATTAAGAAATTGAAAAGGCTTATGGCCACAAGGTATTGAACTCTGGGGTTGCACCAAGCATTCCAACTCCTGCCATATCCAGTCCTTACAGTCCAAAATCCTTAGAAGAATAGTCCATACGCCTTTCTATGTTTCTAACTTCACCCTTTACAATGACCTTAAAGCCCCCTTTATCCTCGACCTGACCATATGACTCCGTATCTCAACATCCCAATTCTTTAATCCACTACTTATCATTACCATTCATTCCTGGAAATCCTCCTCGAGGATAATAAAGGCAGTGGCTGCGCTATCTATCCAACAATGCTTCACTGCTTTATATTTATGTAATATTTCAAGCCAGTATCTGTAAGTACTGTTAATGGACAGTTCCTCACTTCATGTCAATTGAGTCTTTGTAAAAATATACATCAGTATTGCTTATAACATGTAATTACGTAGTTTTAATTTTCTAATAAAACTTAAAAGAAAAAAAAAATACAAGCTGTCTGACTAGTAGATTAAATTTTAATAAAGTAATATTGATTTCATTATTATTATTATTATTATTATTATTATTATTATTTTTTTTTTTTTTTAAATAAAATTCATCTTCAGCTATCATTTGGAAACAAGGTAAACTTAGAGAGTATTAGCAAGTGGCAAATATTTTACATAAGATAAAATAAATTTCAATATTATATGACGTTTGATTGTATTCCGGCTGTATCCTTTTACGATTTTACGCCATCTTGATCTTGATTTTAAGATGGCAGCCATTTATATGTTAAATTCTAAATGATGATATATCCTGAACCAATTACACTAGAACCTTGAAATTTTAGATGTTAGCTACCTTTTATGACATTCATGGCCGTCCCTAGGGGTATAGGCGCCCGGGTCAAAGGCATCTTTGGCGCCCCCCCCCCCTTATTGCCAAATTCACCTAGTAGATAAGAAGGGGGCCTGGCGGCGCCCTCTAGACGTGGCGCCCGGGTCAGCTTGACCCGGTTGACCCCCCCTAGGGACGGCCCTGATGACATTAAAAACTCTTTTCAATCAGCCATTTTGATTAAAGATGGCGGGCATGTTCTTATTTGAAACTGTATGCTCAGAGGAGGTGTTCGACAAAGTGCCTAATTTACACTACTGTTAAAATGGTACTAATATATACTCTGCTTAAAAACATCTTTTAACTTCCAATTAGTTAGTAATTGTTTTGTGATTAATCAGTAAAGCAAATTAAAATAAATTGGTTATGTGTGAAGTCTCACATAAAAAGGGTTTTGTTGGTATTGTGAACATGAAATTTGATAGAATAAGGGGGGGGGGGGCAAGTAAAACGATGTTTTTTGACAAAATGGCGCAACACTTTCCCTAAGTGATTTATATATATTTGTAATATACTCTTCAATACCTTTCATTTGATACCCCACTCAAAATTTAAAAAAAAAAGTCCAGTCATGCACCATGACTTAATGAGCGAATTTTCAAAGAAATCTGCGTATTATTGGGTTATGATAATATAGGAAAATTTTGGTTTAGAATTTGAATGGGGGAAAAAATTGGTACACAGGGGTACGGGGTACAAAAGTCAAAATAGTATTTACCCTTCAAGATGCATGTCGTTGGAAAGCTCTTTAAGAGTACAGTAATTGTTGTTATGTACACTTTTATCATATTTTCATATAAGAGGGGGGTAAAATGGATAAAACACGGTTTTATGCTATTTTTGACCCTAAATTGTAAAAATTTGACCCCTAAATGAACTCCAAAAATTCTGGCCAACGAACTCATCCTTTCTTTTGATATTATTGACATTTTAAAATTGGTTTGAAATTTTTAAGTGCATCCTAAGGGGAGATATCGTCTGGAGTGACACATATATACATACATATATACATACATATATACATACATATATACATACATATATACATACATATATACATACATACATAAAAAAAAGTGTTAAATTTTAGGAATCGATTCAGAATGGTCTGAAACAGATTTCCATGGAAAAAATTTTCAAAAATTCGCATTACAAAAATTTTGAAGCCATTGCAATAGCGTAATTTTCTTTGAAAATTCGCTAAAATGTTTGTGAGACATGAATGTTCTGCCATTTTGGATTTGAACAGCTGATAATTTTGAGTTCTCTATATTTTTCCTGTGTGCGCATCAAAACGATCTTTAATACTGGAAATTTTCATGTTTTTCCCTGTTTTGATTCAAAAGTTATTGGAATCGTACAGAGTGGCAGACAGACACAGGAACAAAACTATAAGGGGTTTCTTTTTTTGGTTTTACCAACGAAACCCTAAAAAGATAGTTTTTTTTAATTTAGGAAGGTTTGAGTAACCATTACACATAGTTACCAACCTAGAACAGCAAATTCCCTTAAAGGCTTTAACAAGACAGAAATAAAACAATAATCAAATAATGTTTAAAACAAAGTTTGATTGATAATCTAATTACCTTTTAAAATAGAATATTGTTGATTTGTGGTTTTGTTTTTAGAGTCATCACATGCATTCACCGCCGCCACCACGTATACACGAAGTTACAGGTTTACCTGACTTTGTTCAGGATCATCTTGTCATAGAGCAGTGTTACCTCAATGCTAATGCACAGCAACCCATGGCAGTCGATCTCGACCATCTCCCTGACTTTACTGGGTCAGTCAACAATATTATACTTATTATTTTGGTAGATATGTTAGTTTACCTGATTTTGCGTCGGACCATGATTTAGAGAGTAATGTTACCTCAATGTATGTAAGTTATGAAGGTTTTTGTAGATGAAGATTTTAAACATTTTTTCAGCGAGTGGTAACATGATTTCAGGTGTCGGCCTTCTTTCCAGACAAATCTACACTTTTTATTGCCTCCTCTATACTTTATACTGTATCATAACCTTTTCTTTTTGAGGAAATCGCTTGAAAAATTTTGAGACTCCAAATGTTTTTAAATCCCGTTATAAATATGTATTAAAAAGTTGATTGATTCCCATTATTTGTTGATGATATCAAACGAACTGACGATGTAGGTTCGAGTTTCAATCACCAACTAAAATAAACTATTGGAATTAACCCAGCACCTGTGAAATTGAATAAAGAGTACTTTAAATCGAATTATAATTATCATTAACTACGGGAAACATACGGAGAAAAATAAACCCCAGCACCGGGACTTGAACCACAAGCCTCCTATATATCCCCTACAGGCGCTCTTACCAACTGAGCTATACTGCAGAATGATTTTTATCTGTCGTTACCAATACAAATTCCCGAATCCAAGGTTTCAATCTTTTCTACAAGTCTAGCAAGCCAAATATTCACGGCAATAGAACTAGACCGAGAATTAACGCTAATAATTATAAAGTACCCAATTAGTACCTGCACCTAGTACAATCAATTAGAAATTCAAATTTTTAAGTTTTAGGTAGTATTCATACTACGGAAAGATTCAATTTTACTTTAAATCATATTATAATCATTCTCCAGTATAGCTCAGTTGGATGAGCGCCTGTAACGGATATATAGGAGGCCCATGGTTCAAGTCCTGGTGCTGGGGTCTATTTTTCTCTGTATGTCTCCCGTAGTTAATGATAATTATAATTTGATTTAAAGTAACATTTAATCTTTCTGTGGTATGAATACTACCTAAAACTTAAAAATTTGAATAAAGAGTTGAAGTGGTTAGGTACTAGCAATAAATGTATATTAGAATAGGCTATATAGTCCAGTCTGCAACCAATTTTTGCCTTTGAACAATTAGTTTAATTGACAGGGTGTGAAAACAAACACTTCTTTAGATTGTTACTCCCCTTATAAAAAGACAAAGGGGAGTAACAAGGTAAAGAAGGTGTACGGAATGATCTTCTTTTGACTGTTACTCCCCTTATAAAAACAGAAGTGTGATATTCCTAGTACATGTTCCAAAGTACATTGGACAAAACATCCCTTTTTCTTTATAGTTATTTTGTCAGTCATTTATATTTTAAAACAACATAGGGGTGTAACAATCTAAAGAAGTACCTGAAAACAGGGGTTTACCGCAAAACCAGGTTGAACAAGACAACCTGCTGATAAGTCAAATTCCATCCTCTGTTTCAACTCCTACCCTGATTATATCTCACACACCTCATTGTCTCACCAAAACTATGAGGTGAACAGTAGAGGTTGAAAATGTGCTTTTTACTCTAAACTTACTTTTAAAAGAAGAAACCTGGTTTGTTTGTAATTTTGATGTTAGTCAACGCTTGCTTGTGGTGTTTTAGGCACGATGGTTATGACGGAGGATATTGCAGATCAGCAGGTGGTCAAGATACATCCCTACCTGATTTCCTATCTGACGGACCAATCAGATCAGAGCGGAGGGATTCAGACTCCCCACCACCCAGCCCACAGAATCCCGCCGATCTTAGACACTCGCCTAGGGTAAACAAAACTAAAAGCCAAACATCTTTATCTTTCTTTTTTACTTTCTCATATAAAGAGAAAGTATTGTGATGGATTTACACGTTTTGAGGTCCCCTGAGTCCAAAAAAGTGGTTTTTAAAAAATGTCTGTCTGTCTGTCGTCTGTCGTCTGTCGTCTGTCGTCTGTGCAGACGCCTGGAGCCTAAACTATTGGGCCGATTTTGACGAAATTAGGCATACATGTTCAGAAAAATCATACCCCGAGGCGAAATCGAGAAATGAATTTTAGCTCTAAATTTGGGGGCACTACCCCCCAAAAACTCTGAAAAAACAAGAAAATAAATTATTTCTCGAAAACGGTTCCGACGATTTTGATTAAAAAATTCTAAAATGTAGTCCATTTGAATACGAATCCAACGATATAAGCCGTTTTCCCGGGAAAAATCTAGTTCCTGAGAAATTAGCTTAAACGCGGACGGAGAGAGCCCGGGTTCGATTCCCCGCCCAGGAGAAGTTATTTTTATGATAAATTTTGATGAAATGTTCAATAATATTTAAATGTACATTTGAAAACTAATAAATGGAAAATACTGGGTTAAGTAATTATAAACTCGTATATGAGAAAGTTTGTCTGAGTTGTCTCGGACCGATTTTTTATATATATAAAAATGAATGTTTGTCTGTCTGTCTCTTATGCCTGCCTAAACCGTTCATCCAAATGAGATGAAACTTTAGGGAATGGTTGGACGCATGCCCGGTAAGGTTTCTAAGTTTGTAAAACTGTTTAAATTTTGGTACACAGGGGTACGGGGTACAAATGTCAAAGTAATGAAAACCCTTCATGATGCATTCTGTTAAAAAGCTCTTTAAGAGTACAGTAGTTGTTGTTATGTACATTTTTGCCATATTTTTATTTAGGAGGGAGGGGGGAATGAAAAATGCAGGAAAAATATCTCTTTACATTATATAAAAAGAAGAGTGTCTGTATGAGGGTATTTATTTTTTACAAATCTTAATCTTAAATTACTGTACTCTTAAAGAGCATTTAAATGATATGCATCATGAAGGGTATTCGTTACTTTAACATTTGTACTCCGTAGCCCTGTGTACCAAAATTTATATTTAGAAATCTCATGTAGACAGTTGCTTTGAAGGTCCCCTTGCTGGTCACTGAAAATACATGTGATTTCAAAATTTAAATTTTGATACACAGGGGTGGGTACAAAAGTCTAAGTCAGATATATCCCTCATGATGCATGTTATTGGAAAGCTCTTAAAGAATGTAGTAATTTTTGTTACGTACAGTTTTGTCATATTTTCATTTAGGATGGAGGGAATTGATCTTTGTCCAGTTTTCAGCCAAAAATTGTGATTTATTAGTGGTATGACATGGTCCTGTTAAAAAAATTAAGGTTTATAAGGTTTGTAACATAATTTCCTTATAGGATAACAATTTTTTATACATATTTATTTTACAATGTTCTGATACTTTTATATTATACATTTAGGTATCTACTTCTTTATTGTTATTTTAGTCACTTAGGTCTTGCTTTTTGTATACAACCTGGTTTGTGCCGGGTACTTGAGCTAGTTTTAAATAAAGATGAGGTACAAAGATCTGTGTTTCAAAGCCTGGTGTCGGAGGGTATCTCTCTCTGTCGCCCGTCTTTAATTTCAATTTTATTGATGATGAAATGTTCCGACTTTTTGTTTATTCCACTTTTACTCCTCTTTGATTGATTTGTAATTTTTTTGTTTTATTGTTTTAGTTTCAGATGGAAAATGAACGACTGAGGCATGAGAATGAGAGGTTAAGGAGGGAGCTAGAAGCTATGAGACGTGAGGAACCCTGGGCTTTGAGAGAACTAGAGTCTCTCAGACGTCAGCTTAGCGATCAAATAACTAGGTAACTTTATACAGCGTTAGGTTTCCACAACCGAGATAGATCTATAACCACACCCCATCAGGGATTAAGTGAATCCCGTTATTTCAAGAACATTTCAGGGGAGTTGCTTGTGATGAGAGCAATTTAAAACCTATCACCAAATCTCTAATTCAGTGTCCTCTTATAGATTTAGAATTAACTGGGTAACTTTCATACTTAATGGCATTTATTAACCATGTTTACATGGTGTATCAAAAACAATCTGAATACCGTACCTTTCCATGTAAACGCACTGTATACAATCTAGTTCATTTCAAGGTCGATACATCAAAAGTCTATACTGTATCGTATTGAATACATCTTCAGTTACATATAAACACCTGAATGTATTGAGATCTTATTAGGGACATGAAGAGTTTTATGTTTCTGTCTTGGGTAACCTGACATATCGACCATACAAACATAACCTTCTATCACAGCCATTATAATTATCAAGTGTCAAAATCAGCTGTTTTCTAATGATGTTAGAACTGTATCCAAATATTTTAAAATACCAACTCAATACGATGTAAACAGACTTCATTTGGGAACTGTTACCGTATTGAGATTGTTTTCAATGCACCATATCAATATAGCTATAAATAGTAAAAAAGAAGGTTGCATTCTTTTGTAGTTTCTGGTTTAGGGTTTTTAAATCTACGCCTAAAAACAGGCTAGTCTAATGTCATACTTCTCTTGATGACATATCAAGAAATAACCACCTTATACGATCATTAACTTAATAGAATAATTGACAGATAAAGTCCCTTACATAATTTGCTCTTCTGTTAATTGGACAACCTTAAATACACTTAAGATACATTTGCAACTGAACAAGGAGGATCCTTCTTTCAAGCAAGGCAACCAAAACAAACAAGGATCAGTTGCAAACAAACAAGGATCAGTTGCAAACAAGCAAGGATCAGCCACAAACAAGCAAGGATCAGCCGCAAAAAAGTAAGGATCAGTTGCAAACAAGCAAGGATCAGTTGCAAACAAGCAAGGATCAGCCGCAAACAAGCTAGGATCAGCTGCAAACAAGCAAGGATCAGCCGCAAACAAGCTAGGATCAGCTGCAAACAAGCAAGGATCAGCCGCAAACAAGCAAGGATCAGCCTTGCCACTGGTGAAACACATCTTATCAAGATGTTCTAGAAACCTTTTGTGCCAGTAGCAAAACTAAGGCTTATAATTTGTCCAATTTGTGGGTTCTTGGTTTTTTTTTGGACTGGGCTGGGCCTGCAAAAACACTTTACTTTCGCTGGCTCTACAGTCCTGGGTGGACCCTGGCCTCTCGAACCTGCAAAAACACACTGTGTCGGACTGTGTTTCCTGCAAAAACACAGTCCGACACAAATCAGACTTAATTTATTTTTAAATGATTTTGAATAAGAAAAAAAAATTAACCTTTGAAAACAAGTGATGAAGTTGAATTTCCCTGAAACATTTTCTGGTTTTAACATATGAAATTGTTATTATTACAGGTGTGAAACGTTAGAAGCTGAATTAAGTATAGCTAGGAATCGAGAGCCACCAGACGATTTAACCCTTGAAAAATTAAGGATGTCGGAGGACAACTCCAGAAGAGCTAGAGTAAGTCCTGCTTCTATTTTGTTAAGTATATTTTAAGGGTACTTTTTTACTTAAGCACCCCCCTATATCCCGTTTCTTAATGGTTATTTAGACAAAGGAACATTTACAGAGTAGTATACATTCCTTAGTCTATATTACTATTAAGACAATGGGATATTTAGTCCAATGTACCTTGAGACAAAGGAACATCACACTTGTGTATATAAATGTGATAATATCCCTTAGTCTAATTAACTATTAAGACAAAGGAATATTAAATATAAGACTGCCCTAAAAGTCTCAATGTCTTGGGGAGACAAACACACACTTTTGTAGAGCAGACTATTGTTTAGAACCAAAGAAGGTGCTATAGTAAATAAGTACTAAAGATAATAAGTGGCTGTTTTCTGGAGGCATGGATGAATTCCTTAAATTGTTTAGACAAGCATGTTTGTCCGTTCTCTCTCTTCATCTTTTTAATCCCTTCAAACTTCTTCCTACCCTAAACCTTCCTTTGTAGCTCCTCTTCCTGTAAAAACTCTCTTAGGTTGTAACCCCTAATCTCTTCCTTTTCTTTGAAAAACTTTGGGTTACATTTATTGTAATTTCCGTTTCCTTAGGTTACACCCTTTGTAACCAACCCCCTTTACTTTGGGTTAGAGACCCTTAAGAGTTGTTTTATTTTTCAAGTTTTTTACTTTTTAATTTTTTCATGTTTTTCTAAACACAAGCCCAAATTAACATAACTAAACAAACCCTGCATTAGGGGGAAACCGAATAGTCCAGGAGATAGCATGAAAAAAAGTGTCTTACTAACATCAAGCTAGAATTTTGTGTATAAATAAATCTTTTACTGCCTGTTAAGAATATGTGGTTAGATAAGTTCGTCTGCGGGACATAGCTTGGCAATATGCATTTGATAAAAACAAACCGGTGGAGAGGGGTCATGTCCCACTAATTTTAGTGGACAATGTGATTTTCATGATCTGAACTTAGTTAGTTGACCAAAAATCAAGTTGATAATAGTTTGTCAATTAAATAGGTTAAGATGAAGTTAGCAACAGTAAAGTATAGATGTGAGGGAGTTAGTGAGGTACGGTCTAAAGAAAAAACTTGTTTACCAACTAGTTTCGTAAAATATATTTACATCATCAGGGTAACATTTATGAACACAATACAAGACTATAAAGAAAGTTCTATGGTAAAGTTTGGAATGTGAATGAACACTAACTCCCTCACATTTAAATAGGTTAGTTAGTCAAATATTACTCGAAATCAAAGTCACCTACTAAATGACAAACTACCATCAAATTGATTTTTTGGTCTACTAAATAAGTTCATACTCAGGATCATAAAAATCACATTTTCCACCATAAAGGGTGGACATGGCCACTCTCCATCAGCTTGTTTTTTTTAAATGGCTATTGCCAAGCTATGTGTCCCGCAGACGAACTTAGCCCATCATATATTCTTAAAAGGCACCAAAAGATTTATTATATACAAAATTTTAGCTTGATGTTAGTCAGAAACTTTTTTGCGCGCTACCTCCTTGACTAGAACTTGAGAACATTATTTAGAGCTAAATCCTTTTTATTCCACTTTATTTTGGGTTAAATTCTTTTTAATCCTCTTTATTTTGGGTTAAACTCTTTTTAATCCTCTTTATTTTGTGTCACATTCTTCATCCTTTTTATTTCTTTTTCTTTTGGGTCACATCCTTTTTAATCCTTTTTCTTTTGGGTCACATCCTTTTAAACCCTCATTCTTGTGGATCACATCCTTTTTAATCCTCTTTCTTTGTGGGTCAAATCCTTTAAAACCCTCATTCTTGTGGGTCACATCCTTTTTAATCCTTTTTCTTTGTGGGTCACATTCTTTTTAATCCTCTTTTCTTTGGATTATATATTTGATTACTCCCCTTCCTGTAACCTACTTCACTTCCAATCAATTTCCACCTCTCATAATTATGTTTGATTTATTATTTAAATACATTTATGAAAGTTTATATCTGATATGTTTTTTTTTTTTAATTTAGTCTCCATTTAACCTAACCATTACCAATATTATTTAAATAATTTATTTTATTTTGATTTTTTTCAGAAAAAACTCTTATTTGAGCAAAGTAAAAATGACAAATTAAGAGAAGAGGTTGAAGCATTAAGGGTAAGCTATTTTTAAAAAAAAAAAAAATTATATATTTTAATCTAGATTATTTTTAATATTTAAGATGCCTTAAAGGAGGTGAAATATAGCAAAATTGGAGTGAAAGTAAGTTTATTAATACCCTACAGTCCTGAATAAGATTAAGCATAATAATATTTTTGTGTTTACAGAATGAGTTAGAGGCTATGAGGTGTAGAGAGGGAACTGCTTCTACGTCAGCCCTACAGACAGACAGTGAGAGACTTGCCAGTCAGTTAAGGAATGCAGCCAACACTGCTGAACTATCTCTTAGGTTTGTGGTTACTTTTTGTTTTGTTATTTATTGGTAAACCTGGGATTACAATTTTAGTATCGGCAAGATTAAAAAATATCGATTTTATTTGATCTAAATCAAGCCTGAAAATCCAGATAAGTAAATAATAATAACTGTGTCTATTTCTTAAGCCAAATAGTAACTCCTACTGCCTGAAGCTCTGCACCCAATAATCTATATGAGGGTGGTTTGAAAAGTTGATTGCACCAAATCTTTATATAGTCCAGGAGATAGCGTGCTAAAAAGTGTCTGACTAACAGCGAGCTAGAATTTTGTAAACATGTTTAATCTTTTAGTGCTTTTTAGGAATATGTAGGCGGCTAAGTTCGTCTGCGGGATATAGCTTGGCAAGGAGCATTTTTTTTTTTTTAAAAAGAAGGTGGAAACTGGTCGTGTCCTACCTATTTCGGTGATCAATGTGGTTTTCATGATCCCGAGTACAGAATTAGTTAGTAGACCGAAAAATCAAGTTTATGTTAGTTTGTCACTTAATAGGAGACCACTTTGATTTGAAGTAATATTTGTTGACTAACGTATCAAGGGAAAAACTAATGTCAACTTGATTTTTTGTCTACTAACTAATTTTGTACTCAGGATTATGAAAATTACACTGTCCACCAAAATGGGCGGGACATGGCTGATCTCCAACAGTTTGTTTTTTTAAAGCCTATTGCCAAGCTATGTCCCGCAGAAGAAATTAGCTGACCAAATATTCTTAAAAGCACCAAAAGATTTGCTTATACACAAAATTCTAGCTTGATGTTAGTCAGAAACTTTTTTGCACGCTATCTCCTGGACTAACCTTTCTGGCGACCATATGTTGTGTTGGGAGGCTGACAGAATGTATGTCCACCGAACTATCATATGAACAAGTCTGACTATTTTCATGATTTCTCCTATTCCTAACTCCCAAGAGACAACATTTACACTGCTACACTATAACCCTGGACACTAAATCTTCCCTCAACAGACACTATGGCTCACTGTACAGCTCTTCGTAAAGCACCAAACTGTAAAACATATAGTGTGTGTGGAAGGAATATTCTTACCCAAGAGCTATCCTCCTTAGCCGGTCAGCTACCTGTCAACCTAGAATTAAAGGAGAGGAAATGACATTGGATAGGCCACTCTCTTAGGAGAGAAAAAAGCTGTCTATCAAAACAAGTCCTCCCAGGTAACCCTCAGGCAACTCCAAGATTTGGGGAGCCCATGGAAACCTGGAAGTGTCGGCAGGTCGTAGAACCAGGCTAAGAAGGTTACGAAATAATCTTGTTGTAGCCCTTTGTTCCACTTAAAGAATTTTACAACAGTTTATTGTAAAATTGGTAAACTTACATTTCAACTTATTTCTTACCTCTCAAAATCAAAGGAGAAGAAGCTCCAAGTTAAAGAGGAAATGAGCAGTGCTCAATGCTCATCTATACAATCTCTGCTCATCTAGAGCTGAAGAAAATTCCTTTTCATTCAGATCTGTGGGTGGGTACTTCCTTAATTCATATCAGGTTTTTCCCACTGCCATCCGGACTGCCTACTGAAAAATGTAATAACTAGAAATTCTATAAAAGAAAATCCAAAAGGTGAAAGTAGGACAACTCTTGCAAAAAAGTATGGTGTGGGGACATCTAAAACGAAAAACAAGATAGTATACTGCAATACACGTCAAAGCTAGATTCTGAAGAGGGGTAAAAAAAATGGAAAACGTTACGAACGGAAAATGATACCACTTTAGAAGATGCGATGTACATATTATGGTTTACCAAAAGAAGAAGCTCAGGTGCACCTTTATCAGGTCCTCTCGTCTGCGAAAAAGTTGTTTTACAGCACATTCGAAAATTCAGACAAATCGGTAATTCGGACAGTGTCTGATCCCAATTAGTCCGAATTATCGAGGTTCCACTGTAGTCCCGTTATAGAGGTTGATTTAACATTATGTGTTATGGCAATCTCAAGGGGATTCAAAAATTGCACTTGTAATTGAGGTTGTCGTGTTATTGAGGGTCGTGTATGCGAGGTTCTACTTTAATTGTAACTGCGGACGCCTACGAACTTCAATATTTGATTATAACAGTTTTAATTGTATTGAATGTCATTATTTCGTATACTAATTTATTGTTTTGTTGTAGGCACTTGTTAATTGGTGTGGATAATCTGAGGCAGTTAGCTGCATCGATAGAATCACAGCAAGCGCATGGATCGGGTTCCAGGAGGAGAGGTGCCGGTGTACATCAAGGTACATCAAGACCTCTTGTAGATTCATCAGATGAAAGCCTAGATGAAGATCCTGATTATCCGCAAGGCCCTGCTCTTTAGCATCAAAATATTTCAGGTACATATCATATATTAACCGGTACTTCTTTAGATTGTTACTCCCCTATGTTTTTTTTAGAATAGTTTAGTCCAATGTTCTTTGGGACAAAGGAATATCACACTTCTGTTTTTATAAGGGGAGTAACAATCTAAAGAAGTGCCTAATTTTCTATCTCCTAATCATTCATAACAATTTCTTCATATGTGTACTACTCTTATTTTTAAGCAATTTAACTAACACTTATTATAATTATAATTACATGGGTATGCACTTAATAGAGTTTTTAAGTCTATATGTCTACCCCCCCTCCCCCCCACCCAAAAAAAAAAAAATTAAAAATATTTTCAGAAAACTGGTTGAAAACTGAACTACACTGGAACAATGTTTTAAATTAAAATACACAACAAAAGCATAAACGCCAATAATCTGAACAATTCAGAAATCCAAACAGGCCCTGGTTAAAATTAGTTTAGGTCCGTCCAGATTATACAGATGTCTGGACTAGCGGGGTCCGGTTAAGCAATGGTCCCAATTATTTTGGATTTCTAGGGGTTCTACTGTAAATATATACATAGATAGTCCAGGAGATAGTGTGCAAAAAAATGATTAACATCAAGCTAGAATTTGGTGTACAAGTTAATTTTTTAGTGCCTTTTAAGAATATGTAATCAGCTTAGTTTGACATAGCTTGGCAATAGGCATATGAAAATAACAAACTGGTGGAGAGTGGCCATGTCCCGCCTTTTATAGTGGACAAAGTGATTTTCATGATCCTGGGTACAAAATTAGTGAGTTGACCGAAAATCAAGTTGAGGGTTGTTTGTCATTTAATAGGTGACCACTTTGATTTGGAGTAATATTTGTCTTACTAACCCATTAGGTGTCAAACTATTATCAACTTGACTTTTGGTCTACTAACTAAGTTCATACTCAGGGTCATGAAAATCACATTGTCCACCATAAAGGGCGGGACATGGCCGCTCTCCACCGTTTTTTTTTTTTTTTCAAATGCCTATTGCCAAGCTATGTCCCGCAGACGAACTTAGCCGACCACATATTCTTAAAAGGCATCAGAATATTGACTTATAAACAAAATTCTAGCTTGATGTCAGTCAGACGCTTTTTTGTACTCTATCTGCTGGACTAAGAAGAGTATTGAGGCAGCACAAAAAATTAATTTTGAATCACTTCCTTTAATTTTATTACATTAATCGTTAATTTCAGTCGTATTTGTAAAAGAGTTTCAGGTGAATTCTGGGCGTTTTGAAGCAGGATATCGTTTCTACAAAGAATCTCCCTCCTCTAGACCCATCGTGTCTCCCTCTCCCCCATCGTGTGTACAGTTCGACTTAACACTAAATGTAAATATTTAAAAACAAAAATAAACAAACAAAAAACTATTATATAAAAAGAAAGAACAAGTAAACAAACAAAAACATATTACATTACTATTCCTTTTTTTATATTAAAAGAAAACAAACAAAAAAATCTTAAATTTCTTTCTCTTTTTTTTTCCTTCCTTTATTTATTTAAGTATTCAAATATTTATAAAAAGGATGAATTTCAGGAAACGTTCTTTAAAATTATTTAATAACATCTTGAATTTACCATTTTAGTCCGGGAGATAGCGTGCAAAATAGTGTCTGATTAACATTAAGCTATAACTTTGTGTATAAGTAAATGTTTTGGTGCCTTTTAAGAATATGTGGTCGGCTAAGTTCGTCGGTGGGACATAGCTTGGCAATAGGTATTTAAAAAAAAAAATGGTGAAGAGTGGCCATGTCCCTCCTTTTATGGTGGACAATGTGATTTTCATAATCCTGATAACAAAATTATTTAGTAGACCGAAAATCAAGTTGATGTTAGTTTATCACTTGATAGTGTGAACCACTTTGATTGGTTTGTAAATTCAAATAACTAACCTATCAAGTGACAAACTAACATCAACTTGATTTTCGGTCTACTAACTAATTTTGTACTCAGGATCATGAAAATCACATTGTCCACCATAATTGGCAGGACATGACCCCTCTCCACCGGTTTGTTTTTTTCAAATGCCTATTGCCAAGCTATGTCCCGCAGACGAACTTAGCCGACCACATATTCATAAAAGGCACCAAAAGATTAACTTATACACTATATTCTAGCTTCATGTTAGTCAGAAACTCTTTTGCACTCTACCTCCTGGACTATAAGTATTAAAATATATTTTTAAAAAAAATGGATTTTAGGAAACTTTTTTTTTTAAATTTTTTTTAAAAAAATCTCGAATTTCCCATTTGTTGTACTTTTTACTTTTTCTTTTTAAATTTCCTTTTTTTTAAATAAATAAAAAAAAATAAAAAATTGAAAGAAATTGATTTTGTATTAGAGTTAATAAAAAATAAGGTAATTTATTTCTACCGAAGGGAATTAGATATATGATTTAATCTTATTTATTTATTTTTGAAAAATAATAAATTATTGATTTTTTTTTTAAAAAAAACATTGCTTTCTGTCTTCTTTTTTTTAAATCCTATTTAAACCTTGTAAAATGGATTATTATTATTATTATTATAATTATTTTTTTAGCAATATTATAATAATTAGATAATTTCTCATTAAAATTACCACTAGAGTAATACTTTGATTACTAGACTGATTGGGAGAATATTGGGACTATATTCCACAATTAGTTCAGGTAATCAGATTTTCCAATTAAAATCAGGTACTTTTTTTGAAGGAGAAACGTAGAAAGTAATCAGTAATCAAACATTTACCCTTCTTGTATTATATATATATATATATATATATATATATATATATATATATATATATATATATATATATATATATATATATATATATATATATATATATATATATATATATATATTATATATATATATATATATATATATGTATCTTTTTCCTTCTGTAGAATGGTTTAAATTACTAAAATTATGAAGACATTTATATGAACAAATAGCTTGAATAGAGGCAGTCAATTTTTTTTACCAATTATAAGGTAAGAAATGAGAATATTTTTGATGATTTTTTTCTCAAAATATTGGCCTATATTTGCTTATCTAAAGGAGTCTGAATTGTGATAAATACAAGTTGGGGGGGGGGGGGGGGGGGTAGAGAAAAGGTGGATAGGTGGTGTGCATGAAATAAAAAATCAGAAATTTGGATTTTCTTGTGACATTACCACATGTCACTTTATCTAGAATCGTTAGAAATCAAATGGGGAATTTTTGATTTTTTTAAAAAATAATTTTGGGCTACCTATTTTTAATTATCTAAATAATTCAAATAAATAGATAATAATTAGAAAAAAATGGAATTTGGTACATGTACTAAAAAAAAAAAAAAAAAGAAAAAGAAAATGGCATTACCATCTACCTTTTTACCGATAATCTTTAAATCATCATGTGTAATTTCTAAAAAAAACATCACCATAAAATAAATATTAATTACCAAATTCCACACAATGCTTGTTTGTGGAATACTGTTTGAATAGAATTTTTTTTTTTTTTTTCTTGTGACAACACCACATGCAACTTTATCCAGATTCTTAAAATGCTGTTTCTTTTTTCTTATCATTGTGTGATTTTTTCCAAAAAAAAATAAGAAACATTACCAATAATAAATGAATATCAAATAACAAATTCCACACAATGTTTGTTTGTGGAATTCATTGTATTAAGAATATTGGTTGTTTTTTTTTCTTCTTGTGACAACGCCTATCTTAGAATTTTTTTACGGTATTTGTTTTAAGCATACCATCCTGTGATATTTCCAAAAAATAAACACCATAATAATAAATAAATATCAAATAACTGGCCACAATATTTAATTTAAAAAAATATTGACTGTTTCAATGAAAATAGCTAAAAAGATAAATAAATTATTTATTTATTTATTTATGTATAAACCTAATTCCCCCCAATCCCAATTTAAAGACTTAGTCTTTTTTACGTACGTATATAATTAAATAAAAAAAAAAAAAAAAAAAAAAAAAAATCCTTTGTAAATTTTTATATAAATATTATTATATAGTTTATTTATAATTAAATAATAAAAAAATGAATAATTTAAAATAAAAATATAATAAGATACATTTTTTTGTTTTAATGTTTATTTTTTGAAATTTAATTTAGTTTTTTTTTTGTTTTTAAAGAAAATAAAAATTTGTTTTTTTTTTTATTGTTTTGAGTTATGATGTTATAATTGATAATTATTTAATGAGATGATTAAATTAATTTTTTTCTGTTTTTTATTATTTATTTATTGAGTTCAATTTGATTCATTATTGTTGCTTCCGAGCTTACTGAAGGTAACGGAAGCATTGTGTTCACTTTTGAGAACAAAAAACTTTTATGCCTCCGATTTTAAAAATTCCAAGACAGAAATCCGTTTCAGACATCAGGGAACATTTTTGGTCTCGTGTCTGTCGGTCTGTGTGTCCGCGAATAACGATAACTTGAGTAAATGTCAACCGATTTTGATGAAATTTGGTAGACATGTTCATTTTACCAATGCCCAGGACAAGTTCGTTGGACAACGTTATCCGTCCAAGCGTTCACGAGCTACGCTCGCGTAAACGTGAACTTAAAATTTAAAATTGGAATTTTTGGTCGGGGGAAAAAAATCTAACTTCACCTATTCAATGAGACAAACATTTTTTTCAAAATACAATTTTTTAGTAAAACCAACAGCGTCACAGCTATGAAGTGTTAAAGATCGCTAAAACTATTAATAGTTTTTACACAATAAACAATAAAGTAATATAACAATAATTTTAATGTTAATAAAACAATAAAGTACAGATAGGATGCGAGGAAGCTATGTGTCACACTAATTGGCAGTCTATTTTAAATTGTATACAATACAATGGTGCTTCATACTTTGACCTTTTAATGGTTTAGAGCAGCGTTTCCCAACCCCTGTGGTTGCGACCCAAAATAGGGTCATGACATGGTCACGACAAAATATCAATGGTTGCGAAAAATGTTTGAAAATGTAGACAAAAATAAAAAATACTTTATATAAACATATAAATAAAATCAGTGGAATTGCAATATGTGCATTTAATTTGACAAAGTAAAAATAATTAAATTATAAAGATAAATTAAAAAAATAAAGGAATCTTATTAGGAAAAGATGAAAACGATTACTTTAAAAGATTGACTCGCTAGAAGCTTTAATTTCTTTTCTTTAAACTCCCGACAAAGGGTCATTATCCCGCCAACATGAGTTTATGAAGGCGCTTTATTATACAGGGTGGCGCAAAGCAGATGACCACATTTTAAATGGTCACCATGTGCTTAATACTAGAGGTAGGACATTTATATAAAACAAATTTTCCAGCAAAAATGTGGAAGTTTACTGGACAGCTCTAAGTCAAATTTTTAAGTGTGGAAGATAATATTAAGGCATATAAATGATGCCATGTTGATTTACACATTCATAGAGGTGCTGGGCGAAATTGCACATCACATTCTTTAACATCTCGTCAGGGAATCCAATTTTTTATCCCCTATTTAAAGGATAACAAAATGGATACTGTCCACATATGGTTCCAACAAGATGGAGCCACTGCACACACAAGTGTTCATGGATCGCGTGTGTCAAATTTTTCTCGGTGTGAATAATGTGAATGTGGAAATCGACAAGGTCGTCATTTATCAGATATCATCTTCCACACTTTAAAATTTGACTTATGTCCAGTAAACTTCCACATTTTCGCTTGAAAATTTGCTTTATTTCAATCTCTTGGCTCTAGTATTAAACACATGGTAACAATTTAAAATGTGGTCATCTGCGCTGCGCCACCTTGTGTAATACAAAACTGATGTAAAGAATTAACAAATTAAGCAATACTATTAACCAAATTAAGATAAGAAACAAAGAAGTGTGCTTGTTGTTTTTTTAATAAAAAAATCAGCCTACAGTCCCTCTTCCCTAATCCAGTAATTTTAGTAGAATTCAGGCTCTTGGAG
This sequence comes from Gerris lacustris, assembly GCA_951217055.1. Classification (NCBI taxonomy): domain Eukaryota; kingdom Metazoa; phylum Arthropoda; class Insecta; order Hemiptera; family Gerridae; genus Gerris; species Gerris lacustris. Next base: position 24,085,838 of record OX578286.1, read on the forward strand.
CCATGTATACACCGGAAATCCTTAGGGTATGCAATATGAATAATTACAATACACTATATTTTCGGTAGGGTTGCGAAAATGTTAAGGATAAATTTATAGGGTCGCAGCATCAAAAAGGTGGGGAAACACTGGTTTAGAGTTAAAACACTTAAAACTGCCGAAGATTAATCTGGAGGTGTTAACGACATTTCTAAATTCAAACTATAGTACGGGAAGATCATGTAATTTTGGTGCCTCAACTAAGCATGGAAGCATAGAAATGTATTTCACAAAAATAATTAAATATTATATTCACAATTTATGACATATTTTCCTTGCTATTAATTTGCATGGAACCCAAATTGAGCCTATAGGCTCAGGTTCTAATCCCGAAGACCATTTAGATGGGTCTAATGAGTAAGCCAGAATCATCCTGTTTTAACACAGGACAGGAGGGAATCAGCTACTTTAAACATCCATTAATATAATCTTAAGTGCTACACCAATTATACAGGGTACAGATCGGTTTTGACTACGTTGTAATCGTCAGTATACTGATACTTTTTACAAGTAACTTTTCTCTATTTTCTTTAGTTCATCCCTTATGTTTTGTTATTTTCTTTTAGTTGGTCTTCAGGGATGAAAAAATAAAAAATCTTTTAATTCATTTAAAGACTATATGTCGCCCATACCTGGGCATCTTCAGGCCTTGAATTGAATTATCCAGATTTATTAACATTTGTAGTAACAAATCACTTATTGGAGTAACCGTCACAACCAATTCTCCCATTCAATTGTTAAAGAGTACCTCTCATTAGTACTTATCATCAAACACTAATTAGAAAATAAATAAAATCCTAACTAACCTCTCATTAGTACTACAGTAGAATATATATAGGTATAATCAGTAATTGGTGTTGATATAGTCATTAAAAACCAACTAATAGTCCAGAAGATAGCATGAAAAAAATTGTTTGACTAACATCAAGCTAGAATTTTGTGTATAAGTAAATCTTTTGGTGCCTTTTAAGAATATGTGGTCGGCTAAGTTCGTCTGCGGGACATAGCTTAGCAATAGGTTGTACAAAATTCCAGCTTGATGTTAGTCCGAAACTTTTTTGCATGTTATCTCCTAAAAATAAAATGAAATAAATGAAACCCTTATTAGTTCTGTACATCAAACACCATATTTTATTATGGAATTGAGGAAAAAAGGAGAGGAACTTCACAATAGAAGAATTAAGAAGAATTAATCCTAAGGCAAATTTAATTTTTCCCTCGGTAAATACAGGATAAAAATTAACATAATATTAATAATAAAATAAAACAAAACATTTCATCTATAAATATATTTAATCAATTAAAATTTGTGTTTTTTTTTAAACAAAATATTATAAATTATCTAAAAATTTAATAAATAATTATATACTCTTTTAATTACATATAATCAATTTAAGTAATAATAAATTAAATTATTAATAATATTGGTGCTTTAAATTTCAATAAAGAATATTTATATATTATTTTCCTTTATATACATAAAAATTGTTACTACTTTATAAATTAGAAGTAAAAAAATTCATTAAATGGAAGCATTTTAAAACATACAAAAATAAGTAGCTGACTCAAATAAGATTTTGTAGATATAAATCTTATAATATTTGTAGAGATTTGGGGGGGGGGGGGGGGGTCAAGATAAATTATGAAATTATATACTTTATACCTCCTTTTTCAATTCTTTTAACAGATTTGTAAAAAGTGGCAGGGACTTAGTCAAGTTTAAGAGTGCACTTACTTCGAGGAAGGATGTTTGACAATAATTTTTATTCAAACTTTCCTCTTGTTAATGCCAATTTTTCTCTTTAGATTCAATAAAAGTGATGAAAGTGGCATATTCTTGCAAGGGTTGAATGTGGCATAATACTTTGAGTAAGGATTAAGTTATTCTTTTCTTTTTTTTTTTTTTTAGAAAAGTCTAATTTGAAAGGAGTTGGAGGACAGTTGAGGTAGTTGTAGGGGTATGGTTATAGAGAAATGAATAGAGATTACCTTTTCCTATAAGGGTAATTTTATTTAAACTGATCTTACTTTTTTAAAAAAAAAAAAAAAAAGATATTATATTTTTTTAATAATATATATCAGCTTATTTAGTAAAAATTTAATGTGGTTTTTAATATCTCTTTATCAATATTAAGCCTATCAAATTTGCTTAAAGCATTTCTAGAAGTACATAATTTTTAAAAGAACAAAAAAATTACATTGCATGCATGAATTTATCATTTACAAAGAAAATTGACTAATTTTGATATGTTTGAACCCTTTTTTCAATTCTTATATATATATATATATATATATATATATATATATATATATATATATATATATATATATATATATATATATATATGTGTTACTTTTTTTAGATTGCTACTCCCCTATGTTTTTATTGTAATACAATTGACTGTCTAAATAACTATTAAGACAAAGGGATGTTTAGTGCAATGTACTTTGGAACAAAGGAATATCACACATCTGTTTTTATAAGGGGGAGTAACAGTCTAAAGAAGAACATTCTGTACACCTTCTTTAGATTGTTACACTCCCCTCTGTTTTTATTATAAGGGGAGTAACAATCTAATGAAGTGCCTATACAGTGTGCCCCAAGATAGAGTATCCAAGAGGAAAAAGTTTCTTATTTTTGGGTATTCGATAAAAATGCATTCTTTATAAAAACTCCTGCTTGTTCTTAAACCTCTAAAAATGATAAAATTTTCTTGATTTTGTGTACAGGGTGTTCTGTTTTTTAAAAACTTTAAAATATGACCAAGTGTAAACTACCCTTATTTTTGATGGTATCGAAAAATATTATTTACGAAAGTGGTTCAGAATTCCCAAAAAACGTAAAAATATTCATTTATTTTATGAATTATTAAATTTTAGTTAAATTTCTGAAATATTAAATTGTTTGTTTTCTAAAAATAAGCAATAAGCTAACTACAACAAATAATTCTCTTTGGATATTTATAATAAAAAAGTGTGATAAGAAACAAGTGGATAATAGCTAGGAAGGGTTAAAGGAAAGAATTAATAGGACACTGCCAATATTCCCCTTCAGCAAGTACAAAAGGCTTATAAAGAATTCTTAAATAGAAACGAAATTTGCGCATATTTAGGTGGCAATACATTTGAATGATCATTTCTTTATTTTTTTATTTTTTCAATTTAGTTGATTCTTTTGTATTACTTAAATAGATGTTACGATTTGAATTATTAATTACTTGTTGTGATGATTTTTTTTATTATTATTATATTAGCTTATTATTTGATTTATAATTAATTTTATTTTTATTTATTTTGTTTTCATAAAATAAATTAATATTTAAATGTTTTTTTTTTTTTGAAATTCTGAACCACTTTTCTAAATAATATTTTTCGATATCATCAAAAATAAGGGTAGTTTACTCTTGGTTATATTTTAAAGTTTTCAAAAAATAGAACACCCTGTACAAAAATCAAGAAAATACCATCATTTTTAGAGGTTTAAGAACAAGCAGGAGTTTTTAAAAAGAATGACTTTTTTTTGAATACCAAAAAAAATAAGAAAATTTTTCCTCTCGGATACTCTATTTTGGGACACACTCTATAATAGATAATTTACTAAAATAAACAACTGAAAAGGCACAGTAGACCATCTACCTGGATAGATAAAAAAAAATTGTCAAATATTTGCTAAAAAAAAAAAATAAATAAATAAATAAAAATCACAGGAAAGTAGTATTGGTCAATAAGGGGAGAAGACTAATCGTTGAAAATAGGCATTGCATTCAAAGTCCAATTCTGATGCCATCTGATAGCTTGGAACGTATCTATAGATTTAGAATAGGATGCGTGCAATGGATTAGCCTTGGGGAACCCAGAGAACCATGACATCAATTGATTAGACAGTTCAGTTGCATCGTCAAATATTAACCCATTCTCGCCATGTTTCACAAGCTCACCCACACTGCAATACAAAAGAAAAAAGCATATATATATCACATGGAAGTGCTTGCATCCAAGTACTTTTTAGGGTTTCATAGGATATTAACGTTAAAATTAATAATAACTACCTTAATAACATTCTTATTAGCTTATTGTTTGATATCCCCACTAAAAATTAAAAACAAATAAAAAAGTATTGGTGCAATGTCCATATAGTCCAGGAGATAGTGTGCAAAAAAAGTGTCTGAACTAACGTCAAGCTAGAATAAGTAATTTGTTTATAAGTAAATCTTTTGGTGCCTTTTAAGAATATGTATAAGTTCGTCTGCGGAACATAGCTTGGCAATAGGCATTTGAAAAAAAAACAGGTGGAGAGTGGCCATGTCCTGCCCTTTTTGGTGGACAATGTGATTTTCAAGATCCTGAGTACAAAATTAGTTAGTTGGTGGGATATCAATTTGATGATAGTTAGTCACTTAATAGGTGACCTCTTTGATTTGGAGTAATATTTGACTAACTAACCTATTAAGTGGCAAACTAACATCTCCTTGATTATTGGTCTACTTACTAAGTTAGTACTCAGGATCATGAAAATCACATTGTGCACCAAAAAGGACGGGATATGGCCACTCCCCACCAGTTTGTTTTTTTCAAATGGCTATTGCCAAGCTATGTCCCGCAGACGAACTTAGCCGACCACATATGCTTAAAAGACACCAAAAGATTTTACTTATACACAAAATTATAGCTTGATGTTAGTCAGACACTTTTTTGCACGCTATCTCCTAGACTAATATGTGCACACATAATTTGTAATTTATAAAAAGTGAACATTTTTTTAAGGAAATTAACATTGGCCCATCATAAGTAATAAAATCATGAATTATTTTAAAATTAGGATGGTTAGTTAGGGGAGTTGGACAAATATTTTTTTGAAAAATATTGGCACAAAAAAACCGAATATTGCACAGTACTCAAAATTTCATACATATATCTGTAACCTAATCTTGGGTAGCTTTCATTTGATATCCCACTCAAAAATTTAAAAAAAATTTGAGCTTACCACTTTTTTTGTAAATTATGCAACCGCATATTAAATTTTTTAACTTCTCAATATTTTTCCTATGTATGGATCAAAAAGTTGTGCCAGTGTTTTAAATTTAAACTTCACTAGCTTGAACTGTTTGGGAGATATTAACTAATGTAATAATGTACAAAAAAAATACTTCTTTCTATGAAATTCCACGATTTGCCCCCTGATCCAAGAACCTGCATCTGATTCCGTTTAGTTAGTATTCATCAAAAATTGCTCATTAAACTTATATTTAAGTTTAAATCAGATTATAATTATTATTAACTACAGGAAACAGACAGAGAAAAATACACTCTAGCGCCGGGATTTGAAGTATAGCGCTCTATCAACTAAGCTACGCAGGAGAATGATTTTCTCTGACGTTAATGATACCTCTACCAAAATCATAAAATATGAATTTCTAATTGATTGTACTAGGTACAGGTACTAATTGGGTACTTTATAATTATAAGCGTTATTTCTCGGTCTAGTTCTATGTCATTAATGTTGACTTCTCAGTTTTGTGGAAAATTGAAAGCTTAAATTCGGGACAAGGTATCATTAACGTCAGAGAAAATCATTCTCCTGCGTAGCTTAGTTGGTAGAGCGCTATACAGGAAATATAGAGGCCTGTGGTTCAAATCCCGGCGCTGGAGTGTATTTCTCTCTGTCTGCTTCTCGTAGGTAATAATAATTATAATTTGATTTAAATTAAAATGTAATCTTTCCGTAGTATGAATACTACCAAAATCGTAAAATATGAATTTCTTATATTTAAGGCTTATCTATTAATTACTGTGTAATAAACATTTTTACAGCTAACGTACTTTCATAGATGTACGCTGCACCCTTTTGCATTATTTGCCCAGCCCCTATCAGTAAGATTCTACTGCAATGATATCATTTCAAATCGATAATACAAGATATACGAACCAATTGAAGTTGTGTGCTAGAACAGGCAGACCACATCCAAACATATCGACTACTTTCATAGGTAAATCCAAACCACTTGAAGATGTGTGAAGAGATACACCCAAATCAGCTGAACCTATAAGTCAAAATACAAAATTGCAATTTTTTTTAAACAAGTGATTCATTGGCATAAATAACACAAAATTACATTATTCTACAAAAAAAAAGTTTCTAAATGAAAATGGCCTTTTTTTGAAGTATTTTTGTGTGCTGAATCCGAAAATCTGAAGTCAAAATTTCTCCTGTTCAGTTTTCCTGGAAAATGCGCCTGAAGTTCGGAAAAATTGTGTTTTTGGAGGTTTTCAACCCGATTTTTTGCAGAATACAATTTTTTCCCAATACAAGGAAAAATATTTTTTTTTTGTGTTCATTTTTTTTAATTTTCTTAAAAAAGTAAAGTCAGCTGATTTTTTTGACTTAAGATTTGTGTTTTTCATGGTTTTGAAGATATTCAATCACCCAATATATTTTTTTTTACAAAAGTTTTTGGGCAAAAAATTGGGTTGACAAACCCAAAAACACTTCTTTTTTTTTTCAAACTCTAGGCGCGTTTTCCGGGAAAACTGTACATATAGCAGACATTTTGATTCAGGAACCATGAAAACATTAAGTTCAGATAACATTTTCTTGGACCCCGAAGACACCAAAGATTTGAGATCTAAACCTGAAGACAACAGTAGTAAAATGTTAATACAAATGTTGCTAATATAAATTATTTCGACAAAGTTAACAAATCTTGGGCCATTCGCCATATTGGATTTAGAATGAAGGTATTTTATTTTTCGTATTGATAATTGATACCCATATCATGGGCATGCTTAAAAAAATAACTAGACCACCACCTTGGGCTCTCGGCCATATTAGATTTATAATGACGTCACTTAGCTAAGCATGCATTGTTATTCAAAATAAACTTGTATGCCAAATTTCGATTTAATCGGTTGAGGATAACTGCTTTAAAATTCATTAGCAAGATTTGACCTGAACATACATACAAACATTACAAGTTAAATAAAAGCTTATAAAAAATAAAGGATTACTTTTAGCTAATTGATTTGAATTATGTTATCATTAATTAACAATATTAATCTTACCCAGAAGAAGTGGGTAATCTTCAGCTTCTAACCATGGTGTTATAATCATGACTTTGGACCATCTTGAAGCTTGAATTATTCCTGTGAAGAACAACATAAATATTAAATATCAATAATAGTATGTAAATAAATAAATACAGTAAAAACAGTTTAACATGAAAAATTGGTTAACACAAAATAATACTGCAGTTTCGACAAAGGACAATCCGACCAGGTATTTTCATAAATTTTAACAAAAATTTTTATTTTTAACAAAAATAGCTTAACACAAAAAGATTTTGCTTCACGGAACGAGCAAAACACATACACCTTATTTAATCCTTTGTAAATTTAGTTGGACACTACTTATTGTTGAATTTTTTGATTAAGACGTGCAGGAATAGTATTCATGCTTACCGATGTAGTGTTCTTTAAGTGGTCCTCTTCCAGTTATCACACATATCAGTCTCGGCAGCTCCTCCCTGTCACTCTTATCATATTCTAGAACACAATAACACATAGACATAAGGTACATAACACAAGACACGAGGTACATAACTGCCCAAGGTAAGGGAATCTCAACTGCATTAAAGTGCTCTTAGTACATTACTTACCGATAAGTGCAGATAAAAGTATGTTGAAATCTTCATCTTCAGTATAACTGGTACTAGAGACAAGGAAAGCAGGTCTATCACTTCTCAGCGTAACTACACCGTTCTCCAGACGAGTGAATGCTGTGCAATCCACATCACCTCCCAGCATTGGATACCTGATCGTACAACCAATAACTTAATAGAACCATTCGGTACTCTTTTAGTTTGGTACCCATCTATATTAAGATAAATTGAAGGATTGGCAACAAAGTAAATAACTATTATAGTCCAGGAGATAGCGTGCAAAAAAGTGTCTGACTAACATCAAGCTAGAATTTTGTGTACAGGTAAATCTTTAGGTGCATTTTAAGAATATGTGGCCGGCTAAGTTCGTCTGCGGATCATAGCTTGGCTATAGGCTTTTTTTTTTTTTTTTTTTTTTTTTTTTAAATAATAACCGGGTGGAGAGCGGCCATGCCCCGCCAATTATGGTGGACAATTGTGATTTTCATGATCCTGAGTTCAAAATTAGTTATTTAGTTACAAAACATCAAGTTGATGTTAGTTTACCACTTGGTAGGTGACTACTGCGATTTGCAGTAATATTTAAATAACTAACCTATCAAGTGTCAAACTAACATCAACTTGATTTTTGGTCTACTAACTAATTTAGTACTCAGGATCATGAAAATCACAATGTCCACCATAATTGGGATGACATGGCCGCTCTCCACCAGTTTGTTGTTTTCAAATGTCTATTGCCAAGCTATGTCCCTCAGACAAACTTAGCCGACCACATATTCTTAAAAGGCACCAAAAGATTTACTTATTCGCAAAATTCTAGCTTGATGTTAGTCAGACACTTTTTTTTTTACTGGCATTAAGTAGTACATTCAAAGAAACGATTGTACATTGTCCAAAGTACAATTGAAACAGACATGTAACATGTTTTAGAGGATTATGTATAGTTAAGTGATTCATTTAATAATTATTGAAAAGCAGATGTCCGGAGCATGTAGTTAGCGGGTGGAATAGTAAGAGTGCAGGATGGCTCCCCCACTACTAGACTCTCTATTACAATCACACTCTTTAACTATCAACTCATCACGATAGTCTATTTTCTCAATATTCATTAAATATTTATTTTATATCATTATTGTACATACTTATAAATCATCAATAGTTAAATAAATAAAAAAATAATATAATTCTTTTCGTTTCATAATTGTGCCTTAACTCTTAAGTTAGCGTAGAATATCTGGCCCTTATTAGATTGTTACTCCCCTTATAAAGAAAACAGAGGGGAGTAACAATCTAATGAAGGTGTAAGGAGTATTCTTCTTTAGACTGTTACTCCCCTTATAAAAACAGAAGTGTGATTTTCCTTTGCCCCAAAGTACATTGGACTAAACATCACTTTGTCTTAATAGTTATTTAGTTAAAGTAATTTATATTCTAAAAACACATAGGGGAGTAACAATCTAAAGAAGTACCGAATATCTTTCAATATTCTTTTCAAATTCCGCCATGTATAAGTAGTTAGCATGGTATACTTAGCAGTGTAAATAATGAAAAGTGTAAGGAACTTCGTTCCTACCAGGTGTCCCACGACACCACGCGTATTTCTTTTAATTGTAAATAAGTTTCACAAAAATTCCATTAGAAAGAACTAATTTTCATACCTGAGACTAAGGCGAGTAAACAGTTGATGCCTGTCAGGTAGTGAGGTAGGCTTGAATTCTGAACCTGGCCTATCATAAAGGACTCTTGCACTAAACATAAAATAAACAAACAATAAAATAATAACAAAAATTAAGGTAACAAGAACAATTATGTGTAATTAACATTAGAGATAGGGTTACCAGGGGCCCCAGTTTTCCTGGATTGTCCCGGTTTTGGACATAGAATCCTGGCGTCCCTAAGAAACTTTTCAGGACTCCAAAATGTCCCGGCTTTCAACGAAGACGTCAAAAATAGATAATATTCTGTTTCCAGCACATTTTCACACCCCCTTATTGTGGTTTCACACTAAGGTCACTCTGAACAGTGGAAACGTTATTTGTAATAACTGCATGGAATAAACACGCATATTAAATGTTTGACTTTTTCAGTGTCAGCCTGTTTTCACCATGAAATAAATACCTAATCTTTATCTTTAAAAAGAAGAGTAACTTTTTTACACATACAAGAGTCATATGAGTGATATCTAAATTTTTTTCAAAATTGCTTGTTCTTTTTATTCCTGAAGCCAAGGTTTTCTTGCTAAATTGATAAGGACTAACTTTTAAGTAAAATGATTGTCCTATAATTTGTGACCAGTATGAGATTTATACAGTAAATAGCTTTCGAAATACAGCTTTTTTTGAGGTGGTTTATTAAGAAATTTCTTTAGATAAAAAAAAGAAAATTATTGTTAACAAAGATATATTTACACACATAAAGCCCTTATTGGTTAATTAAACAAACAATATAAAAAGTATAAAATGATAAAAAAAAAATATTGCTGAAAAGCTTTTCATTAGAGTGTACACCTAGTAGGTACAACATAAAAAAGAATCAGCACTACCAGAACTTTTTGTAAGGTAAAATGTTGTTAATTTGACTAAAATACAATAGTAACATTTAAAATTTTGTAACGGATATTAGCAGTTGTTACTTGGACACTTAAATGGTTATACATTCATTCAGTCAGGGAACTCCCTGACTATGTGTCCCAGTTTTGTCCATCGGATATCTGGCAACCCTAGCAACTTCAATATACTAAGGAAGTTAGGGGAAAATTAAAAATGAAAACTTACATAATGCCCCAACGGTGAATCAAATCCATCTTCATTGCTTTAGTAACGCAAAGATTAGCGTGAGCCTTTCTACCGAAGAAACATTCAAACCAATATGAGATTTTAACAAGAGGCGATCTACTACCGACAGTCATAGACAGTATAGAGTACGAATAGTTATGCCAATCTATTATAAAACTAGACGCAGCTAGTATACTGTAAAACCAGCAGACTGCAAGAGCAGGTAGAGCGGGCGGTACTTGAACGAAAACATGAGTCGAACGTCTTTTGAATAGTAGAAGTAGAAATAGTGTTAAACACTGCCAAAATACTTTGAGAGCATACGCTACTAATCTTGGCAACCCTGCAACAGATAATTACTGAGTTAATCAATATTGGATGAATTTTTGAAATACAAAAATTAAAATTATTAATGTTAACGATACTCTTTTGCAACTGTTGGTTAAACTTTTAAGAGACCTTTTCGATTGATTTATTTATGACAACTCACAAAAACTATTTTTTTATTAAAATTATTTTTTAATGACATCCGTCATTCTAGCTGCCACACTTTTAAGTGGTGATAGTCAGCCAATTAGTGTGGCACATAGCTTCCTCTCTCCTATTTCTTATACTTTAATGATTTTATACTTTTACAACCTATTATTGTCAAAATTATTTCATTTTTCCCCGGTTTTGTAAATCTGTCAAAATTGTTTTGATTTTTTTACCAAAATTTAAGTATCAATTTAGCAAAATTTAAAGAGCCCAGATGGTTGAAATTAATCTGGGGCTGTCTGCGAGTTACGTTTAACAAACTATCTAAATTTTTAAAAAAAAAAATATCCTGCTCAAAGCCCTATGCCTTTCTACAATCCCGAATAAGAACATATAAAACGAAGCTTGGGTGGGATCTATATCATACTCTTACGCCATTGTATGTAGGATTATAGGCACTTCTTTAGTTGTTACTCCCCATATAAAAAAACAGAGGGGAGTAACAATCTAAAGAAGGTGAAGGGAATGTTCTTCTTTAGACTGTTACTCCCCTTATAAAAACAAGTATACTTATTCCCTGGGTGGGTTCGCTATCAAACTTCAACCGGTCATAATAATACTCATGGCATTATACTTTGTAAATCTGACAGCTCAGATTGGCCAACCTATGTGAGGGAAAAAATGAAACCACTAGGTGGTTATCTTAAGGTTATCCAGTGATATTTTTGTTTGCACAGTTGGCCCGATGTACTACCCGCCAAAATCTTGAGCTTTCATTGGCTCCCCTCCCATTTTTTTATTTTTTGATTTTCCCACACTGTCAAAGTAAAAAAAGTATAATGACATGAGTATATCCCATTTTTGGTTGGGACCTTTCCCATGAATTGGTTCATTCCTCTGACTAAATAGATCAGTTAAGCAATATTAAAATGGTACAGACAGTTGAAATTAATATGGGACAATCTGTTGGCTACTTTCGACAAACCATCCAAATTTCTTCCAAATCTGGTGAGTTCTTAAAAAGATATAGGAGTTAATAAAAAAAGAGGTTTTTGTTCATGCGGAAGAGAAAAGAATAGGGTAAGAAAATTAAAATTAAAATGAGACCAGCAATGAGCTTATTGTGACCTACCATCCAAATGTCATTAAAATCAGACAAGTAGTATTTAAGATATGGTGGTTAGAAAGATAGACACGTTGGTACTTTTTTACATAAGCACCCCCCTATAACCCTATGGCTTTATAGTTATTTAAACAAAGCAGCAGATACAGAGTAGTATACATTCCTTAGTCTAAATTACTAAAAGAGACAAAGGGATATTTAGTCCAGTGTACCTTGGGACAAAGGGATATTTAGTCCAGTGTACCTTGGGATAAAGGGATATTTAGTCCAGTGTACCTTGGGACAAAGGGATATTTAGTCCTGTGTACCTTGGGACAAAGGGATATGTAGTCCTGTGTACCTTGGGACAAAGGAATATCATACTTGTGTATATAAATGTGATAATATCCCTTAGTCTAATTAACATTAACTATTAAGACAAAGGAATATTAAATATACACTAAGAAAACTGAAGAACTCATTGTCCTAAAGTTTTCTCTATAAGATAAAGTCTTACACGTGATGAGACTTGATTTTAAAATAGTGTAATAAAACTGCCCCAGGAGCCTCAGTGTCTTAGGGTGACAAATACACAAACCTTTGAGACTTTGTCAAGATCCAAGGGGGGTGCTAAAGTAAATAATTGCCAGAATTTTTTTCATTTTTCTGAGACATAAAATAATTTCGTTTTTAAAAATGAATACAATGATTCTGCAACCTTCGGTAAGATCAACACTAGAATTTGTAGAATATATTTATCAAATTCTGGTATTTACACTGTATATTTTGCTGCTATATTTGTCAATAAGCTTTCTAGCTCTCTAGCTGATGCAGATAACTAAATAATAAGAGTTTTACAGTTTGTAATTCAGTTAATTTGTAAAATAAAATATAAAGAATAACGAATGATATACTTACAATTTTCAAAATTTGGTACTTTAGGCAGATATTTGATGTGGACATTTTGCTTCGCTAATAATTCCTTCTTAGGTGGCGTACCACGATAACAAATGACATCGACATTATAACCTTCATCGGCCAATGAAACGCAGTGAAATTGAAATCTCGGACTTCTACCTAAATCACTCAGTCCTACGACACAGACATTCCTATTAGACGGTGATACCTGTGAACCAAATAGCCATCGTTTAAAATTTTGCTCCATCGTCATGGTTAAATTAAAAAAAAAAACTTTTTAAAATTTAAGACTTATCAATAAGAACAGTTATCAATATCGAAAAAAAAAAAAAATCTTATCAAATCGAAAAAAGATCATGGCTTAAAGCCAAAATTTATTTTATACAAACTAAGAATAGACAACCTCCAAGCTTACTTCAAAGACATTGATAATCAAATTCGTTATCACAACAATAAATTAAATAAAATTCAAAATTTATATATTTACCTCCTCATTTACCAAATTATCTTCACAAACTTCATAATCCATTTTGTAAAAAAAGTTACCATAAAACAAATTTAAATAAAATATATATCTATAAAGATAATTATTAAATAAATTATTCAATTGATGATTAAAAAAATCAAGATTATTTGCACATTTATTATTAGCAGATCAGAGAAATATTATCACTTTTAATTTCTAAAATGTTCCACATAAGCACAATTTACAAGAGACGTAAACAATATAAAATATAGAAAGATTCGTAATAAATTAAGACAAACAGTTATTTAATAAGAATAAATTAACGATAATTTTACATTCAAATTAGTCTAAAATCAAGATCATTTGATTATTAATAAGTAAAAAAAAATGAAATTTAATTATTTTGTTTTAAAATGGGTCGGCGTAGCTTTTGTTTACATCCAACATTCTGTAATTGATACGTTATCAGTTAGTAGATTTCGAAAATTCACTTGTTAATTCTTGTTCATATAAATCACCAATAGAATGCGCTACTATCGTTTTCATATCTGTTCTATTTAGAGATATATAAAAACCTATAGGTCATAGGTTTTTCTATTCTTACTTCTATTGTCCCCTAGTTAGAAAGCACGATACATTTATTTAAACTTTAAAGGTCCGTAGGCAACACCGGACTTAAAAAAAAAATACGGGTTAAATGAACATAAAAATCGTACTTCGATGATTTCCCTTACTTGGAACATTTAAAGGACGGGATCGACGATTAGTTGAAGGCTTTATCATTTTATTTTATAAAACCCTTACTTTTAGCTTAATTGCTTAGTGCACATCTTGGTATATACAAAATATTACTCAATCACTGAATGTTGGTGAAGGTTAAGAAAGATATTTTTTCACTCTCCATCGGCAACGTCCATACCATGCTGAATACACCGGTTCTCGTCCGATCACCGAAGTTAAGCAGCATCGGGCGTGGTCAGTACTTAGATGGGTGACCGCCTGGGAACACCACGTGACGTTGGCACTCCTTTTTAGTTTTTATTAATGAATATGATAGTTACATAAAAATAGAATAAGTACAATAAAACAAAAATTTAATAAAATCGAGGACTGACAAATAATATCAATGTGAATTATGTAAAAATCGGACCGACATAACTATGACTGACATTTGCATACATATATAGTGATTTACATTTATTAGTTATTTCGAGTATTCGTTGTTACATTTAAATATCATTAAATGTTTTATAAAAATTTACCATTAAAATAACTTCTCCCTAGCGGGGAATCGAAACCAAGCCTCTCACCGAGTTAATAGTTATTTTCTCAAAAAGTATATTTTTCTCGGGAAAACAACTTATATGGTTAGATTCGTACTTAATTGGACTACTTATTAGATTTTTTTTTTTTTATCATAATCGTCGAAACCGTTTTTGAAAAATATATTTTTTCAGAGTTTTTAGGGGAAGCACACCCTTATTAGGAGCTAAAATTAATTTCTTTATCGATTTTCATAGTTACATTTAAATATTATTTAATATTTTATCAAAATTAACCGTAAAAATAACTTCTCCCCAGCGGGGAATCGAACCCGGCCTCTCACCATTAACGTTTAATTTTCTAAGGAACTAGATTTTTTCTGTATTTAAATGTACATTTTGGAATTATTTAATCAAAATCGTCGGAACCGTTATCAAGAAATATTTATTTCCACGGTTTTTTCAGAGTTTTTAGAGGGTAGCGCCCCCAAATTTAGAGCTAAAATTAATGTCTTAATTTCCCCTTTTGGTATGATTTTTCTGAACTTATATGCCAAATTTCACCAAGATCGGCGCTGTATAGTTTAGGCTCCACGCGTCGTTATAGACAGACACCACTTTTTAAGACTCAGGGACGCCAAAACGTGTAAATCCCTTAAAATCTAATTTTTGCGCCATCACAATACTTTCTCTTTACACTACGTACATGGAAAAGTAAAAAAGCAGTAGTCCCAGTTTTTCTTGAAATGTCCACTTTATCTAGGATTCATTTTATTGCCTTTACTGGCCTAGCGGGGTCTAGATTAGCGAGACTACTGTACTTGAAGGAGGTCTTTGTTTTCGGTATATTTTGTACATTTCTTCGCCACTGTAATGGTCCTCCCAATAGGATTAATAACATAGGTTTTATAAAAATTTACATTTAGGACTGATATTTATAACCTCACTTACCTGTCACTAGTCATGTTTGTTTAAAATGTTTTTAAATTTTACCGCCAAAATTGATCGGAAATTTATTTGGGATGCCCCCAGATTTAGCAGTACCCTTATCAAGTCGACCACAGACGTACTTACTTGGACCTTGGAACCCCTTTATTATCTTATTAAACATACTTAGATATATAAAATAAATATAAAATTTGAGCTCATTGCAAATTGAACCAAAAATAAAAATTTCACACCTCTACCCATATTAGTTCATAAGATATAGTCACTGATCTATTGACTTATCACTCATCATAATTCTAAAATTCTAAGGCACTTCTAGCAATTCTAGAAACTTGAAAATTCTTATATTGGTAGAGTTTATTGTACAAATAAAGGAAAATTGAAAAAAAAAAATTGGTTCTCTACCCCTCTCAAGGCTAATAGAAAATCTGCCTATTTAAAATATTAATAAAATACAACTTGTGCTACTAGCGCTACCTAGTAGAGACCTTTAAAACTAAAGTATTATTTTACACTTAAAATGAGTAGCTAAATTCCAAAAGCAGTTATATCCACTTGAAATTTTTATTGGCAAAGCACGAAAAACGTCTAGCAATTCACTAAATTGTGTTATCAGGTAATTTTTTTAAAAAAAATAAAAGCCCTATAATCTCAGGCTATTATTTTCTTTTTACAAGCTTTTATTTAACTTACAATGTTTGTATGTATGTATGTATGTATGTTCGGGTCAAATCTTGCAACTTAATTTTAAAGCAGTTATCCTCAACCAATTGAATTGAAATTTTGCACACACATTTAGTTTGCGATGAAAATGCATGATTAGCTAAGTGAAGTCATTCTAAATCCAATATGGCGGGCAGTTCAAGATGGCGAACTAGTTATTTTTTAAGTACGCACATGATATGGGTATCATGTGAAAGGGTTAGCTGAGAAGAATACGAATGAAAGCTTGTTTTTCAAAATATTTCTTTTTATAATCAACTTATTTTATTTAACAAATGAACGAAATAATCAGTAATTCATCGTCAAAATCAATTTATGAAAATATTCTGACAGTTACGTAGCTTCCTCGCGTTCTAATTTATATACTTTAATGTTTTATACAAGCTATTATTTAACTTTCAATGTTTGTATGTATGTATGTATGTATGTTTGGGACAAATCTTGCACTGAATTTTAAAGCAGTTATCCTAAACCGATTGAATTGAAATTTTACATACACGTTTGGTTTGGATGACAATTCATAGTTAACTAAGTGACGTCATTCAAAATCCAATAGGCGAACTAGTATTTTTTTTAGCATGCCCATGACATGGGTATCAAATGAAAGGGTTTGGTGAGACGAATACGAATAAAAGCTTGTATTTAAAAATATTTTTTATAAAATCAACTTATTAATAAACAAAAGAAATAATCACATAGCTAGTTTTGCCATAGTTTTTGTTTATAGCTACTTTTGCAACCAAACCCACCGCCATGTTGGATTGGTGTGCTGCAGCAAAAGCAGTTATATCCAATAAATTAATCAGTTATAAACTATTATTTTAACTATTTAAAGTAATATTTATTCAGTGTAGCCACTATAATATTTTTTGTTAACTTTTTTCTCTTCTATCATATTTTTTTCTGTTTAAAAGAAAATAGAAATGTGTAAAGAAGGATATAGATGATTTTGCAGCCTTACTCAGAGTAACTCTATAATGTGTACATAGGATATAGCTGTTTTTGGATCAGTTATGGATTGGGGATATAGCTGCTTTTGTAACCACAATCTTATTTCAATCTAGATTTTAATAGGTTTATAATTTTTTTTGGAACTGTTTGACTGCAGAACCTTGTAGAGCTTTAACAAATCCAGGGGTACCAATATCTCATTTTTTTTCATTCTTTTTGGATATATAGCTGCTTTTGGAATTCGGCTAGGTACTCAAATAGGATTTTATATTGGAAAAAGTGTGGTTGAGGTTGATATTTATTGAGTATTGAGCTCGGAAATTGTAAGCATACACTTCCCGCTCGTCTTCACACGTACACCAGATAATTGTTTAGTTCAATTTGAACACCCACCACGTTTCATACCTTGCCTAAGCGTTTCAAACCTCTTTTTCTAAACAAAGATAATAATTTCCTACTACTATTCTCCACTTGTTTTTCTCCAGTGTGTGACAGCGACTCATCATAGAAGAGGTGTAGCTCTATAACCAAAACAACGTCTTCACACAGAATAATTGTATTTGTAACAATTAACCGGTTTCGGCTGTTCTAAAACATCCTTCTTCAGATAATCTAGGTGTCGCTTGTAAGTCACACCTGTACTTTCGAAGTCTAATCACTAACCTCTAGATTACCTGAAGGTTTGCGTTAATTGTGATAATATATAAATAATATTAGGATGATCAAAAATAAATCAAATAATTAAAAATAATTAAATAACATTTAAATAATCTTTAATAAATTCCCATTTACTGTGAAATTACATGTATAAAATTTTAATTATAATTTGTACAAGAAGCAAAAAAATAATGCATAAATAAAATTAAACAATATTACATACTAGAACTATAATTTATTTTTAAACAAACATAATTTAATTTAAAAAAATTACATTCGTACATAATTTTTGTAATAAATAATTAAAAACGTATAATATATTTAACAAACTTAATATAGTAACATGTACAGTTATATTTAACAGAAAAAAACATTATTTAGCAGTAATATTTTTATGTATGTATTATTGTTGCTTTTTTTTATAATAGTTATTTCATTTAAATAAAAATAATGCCAAACAAAAAAAAGTAACATCAATTACATATAAAAATTATTAATATAATAATAATATATTGAAGTAGAAAAAAGTACGTTAATTTAATTTAGAAACTTATAAAGTAATAAATATATCACTCTTATCGTAAATAATTAATTTTACCCCCAAAACTTGTCTTTTAAAATTTTCTCCCCCAAAAAAACGAATTTTTTGTTTAGGTAGATTTTTAGAACGGCAGTAAACCCTGTTTATAACAATTTTAAATGTAGCATTGAGTTTTCGAAAGCTTAACATAGCTGTTATAATTATGATCTTTAATTAGAAATTAAAAGGTGGTATTTATTCATAACATGCGTTTTTTATACACGCTTCAGAATAATCTATAGGCTTGTCATAAGATGACGCGAGAAAAGTTGGTTCCAAACCAACTTTCTTGCGTTGAAGCTAACCTGAATGAAAACTTCCTTTCCTCTCCCCTCTTTGTTTATATTTATTATTTAATTTTTGAGTGATCTATTTACATAGTAAATATTAAATATACACTTGATTTTCATTTTCAAACCATCCTTTTTGAAAGTAATTATTTTATTTTAAATTATATGTTCGGCTTTGTTTATAACCTGAATGGAACACTGCGCAAGTGCACAAGGAAGGAAGGGTGGAGGGGAAAACACGCAGTGACCACCACGACTTCATGAAAGTATTTTTATCTAGCCCCAACGCGCGTAAAAAACGCATGCTACGAACTCACTTAAAATGCTAGGATGTTTGACCAGACAAGTACAACGATAAGTCGTTAAGCTTTGTCCAGATTGTCGAATCAAACAGAGGAAACAAGGCGAGCATTGTCTCTGCGCATGCCCAGTCTGAGAAGCGCAGGCGCACTTTAGTCTGGGCATGCGCAGAGAGCAATGCTCTGCCAAAAGAGAAAGGTATACATTAATAGCTACTGCGGTTATTAATAAGTCGGTCGTTTAAAAAATTAGGGTTTACTTTAGTTCATTTAATAGATTTATTTTAGTTCTTTTTTTTGTTTTTCTCGCTCCTTTTTCATTTGTAGTTTTGCTATTTATTTCTCTTTTGAAAATAGCATGGAATTTTGTTGTTGTTTAAGAATCGTTAGATTTAATGTGAGCGACAATCTTGTTTACCCACGCTTTCAATGTTGGCTCCATTCTTTTGCTTACTGCCACGACCTGTTAACATATAGATGAACAAAATTAACATAGATGAACAAAATTAACATAGAAGAACAAAATTAACATGAAGAACAAAATTAACATATATTCAATTATTCAACTTCAGTTATTAACTAAACATAATAATGATATAATAACTTAAAATAATAAATATTCGCTATAACATGTCACAAGTGTCCGAAAAACCTGATAAGTCAAATGGAACAACGCTTGAATAATAATTTCCATCGAACCAGGGACCCCAACTCTATATATAGGGTATGATGGAGAAAATAATACAAGTTTTTTTTTTTTTTTTTTTTTTTTTTTTTTTTTTTTTTTTCAAGAATATAATAAAGTATATTCTTAATAACCTATGAAACCCTAAACCTAAAAAGTACTTCCCTGTGATTTTTTAACGGTTATACTGGCGGGCCAATCACTTTTTGGAAGCTATAGCAATCAGGCAATTAATGGTCCTATTTTACTCCCGTGGTTGGGCTTCAGCCACTTCCACTTCACACAACACACCACAGTACGAAACACTGTCACAAGTCAGGTTTGAACGGCTTTTATCCATTGCGCATGCCTGTGACGATACTGCGGACGGAACCCTGCTTGGTTAGAACAAACCTTATGTATTGTCAAACATTTTATCAATATGTCACCAGCATTGTTTTCATTCACCAAATATAATCACCAATTGATCATCACTAAATATTTTCACCAAATATAAACAGTGTATATATATATATATTTTTTTTTTTTTCAAAACGGATAATATATTTATTTCAATATAAACATTTTTAAGGATTACAAATCCTTTAAAATAAAATAACTTTCTTAAAAAAATAGATGATTATTTACCTCGGTGTGATTAGGTTCATGCGATTCATCATAATCCATGACACATAAATTAGTAATCAGTGAAAAAGCGAACACAACTAAACCAGTATGATGAGCTACTAATACTTCAGCTACAGTGCTCATACCTGCAATATATAATATACAAAACATTAATACATATCATTGTAAAATCACGTTTAATTAAGAAATTATGACATTTTGTTTTGAAATACAATTTTTAAAAAATCTAGTAAGCTATCTCTAAATTCCTAATTTCACTACTTAAAGTTATATAATTATAATAATTCGGAGTTCAACCGAATTGAAAGTGCACATCGAATTTTGTAAGCACACACTGCACCTAACACATCATCATTCTAGAGTCTAGAACATAGCTTTTTGCAGCCAAAGTCTAAAATATCTCGATCTTCCAGAGTCATTTGGAATCCATAAGAGGGATATATTCCAAAGGATTCATTAGGATCCCATAACAAGGATCTCTCCTAAGGGAGTCATTTGGAATCCATAAAAGGAACCTTTCCCAAAGGAGTTATTGGAATTCATAACAGGAATCCTTCCCAAAGGAGTTATTGGAATCCATTACAGGAATCTGTTCCAAGAGATTCATTTAGAATCCGTAATAGGGATCAGTCCCAAGGGAGTCATTTGGAATCTATTACAGTGATCTGTTCCAAGAGAGTAATTTGGAGTTCATTAAAGGGATCTGTCCCAAAGGAGTCATTTGGAATTCATTAGATAGGTCTGTCCCATGGGAGTAATTTGGAACGTTACAGGGATCTGTCCCATGGAAGTCATTTGTATCCACAACAGGGATCAGTCCCAAGCAGTGGCGGATTAAGGGTATCATCTAGGGGGTGGCCATCTGACCCTCCAAGGGGTTTCGGGAGTATGGAAAGCCCTAAGGAAAGGGGGGGGGGGGGGGAGTTCTCAGGATTCCTCCCCCCCCCACGACTGTAGTAAAATATCTTAACATAAGTCATAGGTGTCGTTAGCAGTTAATTATTGTAGGGTGCATATAGCGGGGGGTCCGGGGGCCTCCCCCGGAAAAATTAGAAAATATGACCTCTCAAAACAGCGCTTAAATGCATTTCTGAGGTAAAATTTGATTTTAATACTAAGTCACAAAAGGGTAATTTTTGGCTCGATTATATGGTGTAGTTTGTTGGAAAACAAGTATGAACATGGACACAAGTACATTTTTAAAAAAAATATATGAACTTAAAAGTATAGTTATTGTAACACAATAAAAGTTGTGCACCTAATCATTCCCTTTGTCTAAAATACCTAAAAAAAATTTCGTTCTTGAGAACGAAAATTTATCACAGTTTGTTACCTTCAGTAAGCTCGGGGATTTTTAATATTTTCGTTTTATACATCTACGAGCTGTTAAGCCCATGACAACGGACCTAATTTTATATTTAAAAAAATAGTTAAATTAAGTAAATTAATTTAGATAAGTTATTATATATATTTGAAGACCATCGACGAATCAAAGCAAATACTCGTACTTTTTGACCTGAAAGGTGTTTTCGGGAGACAAGTTCGGGATTTAAAGTCCAAGAACGGGACACCTGGTGTCGTCAGAAGTTTATTATTGGGGGGGGGGGGGGGGGGGGGAGGGGGAGGATATATTGCGGGGCCGGGGGCCCTCCCTCGGAAAATTTTGAAAATATTACCTCTCAAAACAGCGCTTTTATGCATTTCTGATATGAAATTTGGTAGTCGTTGGAAAAAAGTATAATCAAGGGGGGGGGCGGTCGCCACCCCCGCCCCCCCCTTTAATCCGCCACTGGTCCCAAGGGAGTAATTTAGAATCCATTAGATGGATCTGTTCCATGGGAGTCATTTAGAACATTAATGGAGTCTGTCCCAAGGGATTGCGACTCCTATAAATAAAATAAATGTTAAAATTTCTGAATACCTTAATAAAACGTTAACTTAAAAGTAGTGTTATTTCTTACCGACAGCGTCTACTCCGCAATTCCTTAACATCTTTAGTTCAGCCACAGTTTCAAAGTTAGGTCCTCCCAAAACAGCGTAAACACCTTCTTTAACAATATTGTCGATTTTTAACTCTTTAGCTAAGGATTTAGCTGCAGTTATAAGATCTTTATTGTAAGCTCGGTTCACAGCGATAAATCTTGGTCCAAACCTGCAGAAAAACAAAAAATATAGGCTTTTTTTATAACAGTGTAAAAAGTAATAAATAACTAAGGGGTATTTGTACAGTATAAATTATTAATCATACGAAGAATTGTAAAACAATTTTAATTATTTTGGTGTTGGAGTGACTGATGCCAAAATCGGTGCGTGGTCATCGCGGAGCAATGCTTGGTATTTCTTAGATTGGCGTGATCATTGCTAGAGTCGATCGCTATTCTCAGAGCAAGCCTATTCTCTGCTGTGATTGAATGAGGATAATAGTTAGAAGAAAACTTCTCAAGGTCAATATTCAGCAGAACAGACTTTATTCGACAAAAGTCTTCACAGAATCACCGCTCTGCAATAATTACAATCGCCACTCCAATCACAACGTACCTTCAAGATAGCCATGCATGAGCAGGAACTGGAACTCCTTAAGGTCTGGACTGCACAGTCCAGAACAGGAAGAATTCCTGTATGAGTATGGATGCGGCCTTAAAGCCACCTTAGGATTGAACAGTTCCCGGAATCCGGAACAAAAAAAAAAATATTTTTCGCCTTCAGACCAAAACTAAGCAGTCAGATATGACGATTATTGAGTATTTGCAAAAATTGCAATTTAAAAATCACGAGAACAGCCAACAACAACCAACAACCGCAAGTCGACATTGAAACGTGAAAAACTTTCTGGGGAAAAATCCCGAAGGCTTATTCTTGAAGGATTTCCTCAATGAATTCCTCTTCGAATGGGCTAGGGTTTGGTTAAGGCAATCCCCAAGGATATCCCGGAGACTTTTATCGTGAGAATTTTCTGCA
Organism: Gerris lacustris; assembly: GCA_951217055.1. Lineage (NCBI taxonomy): Eukaryota > Metazoa > Arthropoda > Insecta > Hemiptera > Gerridae > Gerris > Gerris lacustris. The sequence continues at coordinate 24,109,249 of OX578286.1, forward strand.
CATGCGTATAGCTAACTTTATAGTTTTGATCGTTACCTCTCATCATTGAATCCCTGAAGTGGATTATTCCCAGCGAATCCCATCATATTAATATGATCCTTAATAATCATGATATCTCCTTCCTTGAATTTTTCATTTAGACCCCCAGCAGCGTTGCTCACAATCAGATGAGATACTCCGCATAATTTCATTACTCGAACTGGCATCGAACACTAAAAAAACAGTCATACAATAAACGTAAACAAATATACATAGTAACGCAGGAAATAGAAAGTTATGATTAATACTGATATGCATTGAAGTTTGTATGTTTTTGGGGGGTTGGAACTCCTGTTATTTGTAGGTTTGTGTTTAGTATTGATAAACATTGTCTGTCTTTATCTAGATAAGTTTTTATAATTATTTAAAGATCTACGAATCAAAACAAACTCCATTTTAGAAAAGTTAAGTTTTTTGCTTCCGAGCTTACCGAAGGTAACGGAAGCAGTGTGTTCACTTTTGAGAACAAAAAAGTTTTATGTCTCCGATTTGAAAAATTCCAAGACGCAGAAATCCGTTTCAAACATCAGGGAACATTTTTGGTCTCGTGGCTGTTCTTAAACCTTTATAAGACGCAGTCTACCACACATACCACCACTTATAGGGCGCAGTCTACCACAGCTGTGGTAGACTGCGATACTTATCTATGACGGTGTTCTTGTTATTTGGTATAGTGGCCGTCACGATATCAACTAGCTGCAGTCACAATGAACCAACACAGTACAAAGTACTAGTATCAACTATTAAACAAACCTAAACTAACCTCGTGAGAAGCTGAGCAGACTGATGTTGACAATCAGGTTGAACAACTTGCCCATATACACTTCAACAGGTTGTAACAACAATAAACTCGGCCCATTATTTATCAAAAGGGTTTTGATGTGTTCGACATGGTTGTTCAACTTGTGATTTGGTCTCTCAACCTGCCCATACACACTCCAACTTCAACTCAACCAAGTTGGACAAGTTGAAGTGTGTATGGGGGCTTAACGGAAGCTATGTTATCGTTCTGAAGAACGAAAATATTTTGTCTCCGATTTAAAAAATCTGTCTGTCGCTCAATTTTTGCGAACCAAAAAACAACTACACGTCCGATTTTAATGAAATTTGGGTGGTAGGTCACAATTAGCCCATTGTTGGTCCCATATAAGTTTCAACCTTCTGCGCCGATTTGTTCTCTTCCACATGTGCACAAACATACATTTATTTATAACTATATAAATATCATCAAAAGTACTTATCTAATTTCTAATGAAATTTGGATAATTTGTTGAAAGTAGCCGGCAGATGACCCCAGAATAATTTGAACCGTCTGCGCTCCTTACATTTTGCTAACTTAATACTTTAATTAATGTAAAAAAATGAAAAAAACGGGGAAAAATTTAATAATTTGAAAAAAATAGGTTTTTAATAGTATAAAATCATTAAAGTATAAAAAATAGAACTCGAGGGAGCTATGTGCCACACTAACTGGCAGAGTATTATCTAATGTTTTTAGTTTTTTTTAAACTATAATTGTTTATTAAAAAAATATTAATGACAAGAATCTAATATTACAACTTTATTATAATTTTAACTTTCTCTAAATTAATTTTTATTCAAGAATCTAATTGATTTTAAAAAACAATTTAAAACAAGATTATAGCTTAGGACTAAGTTGAAAGTCGTTCATTAAAATATTGAAAACAAGAAATCAATTTTTCAACTAAAATATTATCTAAGTATTACGTTAAATCCTTACGTAACCTTATTTCAAAGCCTCATCTATTATTTTTAAATTCTTCTTAAATCACTTCTTAATAAGACAGGATTTAAGAAAGAATTCAGAAGGAATTAATCTGATCCTTCGAGGATATATTTCATCTTATAAGAAGAAGGACAGAATTAATTTTCTTTGTACCTTTTCTATTAAGGTACTCTTCTAATGGTGTAAGCCGCTTAAATTAAGTCGCTGAGGTTAATGTACTTCAGCAGCCGGTTACAGTGCTTAACAGGTTGGACTCTTGAACATCAGACTGAATTATTAAAAACTTCATTCGTAACTTGAAATGTGTAAGTACACCATTGTTGCCAACCCAAAAACTTCATTCGCAATTAGAAATGTGTAAGTAAACCAGTGTTAGTGTTGCCAACAATTTGAAATGTGTAAGTACACCATTGTTGCCAACCCAAAAACTTCATTCGCAACTAGAAATGTGTAGGTACACTAGTGTTAGTGTTGCCAACAACTTGAAATGTGTAAGTACACCATTGTTGCCAATCCAAAAACTTCATTCGCAACTAGAAATGTGTAGGTACACTAGTGTTAGTGTTGCCAACAACTTGAAATGTGTAAGTACACCATTCTTGCCAACCCAAAAACTTCATTCGCAACTAGACATGTGTAGGTACACCAGTGTTAGTGTTAGTTAGACTAATGACTAATTATGACCTACCATACAAATTCCATTATAATTGGACGTATAGTTTTTAAGATATGTAGGTTCACAAAAATTGACAGACCGATAGACACGGAACCAAAAATGTTCCCTGATGTCTGAAACGGATTTATGTCTTGGAATTTTTGAAATAGGAGACTATAAAATATCACTTTAAGCTTTCGTTACCTTCGGTAAGCTCGGAAGCAAAATTCACAGAAAACTTCACAGGACGGGAATTCCGCCGTAACATCTGGTTAGCTAAACTTTTAAATATTATTGAGGCGCGGGATTGTCTAAGTTAGTATATATCAGTTAAGAAATCTGGCTTGTTATGCTTCAACTATTTTATGGAAATTTCTACATCGTTTTACGGGTGATTAGATTTTTTTTGTTTTCGGTAATGAACACTTATCAAATCAACCGGTGCTTCTTTGGTCTAGCTCTTTTTTTTTTTTATTTTATTTTTTTATTTTTTACAGTAGATCCTCGGTTATCCGAACCTCTGTTATCCGAATCCTTTATTATCCAAACTCGCCACCTTGTTGATGGTCAAGCAGACAAGAATTCATGATTTTTTCAAACCTAACTGAGAAAAATGTAATATAATGTGTTGTTTTACACATGTATGTATGTATATCATTTTTATTTTAAAAATATAACTACCTTTAAAATAACATTGTACAATTAATTGAATGTTTTTCTTTTTTTTTTAATGAACCTCGATTATCCGACCCACCTCTGGTCCCAATTAGTTAGGGTAATCGAGGTTCTACTGTAATTATATTATTGATAAAGAAACGTTGATCGCTAAAGTGTTTTTTTTAAATCCTACAATAAGTGTCAAATGTTTAAATAATGACTCGTTATCATAATATTGTAGATAAGTGCATTGTGTTGAAGTAAGTGCGATCGTAGTTAGTAATATTTTCCATATTCATTTCACAACTTATTGATTTTATTTAATTTAAAAAAAAAAATGTTCTCATTTTAATTTAAAATTAACATAATCTATGTCATTATAGAAACACTTCCTCTTAAAGGTGGGTTCATAGCGTGCGTTCAGTCTACACACACACACACACACACACACACACACACACATATATATATATATATATATATATATATATATATATATATATATATATATATATATATATATGTATATATAAATAAATTCATGAAGCCATGGAGACGTCACAGATTGTTTCCCCCCATCCATCTTTACTTGCGCAGTGTACCGTTCAAGTTATAAACAAAGTCGACATATATAATTAAAATTCAACACTAACTTTTTAAAAAGATGGATTTAAAATGAAAAGGAAGAGTGTATTTAATATTTACTATGTAAATGGATGAATCGAAAAATATAAACAAAGAGGGAAGAGGAAGGGAAGGTTTCATTCAGGTTAGCTTCAACGCAAGAAATTTGGTTTTGAACAAACTTTTCTCGCGTCATGTTAAGACAGCCTGAAGCGCGTATAAAACGCAGGCTATGAACCCACCTTAAGGCAAATCCATGTTTAATGGCTCGTTTAAATTCAGCCATTACCACTGCTCCTTGCGCTGCAGTAATTACTCCCCAAAATAATTCCGTGGCATCAAAGGCAGCGATTGTTTACATTTGGTTTGTTCCAACTAAGCAGTGTACTGTCCGCGGGATTGTCACGGGCATGCGCAATTGATAAAAGTCCCGGGCCCCTGGGCATTTGGCCCCCTTGCCATGGGTAGCGCAAGTGGCAGGACTATGGTCAGCGTGAGTGGAAGGAGTATGGACAGCGTGAGTGGCAAGACCATTGGTAGCGCACGTGGCAGGACTATGGGCAGCGCGAGTGGAAGGAGCATGGGCAGCGCCAGTGGAAAGACCATGCGCAGTACGAGTAAGTAACCTGTTTACATACTCGCGCTGCTCTATTTCATGGCCACTTCCCAGCTCACTTCCACGGAAGTGGGCTGAATGTAAATGAGGCATAAGGATTATTTAATTGCTTTTATACCTGCCACAGTGGATAACCCTCGTAGTAGTGGAACCTCCCTTGCATACACATGATCTGAACACCATCTAAATATCCGAAGAGTAGTCTTCCTGCGTGACCGGGAACAGTTGATGTAGGGAAGTAAGGGATCTCTTCGTACTTGAACGAGGCCGTGTCTGTCAGCATGTCTGCAATGGCGCCTAGAAATATATAAACATAGTAACATTAACATATCCACAATGGCGCCTAGAAATAGATAAACATTGTAACATTAAAATGTCCGCAATGGCGCCTAGAAATAGATAAACATAGTAAAAATACCACTTCTGCAATGAAATTTAGCACCTTCGAATAGCTAACGATATAAAATGAACACTTTTGCACTATATGTATAACACCTACGAATACATAACAATGGTAAAATGAACCTACGGATGGATAATCATAGTAAAAATAACACTTCTGCAATGAAATTTAGCACCTTCGAATAGCTAACGATATAAAATGAACACTTCTACTTCTGCAACTATATATAGAACCTCCGAATCATTAACAATGGTAGAATGAACCTATACGGATAGGTAATAAAGTAAAAATAACACTTCTGCAATTACATTTAGCACATTCGAATACATAACTAGAGTAAAACAAACCCTTCCTCAAAATGAAGTAGACTCAGCTTTTACTCATTCAATTTATTAATGTTACTTTATTGCTGCACTGATGATGACCTAATGAATCCTAAAACCTTTTTTATTTAGCTTTTTCTAAACAATAAAAATGTCAATTTACGAGGAGAGTTTTTGTTACTTCCAGATAATTTCCATAGAAGCTCCCATATTTAATTTAGCTCCTTTATAAATGATCGTAGTAAAAATAATACTTTTACCATATGATCATGATCATCATACAGGTATATAAGTCATACAGGTGTATAGACCGTCTAAATACGGGTGTAGGGTGTAGACCTTCTATACAGATGTATACTGTGTATAGGTCATCTATACATGTGTAATGGTCATCTATTTTCTTTTTATTTATTAAGTTAATTGATTAAGTTCTTACCCATTCCGGAACCGCATATTATTCCAATTTTAGGTCTTAAAGTTGTTCTGCTGTTCAGCCAATCAGCGATTTCCTTTACCACGTCATAGGTGTAACTTTAACAGACAAAGAAAATTATTATGGTTAAGTACCTACTACATCAATAAATGAGAATAGGTAAGCTGTAGTTACAGAATAACTAAAATAGTCTGAATTAGGTAGAACCTGAATTCGGGGTATTCATATGAAAAGGTCAGTCATAAGTCATAATTAAATTGCAGTTGAATTAAGTTTTTCCTTAATTTGTATTTAGTCTTTAATATGAGCACCCCAAACTTATCATTTCCAAACCTACCCTTTCTGTACCCAGCCACAGCTGAACCTGGTGGTACACTCTTAGTAAATGCTGTTGAGCTGTACTTTCGGTAAAGGGGAGGGAGTGGGAAAATGACGTTACTTTATAAGCCAATATTACGCACTGCCTGTACCTTAAGTTGATCAATGAAAAATGAAATATAGTGTACAGACCCATGCAATGTTGTTCACCTGCATTGACCTGCATTGACAATTGACTCTAGATCATGCAGCTTGGCTTGGTTGAATTTGGAAATCAGTCAACCTTTGCTCCTTGAATTGGCAAGGAAGTTTCCCTGATATACTGCAGGCTCCATTGTGTCACCGAACATTACTTCCATGGACTTTTTTTTACTTGACCTTCTTAAGCACTCCAAATTATAAGAGCCGTCGTGGCTGAGTGGATTAAATTATTTACCACGTCTACTCGGCCATCACTGAATCAAGGGGGGTACGAGGTCGTGGGTTCGATCCCTCACCGTGTTGCTCTGATTTATATGGCTCACAAATGATCACATCATACTCACTACGGCGGTACAATGTACGGAGGTATGATGTGTGATGTAGCTGGAACTCTCTACCACGGACCACGGGGCTAGTAAAATGGGCCTAAAAGGTGGCCCAATTGCTAGGTTCCAACAAGTGGTTTGTCCTACTAGGACCATACTACTACTACTAAGCACTCCTAGGTATTAAGTGTTTTGTCATAATCAGGATAATGACGACAACAAATATATTACGCCGATAATGACAACGACATGGATGATCCTGATGATAAACCATCGCCTCAAGCTATGGCAACAACGACACAGTATATACCATTACAATAGACATACTAAAAAATGCAACCATTCATTCTTAAATTTCATGCTTATTTTTCTCTGTGTTCATTCAGATGAGCTGCCTCTCCCTTATTCTGTCGAGCATTGTGAACCATTTGAGAAATTTGAGCAGCCCGGAACTTTTAGCGCCATTGTCAAGCGATTTTGGCAACATTGAATTATTATGAGTTGTACATGGCTCAGCCGCTACGTCTAGTTTACACAAAATTTCAAAGTGCTCTAGCACCTAAACCGTTGCCTGAGGAAAAATTTTTGCGAGGCATAAATCATAGGTAATTTATTTCTTTGTCACGGGTCACTTTTTTTTCTAAAAGTTTGTAGTTTTATAGTTCTAAGCGAACCACCAAAATAAAAACAGACGTTTAGCCGATTTTGAAATTTTTGTCAAATTTCAATGCGCTCTAGCGCCTAAACCGTTCTTTTTTAATAAAAACAATTTAAGACACATGAATTGTAAGCAATTGAATGAAGTTTACTTTATTACACGTGCACTTTTCTCTAAGAGTGCAAATGTTTTAAACTATAAGCGATAAACTAAAAAATAGCATTTTTTTTGTTTCAATTGTACTTTAGATGATGTGTATGAAGTTTTATTAAAATCGTTACGTTAGAACGTATAGATATCAATAAAAAAGTTGTTTTCTCTATTTTAAAGATTTAGGTCCACTTCATTAAATTTAGCGATATTTATCACTTCATAGCAATGTCAGTGTTAGTTTTACTAAAAAAAAAATATTAATTATTTAAAAAAGTTGTTTGTCTCATTGAATAGATGAAGCTGAAATTTTTTCCCGTCCTAAAATTCCAATTTTACATTTGAAGTTTACGTTTACGCCAGCGTTGCGCGCGAAAGCTTAGGCAGATAACGATGTCCAACGAACTAATCCTGGGCATTATTAAAATAATCATGTGCACCAAATTTTAACTAACGCGGTCATTTTTAGTTATCGTCATCGGTCGTTTCGAGACGGTTGGTTTTGTGAGTGTTATTATTTTTGGATTCACTCCTGGGCTCCAGACGGTGTAATGTGCCATAAGGAACTTCGGATATGTGCCATAAGGAATGCCGAATATGCCATAAGGAATCGTTCATTGGAAAGATCACAATGTTTCTATTATTTGCCGTAAGCAAACACAACTCCTCTTTCATATTATAATTTCAGAAAAAGCAAATTTAAAAACACTACAATACAATAAAAAATCAAAGAAAAAATTTGCATAACAAATTCATCTGATTTATTTTCATTTTACCGTTTTTTAAAATGCCATTGTCAAGGTCCATTTCACAATTTTAACATCAAGATTATATCATTTTTCCCTCATTATTCCGCGGATTATTTATCCACTTGTATCAATTGAAATAATTGATTAAATTACAAATAACATTCAATCAATGACAGAAATGCATTTTGATACATCGTGATATATGTATTTAAATTTCCTGACCTATGACAACGAATTTTACTACATATTCGATTCTATTATTTTACTTCTTTTGAAGACTAGATCAAAAACAAATGTTTTTATCTCCAGTAGGGGAAAAAAGTTATGATTTTGAATTAGTTTAGAGGGACTAAAACAGGTCTTTTCATCCCTGAACTCAAAAAGTAGGGAGAAAAAGTAAAAGTAGGGCGAAAAAGTAAAGTAGGACAAAAAAGTAAAGATTGCAACTTAATTATTTTATAAATAGTAGAAAATGTATGGCTAATGTAATGAAGTTGTCGAAATCAGGTTGGCGGCACTGCGTTTTTTTGACCATGTTTATCTTTGTTTACAACATTATAACCTGCATCTAAATAACCTTCTATTTGAGTTTAATTCCAATTCTTATTTTAATATTGAATCTCTTATATCTGCTATTAAAAGTTCTAATAATTATTGTTATTTACTAAAATATTAAATAAAAACTGTGGAATGGACGAAAATGAAATATTTTTTCTACTGGAGATAAAATATTGTATGTACCTCGTGAGTAAAATGCCATTATTCCCCTCGCGATGATTATCTCACTCGGCTGCGCCTCGGGAGCTAATTAGAGTTATTCCCTCGGCTGCGCCTCGGGAATTAAAGATTCTAATTCCCTCGGCTTCGCCTCGGGCTTTAGGGCCCATGGTTCCTTCGGCTTCACCTCAAGAACCAACTTTTTCGCTCAGGGAATAATGGCTTACTTTACTCTCTAGGTGCATAAATAACTATTATCTACGATTGATTCGAAATATAAATATTATATCTCTGTTTAGATGCGTAGAAAGTGATTCTTTTCATAGTTGTATTCATTGTGCATGCACGTTCATAATGAGGTTAAGAATTCCTCTTTTATTCCGCCCTAGGTCGGAAAAATGAGCAATTCTTCACATTAACGCACGATTTGCCGATTCGAAACCATGGTATCTAAACATTACTGATGCACTACAGTCCAGGAGGAGCAGTTCACTAGTCGAAAACACCGCTACTAATGAGTGTTGAAACGATTGACGGTATGCTTGATGCGCCCCAAGGATGCTTGCACACGTCAATCAGCTGTTTTGATCAAGCGGATTGATAATGTAGGGTCTGCTTAACATCTACCTATTCGGTCTACTACTTGATAGGCGGGATTCAGATTGAGCCGCTCTCCACCGGTTTGTTTTTTTCAAATGGTTATAGCAAAGTTATGTCCCGCAGACGAACTTAACTGACCACATATTCTTAAAAGGCACTAAAAAATTAACTAGTACACAAAATTCTTGCTTGATGTTATTCACACACTTTTTTGCACGCTACCTCCTGGACTATTAAATTTTAAAAAATGAACAATTTGTAAAACTTTTTTTTAATGAAAATTATAAAACTTTACGCAAAAACGTTTAATCTAAAAAAATATTAGTTTGGTTAATTTTTCATTATTTGGACTATTTACATATCCGAAATATCATTATATCTGAATTATTTAAAAATTACGACTATTTACATAAAAGGACGATTTACATATTAAGAGGATTTTTACATATTAGGACTATTTATATATTAGGACTATTTACATATTAGGCTGATTTACATATTAGGCTGATTTACATTTAGAATGATTTACATATTAGGCTGATTTATATTTAGGATGATTTATATTTAGGATGATTTTTCATATTAGGACTATTTATATATTAGGACGATTTACATATTAGGGCTATTTACATATTAGGAATATTTATATATTAGGACGATTTACATATTAGGGCTATTTACATATTAGGACAATTCACATATTAGAACTGTTCACATAATATTAGGACTATTTACATATCCGGACTTAAGCCAACAACTATTATACCGTATAATCCACACTCTACTATAATTATTTACATTTATATATTTATAATAACAAATTTATATTTTGCTTACATATTTTTAGAAGCGCAGTTGGTGTCTCCACATTTGTTAGATGTACACGACATATTTTATTTATATATTTTTATGTAAATAATATAATATAGAAAACTTAATTTAAAAGTTCAAGTATGTAATAAGATAAATATAAAATAAATACCTTATCAAGGAAATAAGATAAAATTTTATATTGAAATTATTTTTAAAAATAGAAAATTGCTGATGTAGATAAATAAATAAAATATAATAAATTAATTTATATTGAATAAAAAAATCTTACAAAGAGTAAATATTAATTCCTAAAAATAATTAATAGTATTAAATTAAAATCGAAGATGAAAAGAGACACATAAAAAATGATCTCTATCACCGAGAATTGATCTACAGACTTCTGGGTTTTCTAGACTAGAAGCTTCTGTCAATCAAATAACTATAGACTGTATAAGTTTTAAAATTAAAATAAATCAAATTGAGCCCTTATAGAAATTGAACAACCCTGTTCAATTTCTATAAGGGCTTGTAGACACCCGTCTACGAAGCAACTCTGCAGCCTTTCTAAGCTAACAGGATATTTAATGTTGATAAATTTACACGTTTCAAGTCCCCCGAGTAAAAAAAAGTTGTTTAGTAGTCTGTTTTCTGTGAAGACGTGCATACACGTAAAGCCTAAGCTTTTAGCCCGATTTTGATAAAATTTTGAAAATTATTTAATGCCAATTTCAAAATGCCAATCTATTGAAAAAGTTGAGTGATTTTCCTGAGAAGTTGTTTTAAAGTTTGAAAATTCGTAAAAACAAAAATTCCTGTATTCATCATCATTTTTGAACTGTGTTTACTTTCTTTTATAAAGAAAAAGTATTGTGATGGCGTTAAAATCCAATTTTGAGATTTTTATGGATTTTCACGTTTTGAGGTCCCCTAAATCCAAAAAAGTGGTTTTTAAAAAATATCTGCCGTCTGTCTGCGCTGACGCCTGGAGCCACTACTGGGACGATTTTGACGGAATTTGGCATACATGTTCAGAAATATACATACCCCGAGGCGAAATCGAGAAATAAATTTTAGCTCCAAATTTGGGGGCACTGCCCCCCCAAAAACTCTTAAAAAACGTGAAAACAAATTACTTCTCATAAATGGTTTGATTAAAAAATTCTATAATATAGTCCATTTAAATACGAATCTAACATAAAGTGTTTTTCCGAGAAAAATCTAGTTCCTGAGAAAATAGCTTAAAACGAGGACGGAGAGAGCTCGGGTTCGATTCCCCGCAGAGGTGAAGTTATTTTATGATACATTTTAATGAAATGTTCAATAATGATTATATGTAGCTACGAAAACTAATAATTGGAAAACTCTGGGCTAAGAAATCATGAACTCGTATATGAGAAAGTTTGTCTGAGTTATCTCGGACCGATTTTTTTCCTCTTAATGACCGCAAAAATGATTGAAACGTCATATTTATTTAAGTGTTTTTTGTTTTGGAGAGATAAGAGTGTTTTGATAAATTTAAGGGAAGTGGTCGGAAAAATGTGTTATTTTTTTTTTTCTCTAGGAATGCCAAGAAGCATTCGCGAACCTTATTTGCACGTTCATAAATTAAATTTTCCTACAAGTTTCTAAAGACTGTTATTTCCTAATTATACATCCTAAACAACACTTATTAATCCAGGAGATAACGTACAAAAAAGTGTCTGACTAACATCAAGCTAGAATTATGTGTATAAGTAAATCTTTTGGTGTCTTGTCCTGCCCATATATATACAATGTGATTTTCATGATCCTGAGTACACAATTAGTACAGAAATCAAGTTGAAGTTAATTTGTCACTTAATAGAATAGGTTAGTTAATCAAATATTACACTAAGTCAAAGCGGTCACCTATTAAGAGACAAACTAACATCAACTTGATTTTTGGTCTACTAACTAATTTCGTACTCAGGATCATGAAAATCACATTGTCCACCATAATTGGCGGGACATGGCCGCTCACCACCAGTTTGTTTTTTTCAAATGCCTATTGCCAAGCTATGTCCCCGTAGAAGAACTTAGTCCACCACATATTCTTAAAAGGCACCAAAAGATTAACTTATACACCAAATTCTAGCTTGATGTTAGTCAGACACTTTTTTGAACGCTATCTCCTGGACTATATATTAACAACTTATTTACTTTAATTAATTTTTAAATAACAATTACACTCAAAATAAACGAAAAAAATATATTTGATAAATTTCCGAAACTAATGTAACGAACAACACGGAGATACTGAGCTATAAAAGTTAAAACTTCAGTTATTTATAAAATAATGATATCAAAAAAAAAAAAAAAAGTAAAACACACAATATTAATTTTTATTTTACTTTTTATCATTAGTAATAAGGTTAATAAGTATGGATTTCCTTTATTTGTTTTCTTATATTTTCTTTGAATCACTGAAGCAATTTTAAAGCAATTTATACCTCGTCAAGAGGTCATCATTGTTTTGATTGTTAATTTTTTTTTAAGATTGAAGTGGGGCGTAATAATAATTACATTTTCCTTCATTTCTTACAATGTATACGTATGTATGCATATATATATATATATATATATATATATATATATATATATAATATATATATATATATATAATATATTATATAAGATTATATGCACATGTAAGTGTGATATGATAGTGGTCAAGTACCCTAACATATGTTGCAACTGCGAATTTAAATGTATGTAAGGAATACTAGTGTATCTAATATATATATATATATATATATATATAATTCAAACAATTTAAACTACGGGAGACAGAAACAGAGAAAAATTTGCACTGGCTCCGGGATTTGAACCACGGACCTTCATATTTCCAGTATAACGCTCTTCCAGTTAAGCTAAGCCAGATATAAACTTTCCTCTGCGCGAAACGTTAGATAATCCCAGTATTTAGCGTGAAATGTATTCTCAAACCACACATATATATATATATATATATATATATATATATATATATATATATAAGGATAAACTTGCTTCCCTCGCGAACATTTTCAGCCAAAAACGCTTCCCTGGCGGCCATGTCTCCCTCGCGGCCAGAGGTGCCATTCCAGACATTAATGCTTCCCTAGCGAACATACGAGTCTCCCTTGCGGACTGTTCGCAAGGGAGACTCGGAGGTGCCATTCCAGACATTAATGCCTCCCTAGCGAACATCCGAGTCTTCATATCACATACAATAGCATTTTTAACAACAATTAAATTCCTCATTACTTTTTATGAAAGATATCAATTTATATTCATACCTCCATAGCGCAACCAATAAAGTATAATAACAACTCCCAAGCGAACTTATCACATACAACACCATATGGATTTATATGTGCATTTAGCATACCCTAAATACATAACTACTGTCTTGTGGCATTTTAAGTTTAGGGAGGTACGGAGGTACGTTAGAGGTTAGGGAGGAACAGAAAATATTTGTTCTTTTTAAAAAAAAATAAATAAAGATTTTCCGTTCCTCCCTAGCAGCCATTATAATATAAAAACACATCCTCAGCGAACATAGTGCATACAAGACCAATATGATCCATAAGTTCATAACCTCATTACTAAATTATTTATTCGTGTAGTTTTAATTAAGTAAAAAAACTATTAATTACTTATTTTTATTAAACAGAATTTTTTAAAAAATTAAAATAATTGAATACCTCCCTAGCTGCCAATATAATCTAAAAACACCTCCTATGCGAACATATTACATACAACATTTGGATACATATATGTGAATACCCCTGAAATACAAAACAAATTTCCTTGAGAGAGTTTCAGTAAATTGAAAACATAAAATTACATCATTTAATAAAAAAATGAAAAATAAAAATAAAGATTTTTGTCGTACCTCCCTAGCAGCCAATATAATCTAAAAACACCTCCTATGCGAACATTTTACATACAACACCCTATGGATCTATATGTGCAAATCCGAAAAACATCAATTCTTTCCTTTTAGAGTTTAAGTAAATTGAAAACATAAAATTATATCATTTAATAAAAAATAAATAAAAAAAATAAAGATTTTTATTCTGTCGTACCTCCCTAGCAGCCAATATAATCTAAAAACACCTCCTATGCGAACATTTCTCATACAACACCATTTGAATCTATATGTGCAAATCCTAAATACATAAATTCTTTCCTTTGAGAGTTTAAGTAAATTGAAAACTAAAAATTTTATCATTTAATAAAAAATAAAAAAAAAAATAAAAATAAAGATTTTTATTCTGTCGTACCTCCCTAGCAGCCAATATAATCTAAAAACACCTCCTATGCGAACATTTCTCATACAACACCATTTGAATCTATATGTGCAAATCCTAAAAACATAAATTCTTTCCTTTGAGAGTTTAAGTAAATTGAAAACATAAAATTATATCATTTAATAAAAATAAAAAAATAAAAAAAAATAAAAACAAACATTTTTATTCTGTCGTACCTCCCTAGCAGCCAATATAATCTAAAAACACCTCCTATGCGAACATTTCTCATACAACACCATTTGAATCTATATGTGCAAATCCAAAAACACATAAATTCTTTCCTTTGAGAGTTTAAGTAAATTGAAAACATAAAATTATATCGTTTAATAAAAAAAAAAATTAAAAAAAAATAAAAAAAAGATTTTTATTCTGTCGTACCTCCCTAGCAGCCAATATAATCTAAAAAAAACCTCCTATGCGAACATTTTTCATACAACACCATTTGAATCTATATGTGCAAATCCTAAATACATAAATTCTTTCCTTTGAGAGTTTAAGTAAATTGAAAACTAAAAATTATATCATTTAATAAAAATATTTTTTTTTTTTAAAATAAACATTTTTATTCTGTCGTACCTCCCTAGCAGCCAATATAATCTAAAAACACCTCCTATGCGAACATTTCTCATACAACACCATTTGAATCTATATGTGCATATCCTAAAAACATAAACTCTTTCCTTTGAGGGTTTAAGTAAATTGAAAACAAAAAATTATATCGTTTAATAAAAAAAAAATAAAGATTTTTATTCTGTCGTACCTCCCTAGCAGCCAATATAATCTAAAAACACCTCCTATGCGAACATTTCTCATACAACACTATTTGAATCTATATGTGCAAATCCTAAAAACATAAATTCTTTCCTTTGAGAGTTTAAGTAAATTGAAAACTAAAAATTATATCATTTAATAAAAAAAATATATATTTTTTTTTTAAAAAATAGATTTTTCTGTCGTACTTCCTTAGCAGCCAATATAATATAGAAACACCTCCTATGCGATCATATCACACAAAACACCATTTGGATCTATATGTGCATACCCTAAATACAAAACTTCTTTTTGTGAGAGTTTAAGTAAATTGAAAACTAAAAATTATATCATTTAATAAAAAATACTTTTTTTTAAAAAAAAAATAGATTTTTTTGTCGTACCTCCCTAGCAGCCAATTTAATCTAAAAACACCTCCTATGCGAACATTTCTCATACAACACCATTTGAATCTATATGTGCAAATCCTAAAAACATAAATTCTTTCCTTTGAGAGTTTAAGTAAATTGAAAACTAAAAATTATATCATTTAATGAAAAATATTTTTTTTTAAAAAAAATAGATTTTATTGTCGTACCTCCCTAGCAGCCAATATAATCTAAAAACACCTCCTATGCGAACATTTTACATACAACACCATTTGGATCTATATGTGCAAATCCTAAAAACATAAATTATTTCCTTTGAGAGTTTTAGTAAATTGAAAACATAAAATTACATAATTTAATAATAAAAAAACCTTTGGATTTTTTTTTTTTTTTTTCGCGCCTGCTTAGCGCAGCCAATATACTATAGAAACACCTCCTAAGCGATCATATATATTAGTGTACCTATATTTTTTCTTTTTTTATTCTTTCCGAGCTTAAAGGCCCGGTCACACAGGAAGCGGACTGTCTGCGGCGGACAAGTATTTGGTCTGCGGCGGACTCTGTGTGCTGTTATTTTGCATTATCCTGGTCGAACAGAAGGAATCTGTCCACGGCGGACCCTGTGGTCTATAGTCTATAATATTGCATTAAACTGGTCAAACATAAGGCGACTGTCCGCGGCTGACATTATTTACACACACACATAAATATATTCTGTGTTTGTGTTGCATACATAGAAATATTATATGAAGATAAAAAATAAAATATAATAATGAGATAAAGAATGGTGAGGACCCTCAGTAGAGAAAATAAAACTCTAAAGCGCTAATGTTTTTATTAAATATGTAGGTAGATGCATCAGTGTATGAGTAGGGAGTCAGTTATAGTATTGATATAGTTAAAGCGTTTTTATAATTATATATAAATAAATACTTGTTTTCTTGTTTTTTTGTTTTATTATTATTATTATTAAATCAAAGTGGATATTTTTGCTTCCGAGCTTACCGAAGGTAACGGAAGCATTGTGTTCACTATTGAGAACGAAAAAGTTTTATGTCTCCAATTTTAAAAATTCCAAGACAGAAATCCGTTTCAGACATCAGGGAACATTTTTGGTCTTGTTTCTGTCTGTCTGTCGGTCTGTGTGTCCGCAAATCCTGAAACGTGCGACGATAACTTGAGTAAATGTCGACCAATTTTGATGAAATTTGGTAGACATGTTCATTTTACCAATACCCAGGACGAGTTCGTTGGACAACGTTATCCGGTCAAGCGTTCACGCGCAACGCTTGCGTAAACGTGAACTTCAAATTTTAAATTAGAATTTTAGGTCGGGAAAAAATCAAACTTCATCTATTTAATGAGACACACATTTTTTTCAAATACATTTTTTTATTAAAACCAACAGTGAACCGCTTTGAAGTGTTAAAGATCGCTAAACACTATTAATAGTTTTTACAGAATTAACAATATAGCAATAATCCAATATTTATAACAATAATGTTAATGTTAATATAAGAATAAAGTACATGAAAGGATGCGAGGAAACTATGTGCCACACTAATTGGCAGTCTATTTAGTTTGCGATTCAATGTGTGAAATAATATGATATTTTTAAGACAGTGCGGAAGTTGGTAGTAATGTTTTGATACTTGGTACTTTGTTGTTTTGTTTTTTTGTATTGCAACATGGAACTTATTCATAACTGTATTTAATAATTTTAAACGCAGTAAATAATTATGGTTAATTGTGTTTTACCCTTTTTTTTTTAAATTGCAATAAAACTGCTTTCTTACATAAAAGATTTATCGGTAGCACAGTAATATCTCTAGGACACATTTCAAAAGGGTGACGACGTGCCTTTTTAATATTATTTTGATTATTGCTTTCAGAACTGTGGTTACTAATTACAAAGTAGTAATTGTAGTTTTATCCATTTACTAGTTTTCGTTTATAAATTAATTTATTATTGATCTTTTCATCAAAATTTATCATTAAAAATATATAAAACAAACCACATTAAAAATAACTTCTCCGGGCGGGGAATCGAACCCGGGCTCGCTCCGTCCGCGTTTTAAGCTATTTTCTCAGGGACTAGATTTTTCCCGGGAATACGGCTTATATCGTTAGATTCGTATTAAAATGGACTACATTTTAGACTTTTTTTAATCAAAATTGTTGGAACCGTTTTCAAGAAATAATTTTTTTTCATGTTTTCTCAAAGTTTTTGGGGGATAGCGCCCCTAAATTTAGAGCTAAAATGTATTTCTCGATTTCGCCTCGGGTATATTTTTCTGAACATGTATACCAAATTTCGTCAAAATCGACCCAGTGGTTTAGGTTCCAGGCGTTTGTACAGACGACAGACATTTTTTAAAAAACACTTTTTTGGATTTAGGAGACCTCTTAACATGTATCCATAAAAATCTCAAAATCGATTTTTCGCGCTTCACAATACTTTCTCTTTATATGAGAGTAAAAACAAATAAATAAACTCAATTCACAGCTGATATGCTGATATAAATTTTATAAATAAAACATTAAATTTTTTATAATAAAACATAAAACAACACGAGTTGAAAGGTATCGAAAGCATTGTGATCGTGCCGAAGACCGAAAAATTGATGCCTTAAAAATCAGAAATATCAGCACTGTTGATCCATCTAAACTTTTTGTGAACGTTGGGTGGCAACATTTTACCTTAAAAACTACTTGTCTGACTTTAATGGAATTTCGATAGTAGGTCTTAATTACCCATCACCCATATTATTATATATTATTTTTGTTAAAAACAATTCTTATTATATAAAAAATTCAATTTAAGATTGATAATAACGAATCGCAAAACTCTGATTCTTAAATTCGATTCCTGTGTTGCTGTGTTCTAAGAAAGTTTGATACCCTTTTAACTCGTAATCTTTCATGACACCGCCACCACGTTCGATTGAGTTTATTTATCTCCCTACTTCTTTTATAGTCTTTCCCATTAATACGAAAACGAAACTGTTACTATCCAAAAACAGCTGATAACAAAATAGGTACCTAATTGTTTGTCATCCATTGACTACTAGTATAAATTTGCTACTCAATAAATCCTATAAAAATGTATACATTAGTATGTTAAAGTACAAGTACATGATAAGATATATGTCTGTATTGTACTCGTACAATAATATTAAAGCAATATCTTTCACTAGTCACATCTTATCATTTTTCAATTATTTATTATTATTATTATTTAATAAGTTGATTAAATCTCTTTTGTCATATCAATTTCTTTGGCTTCGAAAAATTAAAAATTGTAAAAGAAGGAAAGAAATAATTAAATAGGACTATATATAGGTGGTTAGAGGTGAATAAAATACTCATAATTATTTTAAAAATGATTGAAAACGCGAAATGGCAAGAAAGTGTAAAGGGGTCATTTTCAAAAAAAGTGACACTTTCACTGTCCGCGAGTTAAAAAAAAAATTACTTGCACTCCATATAATTAAAGAAATCTACAACCCCACAAACATTTTTCTATAGATTAAATTCGTCATTTTGGTGTAGTCAGATTCTTGAATATCCTTTTTAGGGAGGAGAAATTTAAATTTATATATACAAAAAGGTTACGATAGTTATGTCCCAGCCCCTTTTAACCTAAGTTACCATGCTCAAAAATGTTCAAAAAATAATTTTCTTTGACTTTCTAACTATAATCCTAGATAGGAAATATAATGTACTTTGTGATACTAAATATAATTTCTTTCTTATTTCGGTGTAACTTGTCGGGAATTTAATAAAAAGGCTTGTCCCAGCAATCGGTCACGATAGTGTTCGCACCAGGGGGAGGTTTTCCTGACCTGGCCACGAAATTGTGAAAAAGAATAAATTGAAATAATAAAAAAGAAATATGTTAGCGGACTGTAGGTTTTATTAAGCATATATGTACAGGTAATGAGCTAATAAAATAATAATAAGGATGGCCTATCTGACGGAGAGGTGAGGTGAAGTGTGGTGGTGCTGTGGTGATAGGTTGAGAAGCTGGATACCAGCTCTGATGAATACCAATTACTTCCCTGGATACCTAGGAGAAGTAATGGAGTAATGTTTCCTGGATACCAGGTAAACTAGATAAATCCTGGATTCCAAGGATTTATCCGGATAGACAAATAGTTTAAATAACTGCAAGATAAAATGGCCACTGCACACATTGAGAGCTAGACTCACACACCGCTATCTTTATACTCTAAACTCCCTCCAAATTTGGCCCGTTAAATATTCAAATATTTAAAATCTGGGGCAGTTTTGCCAGCGGAGGAAGATCCAGACGTCTAAATAAAGATCTATATGGGCCCTTTCAAATAATAGAAGGGCCGGTCAGTCTAAATGAGCCTGGGTGCTTTGTAGAGCAGGTTCGGTAGATAATGTATAGGTAGAGGTGCTAAGGAGCTGCTGTGAAGCAGTGTTCAAGTGATCTTGAACAATAGTTACATCACAATAGTTACCAAAAAATTGGCTGCACTGTTTGACTGAGGGCGGGATTTCAGTGTTTTACAGATAAAAGAATCATTCCTTTATAATCTAAAGTTCGTCTCCGCGTCTTCTGAAGTAAACCTCGGTCACACAACAATTCTCTTCAAAAATCATGGGGGCGAATGTTTATTCAAAGTGACAATAGTTAGTTGCCATAAATTTTAGTATTTAAAAGTGCATTTAAAGGTTTTTATTTTTTTTGAGTATACCCCAGTAATATACAGAATACTTATGCGTCATTTTTTTTTGAAAATTTCGCTTTAACTATTTTATTATTCCTAACTTTAGAGGAGCACGACACTTGTCACGATAGTTACCCAGGAACAAGATAGATGTCACATTAGTTACCCAGCGTACTACATGTCACGATAGTTACTAAAAAATTGAATTTAAATTGGTTATTTTTTAAAATAAAAAAACTTCGTCCCCATCATAGAGTTGAGTGTACAATGACTTATTTAGGAAATTAAATCTAATTAGCTTACAAAAATTGCTATGACCAGGAACTTTAATTAAAGGAACTTGAACAGTAACTATCGTGACAAAAATATAATTAATTAATTTTTTCACTAATTAAAACCAATGTAAGAAATGTCCTGAGTAGACAATAATATTGGTTTGAGTCTGTGTGACGATTTCCAATTGTCGTTTGGTGGTAAATATCATTTTGCAAATCGGTAAGTAGAAGAAAATTCCGGTAACTAATGTGACTAAAAAAACTTGCCTTTTTTTATTTAAAAATTGATAAAAAATTTAAAACTTAAAAATCCCGCGACCCACATACATATTCTTATGTATAGATGTTCAGCATCAAAATAAAGCACTAGCTGAATCAAAATCTGAAAAATAAATTTTGGGCATAAAGGTTTTTTTTAAAATGACCCAAAGAACCTCTCGTTCTCGTGCATATTGGCCAAGAATAACGGCAAAACGTTTCTTCGAGAGTTTTGAGCTGCCTTTATAGTTTATAGTTTTATTAATTCTATTTAACCAGTTAATAAAAACTTCACCATCTATTGACGATTTTCTGAGCAATCTCTAAAATAAATATAAAGACAGAAATTCAATGAAGAAATGAGGAGGAGGTGTAATACACAGAAACAAAACGAGGAACCTGGACCTGGAAGAAAAACAATATGCCACCCAGTGGCGTATCCAGCGGCTAGGTCTGGGGGGGGGGGGGCACATTCTGAGTCAGTTTAGATGGGGGGGGGGGGGTATTTGAGTGGTAACAAGACAAGGGAACAACTTATTCAAAAAGCAGCTGCTCCCCCCCCCCCCAAAAAAGTACAACTAATAAACAAACAAAACAACTGTTTTAGAACGTATTCGTTAGAAAATGTTATGCTGATGCTTACTGCAGTGCAATATCTTACTGTAAGTCATGGGCGTCGTCTGCAGTTAATTATTGGGGGGGGGGGGGATTTATGATGGGGGCACCGGCCCCCGGAAAATTTTGAAAATATGACCTCTCAAAACTATGAACTATTGTGAATGTAAAAAATATGTATTAAAAACAAAAATACGGCGGTATTTTGTTTTGTTTTACTCTATTGGGTCTGGGGGAGGGGGACGTGCCTCCTGTGCCTCCCCCCCCCCTGGATACGCCACTGATGCCACCAGTAAAAAAGAAAAAGAGGAGGCAATGCTTCAATATGAATTAAAACCATGCCATTAATACCGACCTGTAAATGCCATACTTTCTAATATCCCTAGCTACTGCTTTTTTTGCTTTACAAGCCTTTTACGCCTAGCAAAAATAAACGTATTCGCATATTATCAACTAAGTTTACGCACAAATTGAAAAATAAAAAATACATGTCGTGTCACGACAGTCACGAGACACCCGGTAAGAAGTTCCTACCGGATGTCACAAGTATTCATAAATAAAGTAAATCTTTAAATTGTGAGTGTGTTAAAAATGTATACACATATTTCATTCGTCCAAAAGATTCCTTGAAACAATTCTATCTCATCGTTAGTCCTAGCAAAACCATTCAGGGAAACTATAATAAGATCGGGTTACTCTCTCTTTGTTTCATTTAACAACATGAAACTGAGTCTTTTACTGTTTTTAACACCCTCATTCTAAGAACTTTTTGTTTTCAACAGTATAAATACAAATTATGTTATTCATTACACATTATAATGTGTATACACGAAAAATTGTGGGAATAACAATTTTTGTTGTACATACCTTTAAAAAAATATTGATTACCCTACTAAATAGCATACACTTGTAGCTAAATAATCTGAAAATTCGGTAATCTAAATGACATCACTATATGGTAAAACCTCTATATAAGAAATATTAAAATTTATATTTGTTTATCTGGATACATTTTTAGTTATTTGGAACAGAATAACTCATCTTTGTCCCTGATAGCCAAAATAATTTTTAAAAGTTGTAAGTCAGATAATATAGTCTAAATAGTTAATCATAACTAATCTAAATAGTTGGAAGTCTAAATAATTAATCTAAACATCTCATTATACCCCTTTTTTTAGTGTCTGCCAAGCGGTCAAGCGTCTATCTGTAGTAAAGTATTTACAATAATTCTTATGTTTTGAGATATTTTGTAGCGAGTCAACGTGTCAGCGTCTTACTCATAGAGTAAGAGACACATAATCATAAAGATAACTTACAATTCTGTAACGATTACCATTATTTATTATTTAAATAAAAAAATATTACATCACCCACTTCATTTGAACTGTCCAATAAGTGTTTAAATTTTATTTATATTTTTTTAGGTCTTAGGATTTATATTTATATTGTTAAAAAAATGTTCTTGTTTCGTACTAAAAAAATGTATTAAATGTAATATTGTTTAGTCTTGGTATTTCATATTGTAAAAAAACATCGCTTACCGTGTCGCTACAAAAATGTAAACTCAACTTTTTTTTTCGACAATTATTTTACAAAATGTTGCCATTACATTTTATTTAAAATAGGTTTCCTATTTTCATCAATATCTCATAAACTAGATTTTTTCCGTGTAAAAAAACGGAAGACACACCAAATTTAGAGCAAAATAAATAATTATTTTTGGGTTTTCTTATGAATTTTTTAAGAATAAGTATGCCAAATTTCATTCAATGAGACATTTTTTCATCTATTCAGTGAGCCATTTTTTCAAATACAATGTTTTAGTAAAACCAACAGCGACACCGCTATGAAGTGTTAAAGATCGCTAAAACTATTAATAGTTTTTACACAATAAAAAATATAACAATAATCTAATATAACAATAATGTTAATGTTAATATAAGAATAAAGTACATGATAGGATGCGAGGAAACTATGTGCTATACTAATTGGCTGTCTATTATTTTTATATTG
Source organism: Gerris lacustris (assembly GCA_951217055.1). Classification (NCBI taxonomy): domain Eukaryota; kingdom Metazoa; phylum Arthropoda; class Insecta; order Hemiptera; family Gerridae; genus Gerris; species Gerris lacustris. The sequence goes on from OX578286.1 coordinate 24,132,591, forward strand.
TTTATTTTATTAGAAAATGTCAGATTCATTCATTTCGATAAATGAATCAACCGATCATAAATTTCGAAACTGATTATTAAGCGGCTCTTAAGCGGTCCATACACTACACATGCATTGCACGCCGTGCCATTTTTATATTTTGGCACGCCGTGCGCCACACACTGTAAAATGCAGTTCGCTCTGTGACGTGCTAGAAGTCGGAGTTCATACTGTAATTTTTTAGTGTACACGACCAGTTATGCCTGTAGTAACGAAACATAAAGCTTTAGCAGATTGGCGTGATACATGAAGATAGATAGGAAGGAGAAACGGAAGAAGAGGCAAATATGGACTAGAAATTGGTTGAAGAAGAAAGATAACTTTGCACTTAAATCGCCACAAACAATGGGGTGATTTCTATAAGCGTCAATAAACAACGGCAAGAAATTGGGTGACAGAAAAACGGATGTATCACTCATTTTAAAGAAATACAAGCAAGAATCTCTTGATGCTAGCGAACGAAATATAGCCTCAAAAGATGTTGCACTCTTAGCACGTGGCGCGAAAAAGGCCTACACACTAGCACGTGGCACGGGGCCGGATGGCATGGCGCGCCGAAAATCAAACTCGTCTTGATTTTCTCATCGTGCCAAGCATTGCAGGCCGTGCTTAGCACGGAGACTTCCACACACTGGCACGTTTCGTCCGATTTTGGCAAGGCGTGATTGCACGCCATGCAATGCACGTGTAGTGTATGAGCCGCTTTACACTACGCGTGCATTGCATAGCGTGCAAGCACGCCGTCCACAAAACGGACGAAACATGCCAGTGTGTGGAGGTCTCCGTGCATAGCACGACCTGAAATGCGTGGCGCGATGACAATCAAGACGAGTTTGATTTTCGGCGTGGCATGCTATCCGGCCCCGTGCCAACCTTTTTTACTTTTTTTTTATTATTTTATTTAATTGCTATACATATTAATTAGTTTCTATTGGTTATTTTGTAAATATATAGATAGACTCCAAACTACGATTTGGAGAATATTATATTCTTAGTGAGGGAATGAATGATGTATAATACAATAGTCCTGATTTTATTCCTAGAAGGCTTGGAAACAACATCATTTAGCCATTTCATTTAATTGCTAGGCCTACATGACAATAGGAAACATAGCCACTAATACCTAGCATGAGCCCCGCGCGGAGCGCGGGGTCAAGGCTAGTGTAAAATACAAATAGGAGTTTATCATATCTATTAAAAAAATGAATGAATAAGCTGCCAGTCAGTCTGAACTCTGAACTCGAGGTCTATTCGGTGTTAGTCTTTTCTACCTCTCTCCTTCCATGTCAGCGTGTGTGTGCTTCCTTTCCTAGTACTAGTATGCGACGACAAAACCTCTCCCCTTTATTCAACAAATAAATAATCTTAAAAACCTTAACCTTAATAGGGCCTACAATTTTATTATGAATCGCTTCAAATTTAGTGACATATTATATGTAAACCAGCAGAAGAGATGCCCTCTATAGTTTTTTCTATATGAAGAGTAAATAATGGTTTTTAAGCATATCAAAAATATAGGAATCGGTCCGAGACAACTCAGACAACTTTCTCATATTATAAGAGTTCATAATTACTTAGCCCAGTGTTTTCTATTGATTAGTTTTCGTCAGTAAATTTAATTATTATTCAAAATTTTAACAAAATGTATCATAAAAATAACTTCTTCTCGGCGGGGAATCGAACCCGTCCGCTATTTTTCTCTGTCTATCTCCCGTTGTTAATAATAATTATAATTTGATTTAAATTAAAATTTATACTTTCCGTAGTATGAATACTACCAACTACCAAAAACTTAAATAAGGAAAATTTATTTTTTAATATGTATAACAAAAAATGAATCATTAGATTTGAGGAGCATAAAAAAATCAGTTAGCTATTTTTCCTTGCTTCAGCTAAACCATAAATCTTTAATCGTTTTAAAAAGTAATCGGTTATATTAACTCAAAAACAATTTTATTATCAAAACTATTTATTAACTAATTTCGAATTTTAAAAATTCAATGAATTGGATGTTACAAAAATTTCCTTAAACTCGAATGCTTTAACACTATAGAATATATTTTTTTAAATAATAACCTAGGATCAAAGCTATAGTAGGTATTAAATAGTTTTTTTAGTAGTATCATAAATATAAAAACTAATGGCTGCAGTAGTTCATTGAGAGATATAGATGTAATACCAATGTAAAAGGAAAAGCAATACATTACTGTGCTATGTATACAACTATAATGTATACTTTTGTTCATACATAAGCTCAGAATAAAATAACTTTTACAATAATTAAATAAGATGCAATCAAGAAAGAAGTAATTGGCTCCAAATAAGAATGGCCTTTTAGGAGGCATTTTTATATTATTTTGGCTTTAACGGAGGTATGGTCGCCACGGAGCTATTTTTACATAATTTTGGCCTTAAAAGAGGTATGGTCTCTAAAGAGGTGTTTTTGAATGAAATTGATCGCTGGAGAGGTCTGTATATTTTTGTTCGCTACGGAGGTATATTTGTTGTTTAAAAAGTCAAAAATACCTCCCTAGAGGACAAAGAAATAAAAAGTTACAGATTTCGAGTTGTAGACATAATCACCTCTCTAGCGAACAGTTCGCAAGGGAGGTGTGTTCGCAAGAGAGGTGATTATGTCTATATATATATATATATATATATATATATATAATCTAAAGTTTTGATCAATATACTTATACATTTTATTATTTTGCACATTTGGAAACAAAAATTAAATCAACAAAAATTATCAATACATGCCAACATATTAGGGTGGTTCCAAAAAGTTTTATAATTTTACCTTACAACCCTAGGCACCCTGACAAATTATTCCTTTTCGTGATAAAAGTAAACTAACAAATTCAAGAGACCAAGCAATTGTAGGTAGTGTTGCACTAACGACAAATTTTTTACTTAAAAAGAAAGTATTGTAATGGCGCGAAAATTCGATTTTTAGATATTGATAGATTTACACGTTTTGAGGTCCCCTGAGTTCAAAAAGTGGATTTTAAAAAATGTATTTTTTCTTTTAATTTTATGATTGCATTAAATTATTGTATTTAAATGGTGAATTTTTGATCCAGCTTAGTGAGTTAGTTCATATCAATTAAAAAGTTAACTTGGGCTTTAAAAATGTTGTGTGTGTGATTGTTTAAGTGTTTATTTTTTTAAACGATAACTGGTGTACAAATTAAGCAATTTCAAAGAAATTTAGCTTAAAGATGCATTGCATTATTTGTGACAAATAATGAAATCTTTATATTTTTAAAATGGCGGCCAATATGTTGGTGAATTTAAAATAAGTTTATTTTTCTTCTCGTGGTATGAATTTTGCAGAACATGTATGCCAGATTTCGTCAAAATCGCCCTAGTAACCCAGTAGTTTAGACTCTACGCGTCTGCACAAACGACAGACAGACATTTTTTAATAACCACTTTTTTGAATTCAATGGACCTCAAAACGTGTAAATACATCAAAATATAAAAATCGAATTTTCACGCCATAACAATACTTTCTGTTTACCTATAAGAAAGTAAAAATGGACCTCACTGTTTCACACTATCACCAGACTATTACTGCGTCAGGCGCTTATTCTTATAACTATAGATGTTTTATTAGTAACTATTTTTATGTTCCTATCAAACTAATTATAGAAGTGCTCAATGATTACTGCCAAATAATTTGTATTATTAGGTTTTGGCTGGTAATACATGTTTTGAATAGTAGGTATGTACCCATCTTCTTTTTCCATTAAGTTTTTAACGATATTTTTTCGAATCTTATTTTAAGTGAATAGTAAATACAACTTCAAGAAAAATTAATCAGCAAATGATTTTTACTTTCTTAAATAAAGAGAAAGTATTGTGATGGCGCGAAAGTTCGATTTTTGAGATTTTGATGAATTTACAAGTTTTGAGGTCCCCTGAGTCCAAAAATGTGGTTTTTAAAAAAGTTCTGTCTGTGGTCTGTGCAGACGCCTGGAGTCTAAACTACTGGGCCGATTTTGACGACAATTGGCATACATGTGCTTAAAAGTCATACCCCGAGGCGAAATCGAGAATTGAATTTTAGTTCCTAATTTGGGGGTGCTACCCCCCAAAAACTCTGAAAAAACAATATTCATCGAAAACTGTTCCGACGATATTGATTAAAAAATTCTAAAATGTAGTCCATTTAAATACGAATCTAACGATATAAGCCGTTTTCCGCTATTTAAAAATCAGTATTCAACTTTTATTTTTATACACTCTACTATTTAAAATCAGTATTCAACTTTTATATTTATACACTCTAATATTTAAAATCAGTATTCAACTTTTATTTTTATACACTCTACTATTTAAAATCAGTATTCATTTTATACACTCTACTATTTAAAATCAGTATGCAACTTTTATTTTTATACACTCTACTATTTAAAATCAGTATTCATTTTATACACTCTACTATTTAAAATCAGTATGCAACTTTTATTTTTATACACTCTACTATTTAAAATCAGTATGCAACTTTTATTTTTATACACTCTACTATTTAAAATCAGTATTCAACTTTTATTTTTATACACTCTACTATTTAAAATCAGTATTCAACTTTTATTTTTATACACTCTACTATTTAAAATCAGTATTCAACTTTTATTTTTATACACTCTACTATTTAAAATCAGTATTCAACTTTTATTTTTATACACTCTTCTATTTAATCAGTATTAATCTATTATTATCAGTATTTAACTATTAAAATATGATTATTTACTTTCTTATTATTTTATTTAATGATAAGTTTTAAATTCACTACATTAAAATCAAAACTAAAACGTATTATTTTAAACAAAGATCTGAAACTCACTAATTGAAACCTAAACCAAGACTGTTGAAAAGATTAAAAATAAACTGTGTTTTCATAACACTTCCTTATAATTGTCATTTGCAGAATAAGCAACATTAAAAATAATTTAATAACAATCTTAGTGAGGGATAATTAGGAAATAAATGAGATAAGTCAGCGATTTCTTTAATAATAATGAAACTATGCCAATTATTTGATTGGTCGTCATTATTTCTACCTTTTAATATATATTATTATCTTTATCAATTAAAACAAAATTGTAATTCACCTACATTTTTCGAAACCCTTGTGCCGAGAGTAATGTTTCTATGTCTGTCTGTGGTTCATATCCTCCATAAAGCGTTCACGTTAGAGAGTTTAAATCTAAAATACTATCGTACCTGAATGTGATGCATAAAACAACAATAATTTCGTTATATGTATTATTCTTTTGAAGATTATTATACGAAGTATTATTTTATTTTCAGAAAATGAAATGAAAAATATTCAATTTGTTTTAATAAGTTATATTCGTCGATGCCTTCAAAAATTAACGATTGTTTGGTCAATGTTTAAAGTTTTCAATAAATTAACATGGATATTGTGATGTTAATCAAAATAATATTGAGAGTCGCGGTTTTGTGGTCAAATCTATCTATTTTTATTCCTAGAACCTAGTACAAACTAGATATCTATGTAATATGATATATATATATATATACAGTAGTCGCCGCTTAATATGATCACGGTTAATGTTATCAACCGCTTAGTGTGATCAAAATAGCTTGGAACGGTCCCACCCAATACCGATACATTAAAAATTATCCGTTTATTGTTATCAGTATTTCGTTTATTGTGATCAATGTCGAGTCGAGATCGTTGAATTTTTTTATATCATTTTCGGGGAAGCGACTAGAGCTGTGACAAACCGAGAAGAGTTTCGTCTAACACCCGCAGTATTCTCAGAAAGTATACCTCACGCCACCTTCCTCTTCCCATCTATTACTACATAGACATAGAACATCAAAACACCCATTTCTCCCCCTATTTCTACGAAATTTCACTTACAGAGCTCAGTGTGTTATCAGTGTGTTATTGCCTTCCATTAGTTTTTTTACTCTTTCGTCATAGTAACATTAAATTTATACAAGTTCGAAGTCGATTAGCTTTGTTATAAAAAGTGTTAAACGAAGAATGACTGCTTCAAAACGTCGTCATCCCAGCTCGTTGGGGAAGTTAGACATCATTAGATTGTACAATTGTCTTTCAACCGAGATGAGCCAGCGGAAAGCCGCAATTAAATTGAACATTTCTGAGCCATTGCTGAATAAACTTCTAAAACAACGGAAGAATATCGAATGTGCCTCTTTAAAGATCGCGAACCAAAACAAAAGAAGAAGATGTTGAGTGTGCCTTAACAAAATGGGTTTTGAAAGTGAGAGGAAAAGACGATCGTGTTTATGGTTTTTCACTTCGTCAAAAAGCTGAGGAATCAGAAAAAAAGAGGGAAAAACTGACTTTATAGCTACAGAAGGATGGTTTCATCGTTGGAAGAAACACGGAAACATCTGTTTTACAAAAATATACGAAGAACAGGCTTAAGTAGATCATGAAGGGGCACATTCCTGGCTACAGACAAAATGACAAGAATTACTGGCCCAATAGTCATCGGCTGATGTATTTAACCGGAGCAGACTTACGCTTTGTATAATGATAAGATCAAAGGCACAAAGACCGGTAAAGAACGCTTGACCATACTATGCTGTGCAAGTATTGCCGGAGAAAAAAAGAAATTGCCAGTGATTGGAAAAAGCAAACGGCCGAGGTGTTCTAAAGAAGTGAAGAAGTTGTCAGTTGACTATGAGGCTAACTCAAACGCCAGGGTGACTAGCCCAAATTTCAATGATTGGTTATTCAAATTGGACAAAACTCTCTCCCGCAATATTTTATTGCTTCAATTCTGTGCCGAGAACTTTCTATAACACTATCAATATGAACGTTTTGTATTCGACGTAATAAAAAAATCTCAAGTTTAATCAACAATTGAACATTATGTCCAAAGATAGGAATGTATTACTTATAACTAGTACACGTATGTGTGTATTAATACATTTATTTGTATTACATAGTTATGTTCCTTAAACAGCTTTAAGTTAACTTGTATGTATGTACTTATTTTCTAATGTGTAAATCGCAAGTGTTTTATGTGTGTACGAAATAACCACGGTATTTTCCTTTTTTTTTAGTTTTTATAGTTTTACTCCCTCCAGTAGTGCCTTTTGCTTATTATTATCAGTCGGTTAATGTGATCACTAGGCCATGGTCCCAAAGTGATCACATTAAGCGGCGACTACTGTATATATATATATATATATATATATATATATATATATATATATATATATATATATATATATATATATATATATATATATATATATATATATATATATATATATATATAGCGAGGACAGGCTATAAAAATTTCTCCCGAGGCGAAGCCGAAGCAAGCAATGAATTCACGAGGCAGAAAGACATAGTTAATAACTATGATATATTTATAAGATAATAACATGTTAAGAACAAAACCTCTGAATGTATAATGCATAAAACAAAATTATAAACTATTTAATTTTTGTTTACTAACAAATTAACTAAAATTAAAGAAGAATTACTTAATTAGGATAACTTGAACTTAGAAGTAGATTCTTCTCTTTTAGAAAAAAAAAACAATAACATATAAATGTATCAAAATTATAAACTATAATTTTGTTCCCATCATAATTCACACATATATTTAATATTCACTAAGTTTATAAGATAAAGTTGAAAGAAAACGAATTGTTAACAAAAATAATTTATTGTTTAAATCAAAAATGAAAAATAAATTTTAAAATCTATTGAAGAATATAAGTAGGAAATTTAATATCTGAGAAAAATATTTTGAATAATTTATCAGTGGCTAAAACACATTAAAAAAAACCCAAAACATACGTTATAGTAAATTGATAAATTTAACAACAAATGATTTATAAATAGTATCAATAATTATTGATTTTGGTATTTTGTAAGTATTATTAACTCAATTTTAAATTAAAATTTGATCTTCTTAGATCATTTCTCTTTAAAGATCATTTAAATTAATTATTTATGATTATGAAATTGATTTTTAAAAAAAGAAATTTAGATATTTAGAAATTTATTATTAATTGATTATGTTCTTTCAATTACATTTTTATCATTAAAGAAATATTTAAAAAAACATCAACAACAAAGAAATTAAAATGATAAAATGAAATTTCCATTAAATTTGCGTCTTTAAATTTTTAATTATATTTTATTAATTTTAATTTCATAATCAAAAGAGGGCCATAAAGGGGTTGAGCTGTTTTATTTTTTTATTTTTAAATCTCGGTTAGAATATGTCACACATCAAAAACAACACATCAAATACAACCATCAAAAACAACACATCAAAAACAACACATCAAATACAACCATCAAAAACAACACATCAAAAACAACACATCAAATACAACCATCAAAAACAACACATCAAAAACAACACATCAAATACAACACATCAAAAAACATATTGACTGAAAAAATAACCTGCCAACTAGTGTAGCACATAGCTTCTTATCACGTAGTTAAATTATGTTTTTCATTGTTTTGTTTGTTTTTCAATCTCTAATTAATTTAATATATCTTCATTTTTTTTGTAAATCTGTAGCAATCGTTTTGTTTTTGATTTTTAGGGTTTCGTCGGTAAAACCAAAAAAAGAAACCTTTATAGTTTCGTTCCTGTGTCCCTCCCCCCCCCTCTTAAACTAATTAATTTCACTTTTACAGTACTAACGAAACCCTTTTTAGGGATACGTTGGTAAAACCGAAAAAAAACCCTTATAGTTTCGTTCCTGTGTCTGTCTGTCTGTCACTCTGTACTCTGTACGGTTCCAATAACTTTTGAATAAAAAGAGATAATTCTTATCACGTAGTTAAATTATGTTTTTCATTGTTTTGTTTGTTTTTCAATCTCTAATTAATTTAATATGTCTTCATTTTTTTTGTAAATCTGTAGCAATCGTTTTGTTTTTGATTTTTAGGGTTTCGTCGGTAAAACCAAAAAAAGAAACCTTTATAGTTTCGTTCCTGTGTCCCCCCCCCCCTTAAACTAATTAATTTCACTTTTACAGTACTATATCGAAACCCTTTTTAGGGATACGTTGGTAAAACAGAAAAAAACCCTTATAGTTTCGTTCCTGTGTCTGTCTGTCTGTCACTCTGTACTCTGTACGCGGTTCCAATAACTTTTGAATAAAAAGAGATAAAAACATGAAACTTTCCAGTATGGGAGTTCAAAAATATGTTGTCGGATGGACAGACACGAGACTAATATTATGTTTTCTGATGTCATTTTGTTCAGTCAATTTTAAAGGAAATAATAAAATCAGGAATTTTTCAATAAACTAATAATTTCAAGATAAAAAGAACTTTTTATATACTACGTTTTTCAATTTTCTGTTGAATCGTATGTAATGTTGATAATATAATTGTTATTGTTATATAATATATAATGCTAGTGAAAAAAAAAATAGTTCCTAATTTATTTACTTCACATAAATGACAACCATCCAGAGACCTGATCTTAAACCTATAAAAGGATAAATCTTTGTACAACGGATGTCCCCAACACCAAATCTAAAGCATGCCATCGATATATTTGAAATTATATAATCGATAAATAATATAATCAATATTTCCTGTTTTGCTGTCATTCAATGTTTATCTATCACAAATTTGAGACCCGTCAAAATGGAGATTGCGTAAATATTGGATATGGCAAAACAAATAAAATAACTTGCGGATTTTTTCCGAAATAACTTTCCGCACAGCAAAATTTGCTGAAAACTTATTAAATTCTGCTGAAAGATGGTTAAAAGTATTAAAATAATGCATTGTCATCGTGTTCTGAGCTATGCTAAAAGTTTCAAATGTCTAGCTATTCGGGAAGTTAGTTAGAAATCGATTGCCAGATTTGTACCGGAAAAACAAACAAACAAGAATGCAAGCTAATAAAAACGTAGTAATAAAATGAATTTTTATGTATTTTGTATCACCATAAATAATCAAATTCTTCCGAATGATCAACTCAACTACTCGTATGTTCAAATCAATAAAAAAGTCCGAATATAAATTAATATGAATACATAAAAAGTAATGGAAAACATTAAAAATTAATAAAACACGAAATAAAAATGTGAATGGGGAAATTTAACCATTTATAAAAAAATATCTTAAATTTTAAAAAAAAATAAATATACTGTACCAATTTCCTCTATCAATAATTAAGTTACACCTTTTATCTGACATTATAAACACTTTTAATAAAATTTAATAGTTTGTAATGTATTAATTTTGAAATAAATTTTTAGCCAGCTATTGGACTACCTTAAAATCTGAAATGATAAGTTAATCAAAAACACCAAAAAAGTTTAGAAAATTTCTTATAAACACTTATTTTCAGAGAACTTGATTATTAAATCATTTTTTCTTTTAAATTTGAACAAGATACTTATTACTTTAACGCTAAATACTAACTGTGGAGGAAAGAATATCAATTCCAGTTTGATTTTCCCTATCAACTTTATATAGCAATCTGCGACTTTGAGTTACTTTTGACTCATAATTATCAATAGATACACAATAATAGACAATAAAATCTCTGTAAATAGCACTGCTTCCGAGATTGTCGAAGGTGGAAGCTATGTGATCGTTTTCATCAACGACAATTCTTTATGTCTTGGAATTTTTTAATTCCAAGACAGAAATCCGTTTCGACATCAGGAAACATTTTTTGGTTTCGTGTCTGTCTGTCGGTTTGTAGCTCATTTCTTTCGAACCAACATAACTTAAAAACTACACGTCCGATTTTATTGAAATTTGGATGTTAGGTCATAATTAGCCCATTGTTAAGGCGCGTCAACACTATGCCAAGCGACAAGGAATGGCAAGGCCAAATGGCATTGCCAAGTGTAATGTGGACGTCTCCCTTAGCATTTGCTATTTGCCAAGCTTGGAAAAAAACGTGCCACTTGACATGCCAAGCCGAACCCGACGATTGTCGGTCCGGATCAAAGAAAGCCAGATGGCAAGAAGTCGTAAGTCGGCCAGACGGCTTTGCCGCTTGGCCTTGCCAACTGGCATAGTGTGGACGTGCCTTTAGTCCCATAAAAGTTTCTGCACTCTTTGTTTCTCTTCCACATGCGCACAAACATACATTTATTTACACCTATAGCTTCAAAAGTACTTATCTGATTTGAATGAAACTTTTATAGTTCATCGAAAGTAACCCGCCGATAGCCCCAGATTAATATGAACCATATATACGCTCTTTAACATTTGCTAAATTGATACTTTAATTCGTGTAAAAAATCAAAACAATTTTGACAGATTAAAAAAACAGGGGAAACAATAAAACAAATTAGACAATAATGTTTTTTAAAAGCATAAAATCAATAAATTACGTGGATAGGATGCGAGGAAGCTATGTGCCACACCAATTAGCAGTTTATTATAAATTGGGAGAGATACAAATTATTCGTTTAAAAAGGCGATCACAAAACTTATTTTTCTTTCGGTAAGCTTCGATGCAAAACAATATAATTTTATTACTATTTTATTAATTAAAAAAATAAAATAAATAATAAAAATACTCACTAATTAACACTCTCATCATATTGGATAAACTTATATTTGACCATCTTTTATTAATTTTGTTTATTTATTTAATCTTTTAATCTCACCCAATTGATGATATATTTTGGATGTTGTACAAAAATTATATTTAAATTTAATAAAATCAAATATATTTAGCAAAGTGTTGCCAATCTCACTTATTTGAGCCAACTAAGAATGGAAAAACAACTCTGCAGGGGGTTTTTCTTTCTTATCTATGTACGTATAAATAGACATAAATTATATATATATATATATATATATATATATATATATATATATATATATATATATATATATATATATATGTATATATATATATTAACTATATATATATAATTTATCATATAATTCATTTTTCATACGTCAATGTATTATTTTTTTTTTATTTATGATCATATTTCTTCATAATTTAATATGTATGATAACGGAGAAAATTATTTCTAAAAACAAGAAAAAAAAAAAAATTAAAAAATTTAATGTTCTATTGTTGTAATTTTATTTTTATTGGTGATTATGTTTTTTTTTTTGTTTTTATCAGTTTAAAAAACGTAAGAATTTGATCGTTTTGTTTGTTTCTTAATTTTGATAAAGATAGTTTTTCTGTGAAATACAGATTTTTTTTATACTTTCTCATACACTTAGCATATAATATGGAGACAGTATTCAACAAACATTAGATTTTGATGTCCAGTATAAACCTAATAAGTGTGGTTTTTAGGGTTTCATAGGTCATCCTCAATCCTCGAAACCCTTATGTCGTAGGTGATATGTCAGTCTGTCCGTCGATTTTAGGTTGATGCCTACCAAACCCTTTGTTATAGAGAGTTGAAATTTAAAACATTGTTTTATAAAACTCCGCCCCCCCCCTCACCATAAGTGTCATAGGACAGACCCATATGAAGGTCAAGAAATGGAATATTAAATTGAGTTCATAAAGTTTCCGGTCTGTCTGTCATACAATTTTTGCGAACCAACATTATCTTAGAAACCGATGAAATTTATATGTTAAGTTATAATGAGCTCATTGTTGGTCCCAAGTTTTTTGGAACGAAGTTCCTTATGGCACGTTCTGGAGCCCGGGAGTGAATCCGAAAAGGGAAACTCTAGTGGCATACACTGATGGCTCTAAGAACGATATAGGTATGTCAGGGGCTGGATTGTACTTAGAAAGATCCGGCGCCCAAGAGAGCTTCCCACTAGGTTCATTCACCACAGTGTTTCAAGCGGAAATCTACGCCATCCTAGAGGTAGCGAGGAAACCAGAGGTGATAGAGGCAACATATAAAAAGGTAGCCATATGCTCAGACAGTCAGGCAGCACTCCACGCACTTTGCGCCCCAAGTGTGGAGTCAGCACTGGTTAAAGAGTGCCAGGATACACTAGAGCTACTGGCAGAGAGAAAGGAGGTCACACTGCTTTGGGTTCCAGGGCATACGGGGATTCCTGGGAATGAGAAAGCAGATGAAGTGGCGAAGATAGGAGCTTCCATGCCATTCTGCGGACCAGAACCTGCCATTGATTGGTCAAGAGGACAGGTGAGGTCAGCCATCAAGGCGTGGATCTGGGAGGAAGCAAGGAGGGCATGGAGAGGAACGGAGGGCTGTAGGCAGACAAAAATGCTACTGCCTGATCTAGACAAAGGGAAAACCAAGTGGCTTATGGGATTAGGTAGACCCAATCTAAGAAATATGGTTGGAGTCTTGACAGGGCATTGCCAGCTCAGAAGACATCTGGCACTATTGAAGATTGAAGACGACCCCACATGTCCATTGTGTGGGCTTGAAGAGGAGACAGCCTCCCACTTCGTGGGAGTATGTGAAGGATATGGAAGACTACGTTTCCATCTATTAGGAGCAGGGGAAATCAGGGAAGAGGAGTTTGTCACACTAAAGTGGCAAGATATTCTCTCCTTTGTGACCCAAACAAGGAAATTCGAGGGTAATTCTGTGGTGGTTCGATAGGTGTGAGTTACTGGGGTTGGCAAAAAGGACCCGAATGTGGTCTATTTGCTAGGCCTGGCCTCCCCGCCCCCTTACTACTACTACTACTATATGTTAAGTTATAATGAGCTCATTGTTGGTCCCAAGTTTTTTGGAACGAAGTTCCTTATGGCACGTTCTGGAGCCCGGGAGTGAATCCGAAAAAACAACCAAAATCACCGTCACAAAATAACCGTCACAAAATCACCGTCACGCAAAATCCGTCACGAAATCTACAGATGACGATAACTTGAGTAAAAGATCACCGAGTTAGATGAAATTCGGTACACATGTTCATTTTACCAATGCCCAGGCTGAGTTCGTCGGAAAACGTTATCCGCCCAAGCGTTCACACGCAACGCTCGCGTAAACGTAAGCTTTAAAAGAGGGTAAAAAGTGTTATTAAGGAAGCTTGTTACTTGACTTGTTTTGATTATTTTTGTTATTTATGTCAAAAATGTCACTTTGTTTTGTAAATAAATAAAATATAATTATGTAAAATTTCACCCTGATACAAGCAGAAGCTGTAGAGTAGGGAAGAGATATATTTTATAATAGTTTAAATTAATTGGCCGGGTAAGAAGAAAACAGTCCTATTTCAATCCAAACTCCTTTAACAAACATACTCTTTCACTGCAAACTCATCATGATCATCTTTTTTCTTATATTCAATATATATTTATAGTAAGACGCCTGCTTTAATTATACAAATAATGATTTTCTTTTAATTTTGCCTTAACTCTGCCAGGTACAAACAGTTCGTTGCTTTTAATTTTGTCTCTTTTCTAACTCCGCCATGTATAAGTAGTTAGCAATATATACGTACTTGGCAGTGTTATTTTATAATTTATATTTAATGAAAAATGTAAGGAACTTGGTTCCTACCGGGTGTCCCGCGACACCACATGTATTTTTTTTTTTTTTTTTTTATGTCTCTGATTTAAAAAATTCCAAGACAGAAATCGGTTTCAGAAATCAGGGAATATTTTTGGTGACGTGTCGGTCTGTCACTAAATTTTTTCGAACCAACATATCTTAAAAGCTACTGATCTAATTTTTATAAAATGTAAGTGGTAGGTGATAATTAGCCCATTGTTGGTCCCATATAAGTTATAACCTTCTGCACCCATTTGTTTCTCTTCTCATGCGAACAAACAATCATTTTTTGCACCTATATAACTTCAAAAATACTGATCTGATTTTTATGAAATTTGGATGGTTTGTCAAAGTAGCCTGCAGATAGCCCCCAAATTAATTTCATACGTTAGCGCTTTTTCAAATTTTCTAAAATTGATACTTTTCTAAAGCAGTCTTCTTCAGATAATCTACAAAACGAAGTGACAAACTTAAATTTACAATTTACAATTTGTTAAATTATAAAGTTAAAAATTATATTTAAAGAGTAAAGACGTTGTTCGGTTATTGAACTACACCTCTTCTATGACGGACGAGTCGCTATCAAACACTGGAGAAAAACACAGTTTTTGATTCTATAACTCATGTTCTCATAAAAAAATGTTGAAACATTTAAGAAACGGGGGAAATAAATAAATTTGACTAATAATAGGTTGTAAAAGCATAAAATGATTTAAATTCGAAATTGTACGCGAGGAAGCTATGTGCCACACTAATTAACATTCCATTTTAATATCTGGTAATAATAGCGCCCCATCCACTGTCGTTCTTTCCGAAAGGAAAGCCGATTCCGTCAAGAAAGAGTTTAGTGTATGGGGTTCAAGAGGAAAGAACGGCAGGATTATAATCTTACAAGATCATCCCGTCGCGCCATCCGTTCCATTCTTGTCTACCGATAAGTTTCATGTGGATGGGACAGAGAAAACTGTAGAGATCCACTGTCGTTCTTTCCGTAAGGAAAGCCGATTCCGTCAAGAAAGAGTGTCAGTGTATGGGGTTCAAGAGGAAAGAACGGCAGGATTACAATCTTGCAAAATTATCCCAGTTAGGCAACGAATCCCAAAGGTTTGTATGACACGGCACGCTTTCCCTCGACGAGACAACATTCCCTTGGAAAGAGGAAAGGTGGTCTCTTTCCTCTTTCCAAAGGAGGCCAGAAGGAAAGAACGCGTGTGGGTACACGCGTTCTTTCCTTCTGGCCTCATAAAAGTGAAAAAAACAACAGGATTATGCTATTTCATGTGGATGGGCAACGAAGGGATTGTAGTCACACGACAAGCCTGCAGGATGGAATGAACGGATTGTTTCACAGGAAAGTGGTTGTGTGGTTGGTAATGAACATGATTATCAATCATGCCGTGCTTTCCTTCGCGATTAAGAAAAAGGAAAGTCTGTCGGGAAAGAACGACAGTGGATGGGGCGCTAATCTCAGTAAATATAACATTTTATGTCAACATTCGTTAATTCATTATATTATTTTAATGCATAAACACTCCGATGGCTTCATGGTGCAAATAGTTTTAAACAGATGAGTTTAAAAAACAAAACATTCAAAGTAAAATGGATTGTTTAGAACAACCAACGATTAATCAGAATTAACCAAACAGTAATTAACCAAAGAATGAAACACATTGACTGGGTGAGTAAAGGAACAATTGACTTGACAAGGACAAGTACACTAGATTGAACTAACAACCTGATGCAATCAACCCGTTTAATCACCGATGGAATAAACTCATGCATCCTCAATCCTCATACGCCAAATGAAAATTTACTTGATGCAATCTCTCACCTCTATCAATCAACTAAAAACCTATCCAATCAGCTGATGAACTTAAAGTGGGCAATTGCTTGCCATTCTTACTTTTTATGTTGTGAAAGCATTAAATTATTTAAATATACGATATAGGAAGCTATGTGCCACATCAATTAACAGAATATTTTTATAAATTAAAAGTGTATAATTTTATTTTGTTAAAATAATACTTTTGTGAGAGATTGAACTGTGATGCATTGTTTTGAGAGAGATTGAACTGTGAACATTGATTTGAACGAAATAGAACTGTAATGCTTGGATTTAAAAGAGATTGAACTGTGATACATTGATTTGTATAAATTGAACTGTAATGCTTTGATTTAAAAGAGATTGAACTGTGATACATTGATTTGTATAAATTGAACTGTGATGCATTGATTTGTAAGATATTGAATTGTGATACATTGGTTTGTAAGAAATTGAACTGTGATGCATTGATTTGAACGAGACTGAACTGTTACGCATTGATTTGTACCAGATTGAACTGTTACGCATTGATTTGTACCAGTTTGAACTGTTATACGCATTGATTTGTACCAGATTGAACTGTTACGCATTGAGTTGTACCAGTTTAAACTGTTACGCATTTATTTGAAAGATATTGAACTGTAATGCACTGATTTGTATAAATTGAACTGTGATGCATTGATTAGTAAGATATTGAACTGTGATACATTGGTTTGTAAAAAATTGAACTGTGATGCATTGATTTGAACGAGATTGAACTGTAATGCATTGATTTGAACGAGATTGAACTGTAATGCTTTGATTTAAAAGAGATTGAACTGTGATACATTGATTTGTATAAATTTAACTGTAATGCATTGATTTGTAAGATATTGAACTGTGATACATTGATTTGTAAGAAATTGAACTGTGATGCATTGATTTGAAAGAGATAGAACTGTGATGCATTGATTTGTAAGAGATTGAACTATGATGCATTGATTTGTAAGAGTTAACTGATATGCATTAATTGGTAAGAGATTGAGATGCATTGATTTGAATGTGATTGAACTGTGATGCATTGATTTGAAAGAGATTGAACTGTGACTGTGATACATTGATTTGTAAGAGATTGAACTGTGACTGTGATACATTGATTTGAAAGAGATTGAACTGTGACTGTGATACATTGATTTGTAAGAGATTGAACTGTGATTCAATGATTTGAAAGAGATTGAACTGTGATACATTGATTTGTAAGAGATTGAACTGTGACTGTGATACATTGATTAGTAAGAGATTGAACTGTGACTGTGATGCATTGATTTGTACCAGTTTGAACTGTTACGCATTTACGCATTGATTTGTGCCTGTTTGAACTGTTACGCATTGAGTTGTACCAGTTTAAACTGTTACGCATTTATTTGAAAGATATTGAACTGTAATGCACTGATTTGTATAAATTGAACTGTGATGCATTGATTAGTAAGATATTGAACTGTGATACATTGGTTTGTAAAAAATTGAACTGTAATGCATTGATTTGAACGAGATTGAACTGTAATGCTTTGATTTAAAAGAGATTGAACTGTAATGCTTTGATTTAAAAGAGATTGAACTGTGATACATTGATTTGTATAAATTGAACTGTGATGCATTGATTTGTAAGATATTGAACTGTGATACAATGATTTGTAAGAAATTGAACTGTGATGCATTGATTTGAAAGAGATAGAACTGTGATGCATTGATTTGTAAGAGATTGAACTATGATGCAATGATTTGTAAGAGTTAACTGATATGCATTAATTGGTAAGAGATTGAGATGCATTGATTTGAATGTGATTGAACTGTGATGCATTGATTTGAAAGAGATTCAACTGTGACTGTGATACATTGATTTGTAAGAGATTGAACTGTGACTGTGATACATTGATTTGAAAGAGATTGAACTGTGACTGTGATACATTGATTTGTAAGAGATTGAACTGTGATTCAATGATTTGAAAGAGATTGAACTGTGATACATTGATTTGTAAGAGACTGAACTGTGACTGTGATACATTGATTTGTAAGAGATTGAACTGTGACTGTGATACATTGATTTGTAAGAGATATAACTGTGATGCTTTGATTTGTACCAGTTTGAACTGTTACGCATTGATTTGTGCCAGTTTGAACTGTTATGCATTGAGTTAAACTAGTTTGAACTGTTACGCAAAGTTTGAAAGACATTGAACTGTAATGCACTGATTTGTAAGACATTGAACTGAGATACATTGTTTTGTTACGTGGTTCAGTGAAAATTGATGGCATATGAAATGCATCTGACCTTCAGTAAAAGTTTTTCACTCCATATTATAATTATGATTAGAAATAAGATCATGTATTAACGTCATGTTCTAGATTAAAATCTATAAGAATAGTATTTGAGAAAAAATTCCAGCGTTAATTATTCATTTAGAATATTTTATATAAATATGAAATTCTAAAAAATAAATATTATTTATGTTATTTGTATTATTAAATAGTCAGGCAATAAGTTTGGCACATAGCTTTCTCGTTATCTCTAATGGTTTAATGCTTTTTCAACCTATTTATGTCATATTTATTTAATTGTCCTTCTGTTTTTTAAATCAGCCCAAATTGTTTTGTTTTATTAGACCATGTTTCTGTCTTGGAATTTTTAAAATGAGTGACATCAAAATTTTTCGTTCTCCAGAACGATCACATAGCTTCCGTTACCTTTAGTAAGTTCGGAAGATAAATTCACAAATTAGTAGTATGGACATAAAACCCAATGATTTCTGATTCCTTTTTTAATTACCTCCAACGTGATTTTAGAATCTTTTACTACGTCTAAGGCGTCTTCTGATTTCTTAACCCCCTTTAAAGAATCTTTAGAATCACTAGAGCATCATCCAATTCATTTATCACCTCTAAAGTGTATTCAGCATCTTTTTAAACTAAAGTGCATTCAGCATTTTTCTTCAGCTTTGATGCGTCTTCAAAATCTATCATGTTTACTTATCACTCTAAAGCATATTCAGGTTCTTTTGTCACCTGTAATGCGTCATCATATTCTTTAACCACCTCTAAAACGTCTTCAGAATCTTTATGACATCAATATCATGCTTTGGTTAAGAACGCAAGGTATAAAGCATCTTCCGGTTCTTTTATCACCTCTAAAGTGTATTCAGCATCTTTTTAAACTAAAGTGCATTCAGCATCTTTCTTCAGCTTTGATGCGTCTTCAAAATCTATCATGTTTACTTACAACTCTAAAGCATATGCAGGTTCTTTTGTCACCTCTAATGCGTCATCATATTCCTTAACCATCTCTAAAACGTCTTCAGAATCTTTATCACCTCTAAAAGCGGTTTCAGAATCTTTTAGTACCTCTAAAGCATGTTCTCAATTTTTTATCACCTCTAAAACGTCTTCAGAATCTTTGTCACCTCTAAAGCATATTCAGGATCTTTTGTCACCTCTAATACGTCATCATAACGTCTTCAGAATGATTATCACCTCTAAAGCATATTCAGGATCTTTTGTCACCTCTAATGCGTCATCATAACGTCTTTAGAATGATTATCACCTCTAAAGCATATTCAGGATCTTTTGTCACCTCTAATGCGTCATCATAACGTCTTCAGAATCTTTATCACCTCTAAAGCATATTCAGGTTCTTTTGTCACCTCTAATGTGTCATCATAACGTCTTCAGAATGATTATCACCTCTAAAGCATATTCAGGATCTTTTGTCACCTCTAATGCGTCATCATAACGTCTTCAGAATCTTTATCACCTCTAAAGCATATTTAGGTTCTTTTGTCACCTCTAATGCGTCATCATATTCTTTAACCACCTCTAAAACGTCTTTAGAATCTTTATCACCCCTAAAGCGCCTTTACATCCTCTCAGCACATATAAAGTGCTTTTAGCATCACTAAACATTCCTTGAGCTCTTTCAATATCATGCTTTGGTTAAGAACGCTAGCTATTTAACTACAGAAGATGTTGACGAATTCTATTTGTCTTGATAAGTATTTTTATTATTGAGATATACGTCAAGGTTAAGATAATCATGTTAACTAGACATTACAAGCAGCCGACTAGACGAGATTACCAGACAGAATAAACTAGTTCTACAGAACATGTCGCATGACACTCTCTTAATTACATGTAATTATGTCTATTTCATGTAATTGTCTAACAAACACATCTAACAACTTATCTCCTACAAATCAACTCATTTAATATAACTTGCCTTATTTCTAATTATATTTAACAAGTTTTACATAACATTATAAGGTTTCTACTGATATTAAAAGACTTGAAAGAAAATAAAATGTAAACAGCAAAATTGACAAATCTATTTTAAAAATTATTTTTCTAGACTACAATTATAGTTCAGGAGATAGCGTGCAAAAAAAGTGTCTGACTAACATCAAACTAGAATTTTGTATACAAGTCAATCTTTTAGCGCCTTTTAAGAATTTGTGGTCGGCTAAGTTCGTCTGCGGGACATAGCTTGGCAATAGGCGTTTGAGAAAAACAAACCGGTGGATAGCGGCCATATCTCACCAATTATGGTGGACAATGTGATTTTCATGATCCTGAGTACAGAATTAGTTAGTAGACCAAAAATCAAGTCGATGTTAGTTTGTCCCTTGACAGGTGACTACGTTGATTTTTAGTAATATTTGAATAACTAACTTATCAAGTGTGAAAATAACATCGACTTGATTTTCGGTCTACTAACTAATTATGTACTCAGGATTATGAAAATCACATTGTCCACCATAATTGGTGAGACATGGCCGCTCTCCACCGGTTTGTTTTTTTCAAACGCCTATTGCCAAGCTATGACCCGCAGACGAACTTAGCCAACGACATATTCTTAAAAGGCACCAAAAGATTTACTTATACACTAAATTCCAAAAACACTAAAAAACAAAAAAAATTATAAATTTGAATAAATAAAATATAGGTGTATTTAAAATTATTATATAATAAAATAAGTAATACAAGACATTAAATAATATTATGATACAGAAACTTTGACTAAATAAGGCATAAAATGTTTATTTTAACTGACCTCGACCTTTTAGTATTAAAAAAAAAAAACATTTAAAAAAAACCAAGTCGATTGAAATTCAAATTATTTGCCAACAAAAAAATGGTTAAATATTCAAAGTAGACTAAACTTCCAGTTGTATTCTACAATAAAATTTAAAATGAGCCACATCTAGTTACGAACTAGAACTGCACTATAAAACTGCAAATATATAGACGTATTATAATTGTAGTGCCTTAATCCCATTTTACTTTTTCCTTTCTTGTGAACATAATATATATATATTTTTTTTTTAATGAGATAGTTTCTATTTTACAGTTTTCTTTTCTATTACATATATATTGCTTTCGAGTTTACCGAAGGTAACGGAAGCTATGTGATCGTTCTGAAGAACGAAAAATTTCAAAAATTCCAAGACAGAAATCTGTTATAGACTTCAGACATCAGGGAACATTGTTGGTTCCGTGTCTGTCTGCCGGTCTGTCGGTCTGTCGTTTAATTTTTGCGAACCAACATATCTTAAAAACTACACGTTCAATTTTAATGAAATTTTGGTGGTAGGCCATAATTAGCCCATTGTTGGTCCCATATAAGTTTCAACTTTCTGCGCTCATTTGTTTTTCTTCCACATGCGTACAAACATACATTTATTTACACCTACAGCTTCATTAGTACTTATCTGATTTGTATCAAACTTCTATAGTTTACCAAAAGTAACCCGAACATAGCCCCAGATTAATTTGAACCGTTTGCGCTCTTTAACTTTTGTTAAATTAATCTTAATTAAATATAAATTAATACTAATATTAATTAACTTGAATTCATGTAAAAAAATCAAAACAATTTTGGCAGATTAAAAAAACGGGGGAAAGAAAAAAAATTAGACGCAATAATGGCTTGTAAAAGCATAAAATCAATAAAGTACATGATAGGATGTGAGGATGCTATGTGCCACACCAATTGGCAGTCTATTTTTATTGTGGTAGTTTCTACTTTACAGTTCTGTTTTCTTTGAACATATTTTATTGTGGCAGAGATTCTATTTTACAGTGTCCTTTCCTATGAACATATTTTTCTTGTTTCATTGTTTCCATTTTACAATTTCTTTTCCTATGAACATATTTATTGTGGCAGTTTTTATTGTGGCAGAGTTTCCTTTCCTATGAACATATTTATATTGCGGCAGAGTTTCCTTTCCTATGAACATATTTTTATTGTGGCAGAGTTTCCTTTCCTATAAACATATTTTTATAGTGGAAGTTTTAATTTTACAGTTTCCTTTCCTATGAACATATTTTTATTGTGGCAGAGTTTCGTTTCCTACGAACATATTTTTATTGTGGCAGAGTTTCCTTTCCTATAAACATATTTTTATAGTGGAAGTTTTAATTTTACAGTTTCCTTTCCTACGAACATATTTTTATTGTGGCAGAGTTTCCTTTCCTATAAACATATTTTTATAGTGGAAGTTTTAATTTTACAGTTTCCTTTCCTACGAACATATTTTTATTGTGGCAGAGTTTCCTTTCCTATAAACATATTTTTATAGTGGAAGTTTTAATTTTACAGTTTCCTTTCCTATGAACATATTTTTATTGTGGCAGAGTTTCGTTTCCTATAAACATATTTTTATTGTGGAAATTTTCATTTTACAATTCTCTTTCTTATGAGCATAGTTATCAATAATTACTAGTACTGAATATATAAAAAAATAATAAAAAATAAAAAAGGTAAGCAATTGCCCACTTTAAGTTCGTCAGCTGATTGGATAGGTTTTTAGTTGATTGATAGAGGTGAGAGATTGCGTCAAGTAAATTTGCATGTAGCGTTTGAGGATGCATCAGTTTATTCCATCGGTGATTAAACGGGTTGATTGCATCAGGTTGTTAGTTCAATCTAGTGTACTTGTCCTTGTCAAGTCAATTGTTCCTTTACTCACCCAGTCAATATGTTTTATTCTTTGGTTAATTGCTGGTATTATTCTGATTACTCGTTGTTTGTTCTAAACAATCCATTTCACTTTGAATGTTTTGTTCTTAAACTCATCTGTTTAAAACTGTCGCACCATGAAGCCATCGGAGTGTTTTTAAATATGAAGAACTAACGAATGACGACATAAAATATTATATTTACAATAACTATGTTTTTGAAATTTTCATGTTTAGGCTATGGAACATAAGTCAAAAACTTTACGTTACTTTTAGCTTAAAAACTCAGAAAAGTATAACAGGGAGTTAAAAAGCTATAGGAGGTGAATCCAGTCTCCAGCTGTTGGGCCTCCCTCCACCGCACGTCATAGGGCCGAAGAAAGTCGAAAAGATTTATACGTGTGACAGGGAGTTAGGAAAGTACAGGAGGTTGCCATCAACTCTCAGCCCTCTCGGCCCTACCTAGTATGAAGGCATATTAACAATTCGTAGAAGGCGGGCCGGCGCCTTTGAATTCAGTCGTTTGTAATCAAGCCGCAGCAGTGCCGGTGTGGAGATAAGAATAAAAATTATCTTCCATCTACTTTTATCAATTACTTGAATAAATTACCGATTTTATTTAATTTTATGTCGGTAGTTTACGCAGAGCAAAAACATGAAAATGTCTCACTGTCTTGCGAACTCGTATGCAAGAAGTATTTACTGATATTATTACCTGATATTAAAATGGTTTGCCAATTAGTGTGGCATATAGCTTCATCGCGTACAATTTTAAATACTTTAATCATTTTATGCTATTACAACCTATTATTGTCAAATTCATTTAATTTCCTCTTGTTTTTTTAAATGTTTCAAAATTGTTTTGACTTTGAACATGAATTTAAGAATTAATTTTAGTAAAATTGAAAGAGCATAGACGGTTTAAAATAAACTGGGGCAGTCTGCTGGCTATACAATTTCATAAAAATCAGATAAGTACTTTTGAAGATATAAGTGTAACTAAATGCATGTTTGTGCGCATGTGGAGGATAACGAAATGTGCCCAGAAGGTTGAAACTTATATGGGACCAACAATGAGCTAATTATCACCTAACCATCAAAATTTCAATAAAATCGGACCGGTAGTTTTTAAGATAAGTTGGTTCAGATATGAGGACATACAGACAGACAGACACGGGACCTGTCTTGGATGTTTTGAATAGGAGACATATAAATGATTCGTTCTTCAGAATGATTACATAGCTTCCGTTACCTTCGAAAAACTTGGAAGCAGTACGATATAAAACTGCATTAAAGCGATTGCCCCTAAGAAAAAATAAAAACATATTTTATCGTATTACATACGATTTTTCAAATTATATAACAAACAACACGTATTTTAATAGTTTTCATATACGTACTACGTTGTTTTGCATAACAATTAGGCACAATTACAACGTAACGAAATTACGTAGTTTCATTAAGAATTAAGAAACTAAATGATTACGTAGTCACCTTATTATTACTAAAAATACGTAAATTTTACGTCATAACCTAAATTTTTCTCTACGATAAACAAATAAAAACAACCTAAAATAGATTTTATATACCATAAAATAATAAAAGAAGAAGGAGAAATTAATGTAGCATCTAATTGGCTATTTTACATGACACCACATCTCTTATCAGAGTTGGTAGTTTTAGCACGCCCTGATAACAGATAAAAAAATTAATGATCAATTGTGCCTAAAACTCCCACTTTATTAACAGATGTTATCTCTTAAACTAACATGTTATTCTTATCACTAATTCACATTTTATACACAGTTCACTATTGTTTATGATAATCACTCTTCACTCTTGAGCGATTTTCAAGATTAGGATATTATTTTTTTTTTGCAATTTAATTAAGTTTTTTTTCATTATCAGGTTGGTCGAATGGTAGCTGAAGTGCTCAATTTATTTTCTCTGTTGTTAATGCAAAAATTAAAGTTTTTTTTTTTTTTTTTTTTTTTTTTTTTTGGTGATAAAATTTGTATTATTTCGTTGATTACCTCTACAATATAAAATACCATGTCTTTTAAACATTTTTTTTTAGCCGGTCGGCTTGGCAATGAATAAAAATAAAATACGTGTGGTGTCGCGGGACACGGTAGGAACGAAGTTTCTTTACACCTTTTATTAAATATTAACTATAAAATTACACTACTAAGTATACGATGCTAACTACTTATACTTGGCGGAGTTAGAAAAGAACAAAATTAAATTATATTCTACGTAAAATACTTGTATTTAGTGGTGTTAAAGAAGAGGAAATTTTTTATCAAAATTCAAGTTTACTTAATAATTTCACCTTTTTCATTAATTATGTTTTATCTCAATTAAATATTCCACTAAATTTTTATAAATTGTTCAGTGCAGTAGTGAAATAAGTCCTTTAGCTTCTAGATGGCAGTAATTCTCACTGACATTTAACTATCAGCTGATTTCCTATTAGAGTTACTGTGCACTAGTGAAAAAAGTCTTTAGTACCTCAAGTGGCTTCTAGATGGCAGTAGTTCTCACTGACATTTAACTATCAGCTGATTTCCTATCAGAGTTACTGTGCACTAGTGAAATAAGTCTTTAGTACCTCATGTGGCTTCTAGATGACAGTAGTTCTCACTGACATTTAACTATCAGCTGATTTCCTATCAGAGTTACTGTGCACTAGTGAAATAAGTCTTTAGTACCTCATGTGGCTTCTAGATGACAGTAGTTCTCACTGACATTTAACTATCAGCTGATTTCCTATCAGAGTTACTGTGCACTAGTGAAATAAGTCTTTAGTACCTCATGTGGCGTCTAGATGGCAGTAGTTCTCACAGACATTTAACTATCTGCTGATTTCCTATCAGAGTTACTGTGCACTAATGAAATAAGTCTTTAGTACCTTGTGTGGCGTCTAGATGGCAGTAGTTCTCACTGACATTTAACTATCAGCTGATTTCCTATCAGAGTTACTGTGCACTAGAGAAATAAGTCCTTAGTACCTCATATGGCTTCTAGATGGCAGTAGTTCTCACTGACATTTAACTATCAGCTGATTTCCTATCAGAGTTACTGTGCACTAGTGAAATAAGTCCTTAGTACCTCATGTGGCTTCTAGATGGCAGTAGTTCTCACCTGACATTTAACTACCAGCTGATTTCCTATCAGAGTTACTGTGCACTAGTGAAATAAGTCCTTAGTACCTCATGTGGCTTCTAGATGACAGTAGTTCTCACTGACATTTAACTATCAGCTGATTTCCTATCAGAGTTAATGTGCACTAGTGAAATAAGACCTTAGTACCTCATGTGGCTTCTAAATGGCAGCAGTTCTCTTTGACATTTATCAGCTGATTTCGTATCAAAGTTTCGACTAACCAAAAATAGAAAAAACATAATCCGGTTTTAGAACATGGTTTTGGTTGCACTGTTGCACAACATGTCTCAACGTATATGGTCTTCCAAATATGTCTTAGGTTGGAAGACCAACTTATATAGAACAACAAATCGACATAGACAGACCGGTGTGGGTATGAATGAGTATGGACGTTTTTAGGACTAGACTGTACAACAAGTTCGAAAGTCGAAAGTACATGAAGCCCTTACGTGATCATTGAATAGATGGTTGCAATGAGGTATCATTGCAACCATCTATGCTTAGTAAACTTGAGGTTATGGGTTCGATTCTCGATTCTGGCAAGGTGGCAACAATACAATTAATGGGTAGCTGCATAAGTCAAGTGGGGAGCCTGGGTAGCCCATAAGGGAGAGCGTTTGGCTTTCAATTTACATTTCTCACTGCATATAACAAGTTGTCATTGTGCTCAGCGAGAAAATTCGTAAGAAGCGATTTGCGATATAAATTTCATTGTTACGGGCTTTTATTCACCATTGAGAACCGTCCAAATTTCCGAGGGTTCTGGATTACCACGTGTCCGGATTAACGGGCTCTTAATGTTATTGTATTAGCCATTTAACCTAAGCCTTCGTCATTGAACCACGGATTATAATATATAATATGTATATGTATCGGCCACTTATTGAATCAGAAATATTAAATGAAATTATCACATCATATACCTCATTCCCCACTTAATTACTAATATCAAATGATAGATCTGATTTCATTGGAATTTGAAATATTTAAAAAATAAATAATTAATAACCAATAAATAATCAAGTGGCAACTCCACCCATGCCCCTACTGCATTAAAATATTAAATTTATTAATTTTTTTTTTTACAAAAAATAACAATCTTTAATTATAACATAAACACTTAAAAAGAGGGAAATCACTTTTTTCAACTCAATTTATAATAAGTTATTCGAAGAAATTATTATTTGAAATAATTACACATCAAATATTAATTACATTAAAAACATAAGTACATATTTGATAAAAAAAAAAAAAAAAACATTACTTAATAATAATAAAAAACAACTTTTTTTTAAAAATAAAATCATTAATAATGCATTATTGATTTAAATTAAGATAAGTCTTAAATATTGATAAGAAAGAATGATAAGACGATAGAGAAATTGCTTTACTTACAAGTTATCACTCTCAGAAGCCAGCATATCTTTGCTGAGAGGGCATCCGTTCGCTGATGTACCGTTAGCCGTAGATATTGCTGATCCGTTCATTTGGTTATTCATTTTGTTTATTTAGGGTTTATTTTCGATTGAAACTGCTTTAAAATTTATAAGTTTAAATTAAATCTTATAATAATATCGTTTTAACTTTTTTTTCTCAGTTTTTCGTATCTTATAACAAGCGCTTTTATTGTTTATTAAATTAATTTAAAAAAAGAAATTCAATTAATTAAATATTTTAGTTATTTTAAATTTAAATTTTAGTTAAACAAGTTATTAAATTAAGTAAAACAATAGAAATTACTTGTTACAATGAATAAATTGAAGGGTTTTAGTCAAATTTTAATTTATTTTGTTTGTTTTTTTAATAAATGTTATTTATAATTTGATAAAATAACTAGACCTGTATGAAATAAACAAATAAATATACCAAAATTAATTTAATTTATAAAATTTTTTTAAAAAATAAAATAATAAAATAAAATGTTCACAACACAGGTTAATCAATTTATTTTTTAAACTGTACTTTTAAATTAATCAAAAATAAAACAATTTATTATCAGTTATATAAAAATAATAAATACCACTAAATATATTATTAATTTAAGTGTAAGTCTCGATAAATTAAATTATAAAAATGAATTAAAATACGTGTTTGTCCTGTTTTATTTCTTTATATACGATTTACAACTCTATATTTAACTAAAATATAAAAATAAAATACTTAATCTATTTATTATTAAATTAAATTAAAAAAGGATTAATAAATTATTTAAATTTAATTATATAAATATAATTAAAATTATATATCAATTTTTTTAATTAATAATTAAAATCCACTTTCTTTATGTTCTACTTTTTATTTGTTTAGTATTTTTTTTGTCCTAAAAAAGCGGGAAAATTTAATATTTGAATTTGAATTTTCTTTTCCTTTTTTCAAAAACTATCAGTGAAGTACTCTGTGCGGTATCTCGTTGAGAACTGATTACTAGCTCGCATGTATCCAAACGGTGTCGATTACCCCTACTCTATTTCAGGTTGAGTCCTCGAACGACGAACGAGTTTTTTTTAATACGTCACATGAATGTCGTTCTGAACGGCCCAGCTAGTTCATTATAATGATTTAAAAGAACAGAGCTCGACCAATAGGAACGTTCTATTAGGTTCTGACCCCTAAACCAAGCCTGCCTATTCAACGTCATATGTTATTTTATTTTATTTATTCATTTTTATCATCTGTTCTTTATAATATATTATTTAATTTTTTTTTATTGTCTCCTTCCTGTTAATGTAACAGCAAACTTTTTCTACTCTTTCACTTAAAGATTATTTGACCTCCATTTTTAAAAAAATAAATTGCAATTTATATTTATACTAGTATCTGGACCGTGATTTGCAATGGAGTATGTTATTTTATGTATTTTTTTATTTGGTTTATAAACTTCCGTCAAGAAACATTTAAATTCTTTTTCTAAGCGAGAAATATTTATGTAGATGTATAAATATTACATATAAAATATAATTTATCTACTCACGGCAGCAAAATTAAACATTCTTGTACAATTTTCAATCTGCAAAATGTCATTTTTCATGATTCTTTTGTAACATGTCAAAAAAAAAAACACGCAGCAAAATAATAAAGTGTCAGCAAAAGTTCAAAGTGTCAGAAAAATGACAAACAGGCTGTAACATTTAAGAAAATATTACTACAAAAAGGTTACTACATCGCAGGTTATAAACACCCACATTGTTCATTTTTATATATTTAAGCGTAATATTATGATTACTATTTATATATTTTTTGAAAATAACAAAATAATTATAGAAATATTTTTTATTATTTTATCTACGATTGATACGTAATATTTAGGAACGCGGCAGCGTTCCGCCCCGCCAAGTCAAAAAGTCAAAATTTCACAAAAGCTGCCAGTGTATATATACTGTAGGTGACAAACTAGGGTTTTTGAGGGTCTGCAGCGTGGAATACATACAAGCTACCGAAATAATATCTCTGAAGGCCGTGTTCTGTAGATCAAAATAAAAAAAAAAAATGTCGAAATCGGTCAAGTAGAAGTAGAGAAAAATAGGTTTGAAAATGGTGGTTTTGATGATTTCTTATTCTTATTCTTATTCTTCCTTCATTTTACGTTGGCGCACCTACAGCCTAAACTACTGAACCGATTTTAATAAATGAGGGCTTTTTGGATTCGTCTAGAGCCCTAGTGCATTCCCCCCCCCCCCTAAAATCAATCAACTTATTCTTACGCTGAATGTGGAGCGAGAAACCAAGCTAGCAAACAGTCTAAAATGGGTAGAAACCAAGTAAGCGTCATGCGAAGTAGTGAGCCTATATTATGTTATTACATATAAAAAATAATATAGTATATATATCATTATATATATATATATATATATATATATATATATATATATATATATATATATATATATATATATATATATATATGTATAGTTATAATAATAATAATCATAATCATAACAATAAATATTAAACAATATGTGTAATAATAATATAAATTATTGTAATTATACCATTAGTTACTTTTAACATATATACTTTTAATTAAGGTAGGTATAATAAAGACAATATTAAGGGGTCACTTCGTTACTTATATAAGGTCAGGATCCAGCTGGATATGCGCAAATGATAGCAACATTAGTGTATCTAGGTGGCCAAATGCTGCTAAAAATCTTTATATGCTGCTACTATAAGAATGTTAAGTTCTTTCAATGTCATAGGTCTCGTAGTTCTCCAATCTCCAAAGACCTTGTCCAGCTCTTAACTTCACTTTTATTTGACTCTAATGTGTGGGAATAAACAGTTTAGAGAATCCTTCCTTAGGGACCGTACAAAAAGTCATGAAATCTGACCAAAAACCACTTGTGTGGTAAAAAACACCCCGCCAAGTCTGTGGTCCAAAAAAGTTGTGAAATCAACTTTCTGTCCCGCCAAGTGATGTTGGCACTTTCTCCTTGCCCAGCACTGTCAACTTAGATATTTATCAGCTTCTTCTCCTTGGCGGTGTGAGGAAAGCCTTTTAACAGTGTTGTTGAAGGCTCTTCTCGATGCCACAATGATCATTGCTGTAAATCTTTCCCATTATCAAAAAGCAAATAAAATAGAAATAAGTAATATACAAATTAAGCTTTCAAG
Source organism: Gerris lacustris (assembly GCA_951217055.1). Classification (NCBI taxonomy): domain Eukaryota; kingdom Metazoa; phylum Arthropoda; class Insecta; order Hemiptera; family Gerridae; genus Gerris; species Gerris lacustris. The sequence goes on from OX578286.1 coordinate 24,163,642, forward strand.
GAATGACCCCATACAACTACTACATTCTTTGCAGAGGATGCGTGGAATACAACCAGTTAACTTTGAGTAGTACTGCAGGCACACCGCCAAGGAAAAGAAGCTGATAAGTATCTAAGTTGACAGTGTTGGGCCAGGAGAAAGTGCCAACATCACTTGGTGGGACAGAAAGTTGATTTCACAACTTTTTTGGACCACAGACTTGGGGGGGGGGGGGGGGGTGTTTTTTTTACCACACAAGTGGTTTTTGGTCAGATAAACATTATATCTCTGTTTAGATGCGTAAAAAGTGGTTATTTACGACTTGTATTCATTGCGCATGCGCGTCTCATAGTTCTGAACAATTCCTCTTCTTTACCACGCTAGCGCGGTAAAGAAGAGGAATTCTTCAGCTTTACGCACGATTAGCGAGTTTGTTTACATTTAACAAGACTAATTTGCTGTTTGTTTAATAAAGTAACTTTTATATCTTAACTACTATAACTTTTATAGGGAAAAAATCCCTTTTTCCAAAAAACGGGACATTTTCGGCAACCGACGGGACGCCTTCAAAAGCTTAAAATAACGGGACTGTTCCGGCCAAAACGGGATGTATAGTCAGCCTAAGTATATTTTATCTTCTTGGCACGATATTCAAGAGCGTCACATTTTCATGGCTTGTTTTTGCGAGAAGGAAATTTCTTCTGTATTCTTGACCTAAACATATCCATGTTAAAAAGAACGCTTGACGAAACGCTTGAAGCTGAGCCCTTAAGAGAAGTGACCTTGAGGTAGACACAGGATGGCCTGGGAAGACAACTGCAAGTCATTACTTCTAGACAGGGATGCCAATCCCCCCCTCCTATAGTCCCATGGTGAAAATCCCCCATGGATGCCCAACCCCTCCAAAGAACCATGGCGAAAATCCCCCATGGATGCCCATCCCCTCCAAAGGACCCATGGAGAAAATCCCCCATGGATGCCCATCTCCTCCAAAGACCCATGGCGAAAATCCCCCATGGGTGCCCATCTCCTCCAAAGACCCATGGCGAAAATCCCCCATGGATGCCCATCCCCTCCAAAGGACCCATGGCGAAAACCCCCCATGGATGCCAATCCCCTCCAAAGGTCCATGACGATAATCCCCCATGGATGCCCATCCCCTCCAAAGGCCCATGGCGAATATCCCCCAAATACTACCTGGATCACTTGGAATAGTTAAAAAAAATCCCCCCAAATTTCTTTAAAAAACCCAAAAATTGGATTCCCCCCCCCCCCCAAAGAAAAAAACTGAACATTAAACACCCTTATGGGCACCCTTGCTTCAAGAGCGAGATGTGACCTAGAACCAGACTCGGTACCTGGCGAAAGATCGGTCTGAGTGCGGATGTTCTTTATCACACGTTCTACATCATACGATGGAAGAAGTCACGATTAAAATTTTCTTAGAATCAAAATAAATCTTTTAAAACATATAAAATACAAAAGGGGGGTTTTTCCATAGCTGTAATTTATAACTAAAACTGTAAAAAACAGTGATTTCCTTTACTATTATTTCATTAGAAAATATAATTCCTGGTATGTCTGAAACGTAACGAAAAAAGGTACCTCTTTAAATTGTTACTCCCTATGTTTTTATTAGAATGTAAATGAATTTGACAAATAACCTAATAAGACAAAGGGATGTTTAGTCCAATGTACTTTGACACAAAAGAATAGCACACTTCTGTTTTTATAAGGGGAGTAACAGTCTAAAGAAGAACATTCTGTATACCTTCTTTAGATTATAAATCTCCATTTTTATTTTTTATATAAGGGGAGTAAAAATCTAAAGATGTAACCAAAAAAGATCTTTATTTATCCAATATATAATAATTGAATACTGTCTAAACACAGATCCATCTCGTTTAAACTGGTTTGATTTTCATTAAATGGCAAGATGTTTAACATATTATTCTTAAAAGATTAATCAGAATAAAATAACGTCAGTAAAACCCAGACTCAATCATAATATCTTATATAATTCTAGTTTATAGGAGTGAATGACATTTAATGTAACCATATTTTTTTTTTTTTTTTTTACAGAAATATTGTTGCAGCAGCTGCAATCTTTTTTTGTTTTTATATTTTATCCATCATCTGATATAATACATATTATTTCATTATATATATATATATATATATATATATATATATATATATATATATATATATATATATATATATATATATATATATATATATATATAAATATATATATAAATAAGAATCCATAATCTTTTATTTAATATTAAACGATAAAAAATGGAATACAAATTACGTCATTAAAGACTTAAAATTTATGATATGCAGTTGTGTCCTTGTATATGAATTAGCGAGTATTTTAAAAAAATAAACATGTAAGGCGCGCTTCACGTATATACGTAAGGCGATAATCGCCGGTTTCTGTACGATTAAGTTGAAATTATTAAGTGTAAAATTTTAATAGTTGCATAATAATATTCTTTTTCTGTACACTTCAAGACCTTTAAATTGATTAACATGTAACGGTGACTAAAACCCTTTTTTAGTCGCCCACCATATTGGCTGCCATCTTGGAAACGTTAAGTGTGAAAACTCCATAAACTGTACAGTTGTCAGAAATGCCGAGATGCACCTGGATGCTTCCTAGCTATAGTAGTTTATGAATTGAAACATGCCAACGGACAGACGCCAAGGGTCAGACAGACAGACAGAGCCTTTATATAAGGTTTCTTTTCGTACTTCGTACAGAAACCTAAAATTGGTACGAAAAACTCGATCACAACTTTCTTATGTACATAAATTGCCATAAACCCGTTCTTCCCAAGGGGCTTGTGCTAGGAATCAGTGGCTACCAAATATTTTGCACATAGCTTCCTCGAGTTCAATTTTGTATACTTTAACGATTTGTACTATTCAAAATTATTTAATTTTCCCCCGTTTTTCTTTTAAAAAATGTCAAAATTGTTTAGATTTGGCTTCCGAGCTTACCGAATGTAACGGAAGCAGTGTGTTCACTTTTGAGAACAAAAAAGTTTTATGTCTCCGATTTGAAAACTTCCAAGTCCAAAATCCGTTTCAGACATCAGGGATCATTTTTGGTTCCGTGTCTGTCTGTAGGTCTGTCGTTCAATTTTGGGGAACCAATATATCTTAAAAACAATACGTCCAATTTTAATGAAATTTGGGTGGTAGGTCATGAGTAGCCCATTGTTGGTCTCATATAAGTTTCAACCTTCTGCGCTCATTTGTTTCTCTTCTACATGCGCACAAACATACATTTATCTACACCTATAGCTTCAAAAGTACTTATCTGATTTGTATGAAACTTTTATAGTTTATCGAAACTAGCCCGCAGATAGCCTCAGAGTACTTTGAACCGTCTGTGCTCTTTAACTTTTGCTTAATTGGTACTTTAATTCAAGTAAAAAAATCAAAACAATTTTGACAGATTAAAAAAACGGGGGAAACAATTAAACAAATTAGACAATAATGGCTTGTAAAAGCTTAAAATCAATAAAGTACGTGATAGGATGCGAGGAAGCTATGTGCCACACCAATTTGGCAATCTATTTTACATTAATTGAAGTATCAATTTAGAAAAATTTAAGGAGCGCATTCGTTAAAATTAATACAGGGTCATCTGCAGGCTACTTTCGACAAACCATCCAAAATTCATAAAAATCAGATAAGTGCTTTTGAAGATATAGGTGTAAATTAATTAAGATGAAGTTAGCAACCGTAAAGTATAGATGTGAGGGAGTTAGTGAGGTACGGTCTAAAGAAAAAACTTGTTTACCAAATAGTTTCGTAAAATATATTTACATCATCAGGGTAACATTTATGAACACAATACAAGACTATAAAGAAAGTTCTATGGTAAAGTTTGGAATGTGAATAAGTGAGATTGGAGAAAACAGAGTTTAAGGATTGGATTAGTTAGAGGAACACAAGGGTGGGGAACAAAATGGAGATGAGAGGATTAACAGTAAGTGATCAGGTAAAGGTTGCAAGTTAAGGTAAGGGTAAAAAGGTGGTGGGTTGCCTTAACTTAAAGATGTTACAACAAACACTTAAAAACTAAAATAACAAAAATATATATTGCACATTGGTTAACTATAAATATGACTCTTTTAACAATTAAAGGCAAGACTAGAAAGGAGAAGAGAGGTGAATATACAAATTAAAAATTAAAAATTAGATATAATGTTATGATAACAGATACTGAGGTTATTGGTGTCAGTTCTAAAATTAACGGTGTTATTAGTTTTGGATATATAGTACATTTCAAGGACATTTCTTCTATAAAAATTAGGTTCTTGAGCAAGGACTATGGGATTCGAGAAATCAAATATGTGGTTAGTGGAATAGAAGTGATTAGTAAGGGCGGTTGGGTTGGGGCAGTTGGGTTTGAGGCTGTATTCGTGCTGGTATAGACGCTTGTGTAGGTACTGGGAGGTTTGGCCAATATAGGATGAATCGCATTCAGAACAATTAATTTTGTAAATGACATTGGATTTGTTTGTGAGAGGAGTTGGGTCTTTGAGAGTGGAGTATAGTCTCTTAACGGTGTTACTGGGTTTGAAAGAAATTTTAGTGGTAGGGGACTGAAGTATTTTTTTGACTTTTTCAGAGAGACCTTTAACATATGACAGTGAACAAAATTTAGCATTACTACTTTCAAGCAGGATGTTTGGAGTTGCGTTATTATTATTATTTCTAGTATTAATTATAGAGTTAATTATGTTTTGAGGGTAGTTATTATCTTTAAGGTTTTGTTTAAATAGGCAAATATTTTTGTCATGAAAGGAGATATCACTAAGAGAGAGAATGCGATTAAGGTAGGATCGGGCAAAGTTAAATTTTTGAGTATAGGGATGGTGTGAAAAGTAGTTTAGAATTTCTTCCGGAATTTTGGGGTGTAAATTAATGTATGTTTGTGTGCATGTTGAAGAGAAACTAATAGGGGTAGAAGGTTGAAACTTATATGGGACTAACAATGGGCTAATTATGACCTTCCATTCAAATTTCAATAAAATCAGTTGAGTAGTTTTTAAGATATGTTGGTTCGCATAAATTGAGCGACAGACCGAAAGGCGACAGACAGACACCGAACCAAAAATGTTCGCTGATGTCTGAAACGGATTTCTGTCTTGGAATTTTCGAAATCGGAGACATAAAAATTGTTTAGTTCTTCGGAACGATCACATTCCGTTACTTTCGGTAAGCTCGGAAGTAAAAATTTCGATTTAACTGATTTTTCATCGAGACTGATCTATATATTTTATAAACTTAGAAAATGTATTTAGATAATCCTACATACCTTTTCATATTTGTTTCACTTTAAAAGTTGTGTGCGAGAAATGTTGTATAAAACTTTATAATACTTGACACTGAACTTGTTCTTGTGGGGACTTGATAAGTACTGAGACCCGGTAGATTAGTAGTAGTTGCAGAATGCCATTATAGAAGGCACTTAAATCCACCAGCTGGGTAATTACCAAGTCCTTGAAAAGTTGATGACCGCTCCCCTACAACTTACAACTTAAATTCTAAAAATATAAACAAACTTGACCGTCAGAAATCACAACGGTAAAAGGGGAAGGGGAATGACCACAACGGTAAAAGAGGAGGGGGAAAGTCCAGATTTACAAGTGGGCATATGCCCAGGGCACATACTTTGGAGGGCGCCAAATTCTCGTGAAAAGGGAAGAGAGAAGTTTTTTGTGTTTATTTGCTTATTGACTCTTTGGGGCACAGCAAATAACCGGTATTATTTGCAAATAACTGGTACTTCTTTAGATTCTTACTCTCCTATGTTTCTTTTAGAATATAAATGACTTTGACTAAATAACTATCAAGGCAAAGGGATTATTTGTCCAATATACTTTACGACAAAGGAATATCACACTTCTGTTTTTATAAGGGGAGTAACAGTCTAAAGAAGTACCACATAACCATACTCAAGCCGTGGATGAAGGGCAAAGAGAATGTAACGTGTGTTCTGTATGCCGTAGGAGAAAATGAAAGTATTAAACATTTTGCCTGGCATTAAAAAAGTGCAGAGAATAATTTCTTTTATTGAAGTCGATTTTAAATATAACCAAAATTAAAAGCTTTATTAATAGGGGTTAACTGGTTAAATTTCTCAAAATATATATATGTACCGCTTACAAATTTAGAGATAATTATACATTTTTCTAGAACTTGCACTTCTAATTAATGTTAATCTAGGGATAATTGTCAATGAAAAAAAAAAAAAATAAATAAATAAAAAAAAAAGAAAAAAAAATTAAAAAATAAAAAATAAGCACATACATTTTATGTAGGTATGCATATGTACGTGCGTATTTATGTAAAGGTATATAGGTAGGTATGTAAGTTTTTAAGTATGTAATATATTATATTAATAAAAAAGACAGTGAAAAATACACTCCTGTGCCGGGATTTGAACCACGGGCCTCTATATTTCCAGTATACTGGAAATATAGAGGCCCGTGGTTCAAATCCCGGCACAGGAGTGTATTTTTCACTGTCTGTTTCCCGTAGTTAATAATAATTATAATTTGATTTAAATTAAAATTTAACTTTCCGTAGTATGAAAACTACCAAAAAACTTAAAAATTGAATTAATAAAAAAGACAGATCTAATCAAAAATAGAGTGCCAATTGGTGTGGCACATAGCTTCCTCACATCCTATTTCGTACTTTATTGATTTTATATACTTTTATAGAAGCCATTATTGTCTAATTTGTTTAATTGTTTCCCCCTTTTTTTGGAATCTGACAAAATTGTTTTGATTTTTCACTTAATACATGAATCAATTTGAAAAATGTAAAGAGCGCAGACGGTTGAAATAAATCTGGGGATATCTTTGAACTACTTTCGACAAACAATCCAAATTTCATAAAAATCATATGAGTAATTTTTGAAAACATTGATGTAAATAAATGTATGTTTATGAGCATGTAGAAGAGAAACACATAGCCGTAGAAGGTTGAAACTTATATGGGATCAACAGTGGTCTAACTATGACCAACCACCTAAATTTCATTAAAATTGGTCAAGTAGTTTTTAAAATATGCTGGTTCGAAAAAATTGAATGACAGACCGACAGAGAGAAACGAAACCAAAAATTTCGCCTGATTTCAATCTTGGAATTTTTGAAATGAGAGACAAAAAAAACATTCGTTCTTCAGAAAGATAACATAGCTTCCGTTGCCTTCGATAAGCTTGGAAGCAATTTAGAATTTTTAAGAAAGGTACGAAAAAAAATGTTTCTGTTACTCACTTAATTTTACGTTTAACGAAAGTCGAGTCATCGAAGGCGGTCATCTCTGATGGTTGACTGAGATCAGTTGCAGAACAAGTAAAATGACATGAAGATGAACCAGTCTATAAGCTGTTCACCTTGGTAACGAAATAAAAAGACTGAAGATGAATTTAAACCTTATTTGGGCTCTTCAAGAGATCTCTTTTACTCAGTTTTACTTCCATTTTAGATCTTAAGGTTTTAATGACAGATAAAGGCAATAATTATTAATAGTTTTAGTAGAATTTATTGGTAAGACAGTAGAGATCTATAGTCTACAATAGTCTTATACTGAAAGGGAAAACTAATAAATACAGGAAATTACAGGCCAGTATTTCTCAATTAAATAATGATGTTACCTAATGGCAGTAGAAATAACTAATTTAAAAGAATCTAACAACATCAACGAATAACTTTTTTTTTTAAAAAACTGAAAAAATAGCTTAAAATGATTACAATCATCATTTATGTAATCGAGTAATGTCCCGTCAACGCATCTCGAAATGATTGAAACAATTGAACGCAGATCGCAGAAATTTGGAGTGATTAAATCCGCAATTGTTTTTTTCTGTTTTTGGGCAAAAAAGTTTAACATGTATACCAAATTTTAAGTCTATAGCTTCAGTAGGTCGGGAGATATACTCCAAGATGCGACAGACGGACGGACGAACTACCAAAAGCATAAGGGTTTCTAAGACGACCTCGAAAACCTAAAAACGACACTTTTAAAACCGACCGATAACTTGAGTCAAAGTTGACCGATTTAGTTGAAATTTAGTGCAGATGTTCATTTGACCAATGCCCCAGAACGAGTTCATTGGACAACGTTATCCGCCCACGCGTTCGCAAGCAACGCTCGTGTTATCGTAAGCTTCAAATTTAAAATGGAATTTTAGGACGGGAAAATCTAACTTTATCTATTCAATAAGACAAACAATTTTTTTTTAAAATAAAAAACTAACACCGACACCGCTATGAAATGATAAAGATCGCTAAATTTATAAAAGAAGTCTTAAAACGTTTAAAATTGAGAAAACAACGTTTTTACCGATATATTACGTTGTAAGGTAACGATTTTAACAAAACTTCATATACATATCGTCTAAAGTCTAAAGCACAATTGAAACAGACATGTAAAATTTCAACTTGATACATGCAGTTTTTGTGTAGTGAAGTCATACATTTTAGTGTAATAATTGAAATGGAATGATTTGGACGTGTAGGCGTGTGAACAGCTCATGACATTCAGTGTCATGACTCATGACAGCAAGTGTCACGGCATGGAATGTCGCGACAATAGTGTCACCGTGTGAACGAGTCTTTACTATGTAAGCATTTTGTTCGTTTTCCTTTTAAGTTTCTATATAACTCATCCATTAATGTCCCAGGAGCAGGGGTGCCCACAAAGGGGGTTTTATGGCGCAATTTGCGCCATAGATCTTTCAGGGGGGAATTGTTGTTGAATCTTGCATGAGAGAACGCCCGGAACCGGTTTAGTTCCGTCAATGTTTTTAAACCAGATGATTTTAAATCATCATGACTACATTTAAATTGTTAATTAAGTACTTACAAAAACTTAAAATAAAAGAAAGTTCTAACTTAATACCTAGTTGTCCTTGTACAAGTAATTAATGCAAATTAAATGATTATATAAATTTTAATTAAATGAATATACAATTAATTTCCATATATTACCACATTAAATAAAAGAACTTATTCTATTTATAAAGTTTCGAAGGGTAAACTACTTTTTACTTTTTTTCTTAAAAAAAGGATATATATATATATATATATATATATATATATATATATATATATATATATATATAAAAAACATTGAAACATTCTTTATTTAGAATGAACAGCAATAATTATTTATTTAGTTCATGTATTGGTTTTTAAATTAATGTAACACATCTTTCTTATTTTCCCCCTTCTCCTTTTCTATAATCCTTCCTATTCTGTACAGGGTTTTCAGGAAATATTGAATCACGGAAGTAAAAAAACAAGGCGATTCTAGAATATTTCCGATAAAAAATACGTTTTTCCTGCCTGTTAAAGGCCTGGTCAAACAGGAAACGGACTGTCCGCTGCAGGTAAGCATTTTGTCCACATTAAAATTGCCGATCAGAAAGTGATTTCCGATGAGAATGTGTCCGTTGGCGGACACATCCAGTGCACTGAGGATGGATCGATTTCACGGCTAGATTTTGTCCGCCACGGACTCTGTAGTCTGTAGTATTGCATTAAACTGGTCAAACAGATGTTGGCTGTCCGCGGCGGACAGATTTGAAGTTGTATTTCCCACAGAGTTCGTAACTTCTTCGCGGCGGACTAGAAGCAACATGGCTGATAAATGTACTGATCAATTAATTGATTTGGTTCTGGAGTGCGTGTTTATTTGTTTGTTATGCGTCACCCGGACCATTTTTTGTCTTATTTGTTTCGATATTTTAGGGTCTAGGAGAGTAAGTGACTTCTGAAATCGTTCTTGACATTCAAAAATATGAGAAAAAATCGGTATGAGACGTCTCAGACAAACTTTCACATATACACGAGTTCATAATTACTTGGTCCAGTGTTTTTGAGGGAGCCAGGGTAGCCGAGCGTGTTAGGGCGCTCGCTCAGCTATCAATAAGTCGAGCCAACTCGAGGTCGTGGGTTCGATCCCGTGCCATGATACTCTGAATTGCATCAATAATTCGTAGACGGGACACCCTTTATGGGGACTCTTCCCCCACTCTTTGGTGTGGGTCCGATCCGTGTCATGACGATGTAATTTGTATCTATGGTTCGGGGACGGAGCAGGGCGAGGGACACCCTTTATGGGGACTCTTCCCCCACGCTTTGACGCACGCTTATATAGCTTACTAATGACCACACCATACTCACTTCGGCGGTACAATGTACAAATGTATGATGTGTGAAGTAGCTGGAACACTCCACCACGGGGCGTAAAAAGGGCCTAAGTGATGGCCTAATTGCTAGGTTCGAACAAGTGGTTCGTCCTACCCGTTCTTGTAGGAAGTACTAGACTACTACTACTACTTGTCCAGTGTTTTCTATTGATTAGTTTTCGAGTTATTGGTAAATTTAATTATTATTGAACATAATATTAAAATGTATCATAAAGATAACTTCTCGATGGGGAAATGAACCCGGCCTCTCTCCGTCCACGTAAAAAACATTTTTTTTTTTTAAAAAAATGCTTCAATTATTAGATTCGTATTTTTAAATGGACTACATTTTTAGAATTTTTTAATCAAAATCGTCGGAACCGTTTTCGGGAATTAATTTTTTTTTTCACTATTTTTCAAGAGTATCGCCCCCAAATTTGTAGTTAAAATTCATTTCTCGATTTTGCCTCGGGGTATGATTTTTCTGAACATGAAAAACAAATTTCGTAAAAATTATCCATCTAGTTTAGCTTCAACGTGTCTGCACAGACGACAGACGACAGATAGACGACATACAGATGACAGACAGACATTTTTTAAAAGCCACTTGGACTAAGAGGACCAACGTGTAAAGCCATCAAAATCGAATTCAAATCGCACCATCACAATACTTTCTCTTTTATGAGAAAGTAAAAGCAGTCTTTCAATGAACTCAATTCACCGCTCAAACGGTTTATAAAGAGAAAATATTGCGATGGCGCGAAAATTCTATTTTGTGATTTTGATGGATTTACACGTGTTGGGCCCCACTGATTCCAAGAAAGTTGTTTTAGAAAAATGTCTGTCTGTCACTTGTCAGTTTAGGCTGTGAAGTTGATGGATTTACATGTGCTGGGCCCCACTGATTCCAAGAAAGTTGTTTTAAAAAAATGTCTTTCTGTCACTTGTCAGTTTAGGCTGTGAAGTTGATGGATTTACATGTGTTGGGCCCCACTGATTCCAAGAAAGTGGTTTCAAAAAAATGTCCGTCTGTAACTTGTCAGTTTAGGCTCAGACATCAGGGAACCTTTTTTGGTTCCGTGTCGGTTTTTATATCTATCGCTTAATTTTTTCGAAACAACATATCTTAAACACAACTCTTTACATTTATGTATGGTTGGTCATTATTAGCTCATTGTTGGTGTTGGTCCCACTTAAGTTTCAACCTTCAGCGCTCATTTGTTTCTCTTCTACATACTTACATACTTAGATCAATTTATACCAATATTTAAAAGTGCTCATCTGATTTTTAAGAAAAATCATTTGGAGGTATGTCGAGCGTAGCCTATACTGATGGTCACATAATAATTTCATCCGTCTGCACTCTCTAATTTTTTCCAAATTTATACTTTTTTTCATGTAAAAAGAAGCAATGTTTTGACAAATTTAAATAAATTAGACAATAGATAATGGTTTGTAATAGTATAACATCATATAATAGTAATCATATAATAGTATAACATCATATAATAGTATAGCATCATGTAATAGTATAACATCATATAATATTATAACATCATATAATAGTATAACATCATATAATAGTATAACATCATATAATAGTATAACATCATATAATAGTATAACATCATATAATAGTATAACATCATATAATAGTATAGCATCATGTAATAGTATAGCATCATGTAATAGTATAACATCATATTAAAGCGATAGGATGCGAGAAAACTATGTAGGTACCTACCACACTATTTTTTAATTAAAAATTATACCAACATCAGTATATCAAAGAAATAATAGAATATTATTAACAAGTTGTACATTTTCTTGTTAAATTTATCTCTTTAATTAATGCCTCATTAGATATTCCACATATCCTTATTAATATGTTGTAACTTATCACTTATTTTAATTCTGATTCCTACAAATGAGGTGATATAGAAAAAAATTATATTTCACGATCATATAGAAAAAAAATAAACAATTAAAAAAAATCTAATAAATTTTAATTATTATGTAAAAAAAAAAAAAAAAATACAAAAACTTTTATCGTGGGAACTATAAAAATTATCTCTTGACCCTACAATCATTCTATTGGCGTCAATTTCTGCATTGACAAGATGTTTTTTTTCTCATTAAAATCAAATTTAAAATATATAATTTAAATCTATATAAATAAAATATACATATTGAATAAAAAATTTATATTATTGTCATAATAATATTAATCTTTATTAATTTATTAGTCAATTAATTAGATAAGAAAATAATCTGTTCTTTATGGGATGTGTATCTGTTCTTTTATATGTATGTATATCTGTTATTATAGCTATTATCATATGATATAAAGTTGAAATTTTATAAATTATATTGTTTTAATGTTGAATTTTTAATAGTTAGTTGTTAGCATTCATTGAATGAGTTAATTATATAATGAAAATTAATTAAATTTCAGTAAAATCATTCGTAAGCTGATTTTAAATTATTAATTAAAAATGACATGATTTCCATTCACGTAATTTCATTATCTTTGTTTTTTTTTTATTCTTTAATGCATTTTTGAATGATAGCAAAAAAGAATGCATTTTTTTGCATGAATGAATGAATTTTTATTGCTTCTGAGATTTCCGAAGGTAAGTGAAGCATTTTGGATTGCATGAATGAATGCATTTTTATTGCTTTTGAGATTTCCGAAGGTAAGTGAAGCATTTTGAACGTTCTAAAAAGTGAAATAATTTTAAGGATCAGATTTAAAAAATTCCAAAAAATAGTCTGAAAATTAGGGTTTGTATAATTATGGGCCTCGCGTTTTATTTTATGCTTTATACAACCTATTCTTGTCATATCTATTTGATCCCCCCCCCCCATATTTTAAATCAGTTATAATTGTTTTGATTTTTTTTTTTTTTACATACAATCAAAATATCAATTTAGTAAAATTGAAAGGTATCTGGGGCTAATTTTGATAAACGATCCAAAATATATAAAAATAATCAGATAAGTACTATTGAAGATAACAATATAAATAAATGTATGTCTGTGCGCATGTGGAAGAGAATCAAATAGGCTCATAATGAAACTTATATGGTACCAATAATGGGCTAATTATGACCTAGTATCTAAATTTCATCGGACATTTCAAAATCGGACGTGTAGTTTTTAAGATATGTTGGTTCGAAAAAATTAAGTAGCAGTCAAGATATACCAAAAATGTTCCCTGGTGTCTGAAACGGATTTCTGTCTTGGTATTTTTGAAATCGGAATCATAAAAAAACATTATTTCTTCAGAACGATCACATAGCCTTTGTTACCTTCGGTAAGCTCGGAAGCAACATAGTTGGTAAATTTCATAAACAGTGAATATATTAACTCGTATAAAAAAATAAATATAACTCGTGTATTTATCAAATGTTATTAACAATACGTAATTAGGTTTAGCTACAAATGTTTTAAGCCGGCCATACACGTTGCGGTATACGTGACAAGTAAACCGGAGTGTGTGTGTGTTATCATTATCATAACACTGCAGTTATGCCATAATTTGATAGCACACTCGCTCCGGATTACCTGTCAGGTTTAAGAATGGCCGTTAACTTGGAGTACATCATCGTCCGATTTCGCTCAAAGTGGTCTCATAATTTTGCACTATTTTTGCACATTTTTGAGACGCAAAGAATGAATTTTGCGACGCCTTCTAAATCGCGATTAATCGCATGTCAAAGTTGTGCTCCAAGTTAACGCTGGAGTACACCATCGTCCGATTTGGATCAAAGTGGTCTCAAAATGTTGCACTATTTTTGCACATTTTTGAGACGCCAAGAATGAATTTTGCGACGCCTTTTAAATCGCGATTAAACGCATGTCAAAGTTGTGCTCCAAGTTAACACTGAAGTGCACCATCGTCCGATTTGGCTCAAAGTGGTCTCATAATTTTGCACATTTTTGAGACCCAAAGAATGAATTTTGCGACGCCTTTTAAATCGCGATTAATCACAAGTCAAAGTTGTGCTTCAAGTTACCGCTGGAGTACACCATCATCCAATTTGGCTCAAAGTGGTCTTAAAATGTTGTACTATTTTTGCACATTTTTGAGACGCGAAGAATGAATTTTGCGACGCCTTTTAAATCGCGATTAATCACAAGTCAAAGTTGTGTACCAAGTTAACGCTGGAGTACCATCGTCCGATTTGGCTCAAAGTGGTCTCAAAATTTTGTACTATTTTTGAGACGCCAAGAAAGAACTTTGCGACGCCTTTTAAATTGTTATTAATCGGAAGTAAAAGTCGTGCTCCTAGTTAATGCTGGAGTACACCGTCGTCAGATTTGGCTCAAAGTGGTCTCAAAATTTTGAACCATTCTAAATTTTGACCTATTCTTGGCGTCTCAACCAAGAATAAATTTTGAGTCTTCCGATTTTGATGAAATTTGGTAGACATGTTCATTTTACCAATGCCCAGGACGAGTTCGTTGGACAACGTTATTCGTTCAAGCGTTCACGCTCGCTTAAACGTGAACTTCAAATTTAAAATTGGAATTTTAGGTTGGGAAAAAAATCAAACTTCATATATTCAATGAGACAAACACTTTTTTCAAATACAATTTTTAGTAAAACCAAAAAATTGTACCGACCGCAAAAATTGTTGCGACACCGCTATGAAGTGTTTAGGATCGCTAAAAACTTTTTATAGTTTTTACACAATAAAGTACATGATAGGACGTGAAAAAGCTATGTGCCGCACTAATTGGCAGTCTATTTTTTTATGAAGGATTTTTACACTTTAAATAACACAAATCAATATAAATTATAATATTATGAAAATGAAATCATTTGTATTATAAACTTAGAGTCATAGCCCAGTACAAATAAGACAGAAAAAGGGCCTAAAGGGGGGAAAAATTAAATACTAAACTTTCTTTACACCATCGTTTAGAAGGTGTTTAGGGAAGCATTTTCCATATTATCATATCGAGTGCCACCGCTTGCTTCCCCCACCACCCCCTATTTTAGACCCAAATTTGGCCTATTCACTGTAACGCCAATATCTCCGGAACAAAGAGTGATAACGATGTGCGGTGTTTTTTAAAGTCTTCTATACACTGTCCTCTTTAATTTGATACACATATCAATATGCTTTTTGCAGTAAAAATGTACCAAAAATTAATAAAATTGGTAAAAAATCGACATTTCTTTTTTCCACTCTGAACAATTTTGATAATAACTTTTTTCCACGGGGTCAGCACTAAAAATGTGGTGAAATAAAACGTGTAGCTTATTTTATTACCTATTATTCGATGTATAATTACGACATTTCTTTTTTCAACTCTGACCTATAGGTCACCTATAATAGGTCACCTAGGACCTATATTACCTAGGACCTATAGGACCTAGGAACTATAGGTCTTGGGTAATATAGGACCTTAGACCACAACCATCACCACAACCACAACCTTAACCACAACCACAACCACAACAAATACAAATACCACAACCACAACCACAACCATGACCACAACCACTACCACAACCACAACAAATACAAATACCACAACCACGACCACAACCACAACCATAACCACAACAAATACCACAACAAATACCACAACCACTACCACTACCATAACCACAACCACAACTACAACAAATACCACAACCACAACAAATACCACAACCACAACCATAACCACAAATACAACCACAACCACAACAAATACAAATACCACAACCACTACCACAACCACAAAATATACAAATACCACAACCACAACAAATACAAATACCACAAAACAACCATGACAACAACCACTACCACAACCACAACAAATACAAATTCCACAACCACGACCACAACCACAACCACAACAAATACCACAACCAGAACTAATACCACAACCACAACAAATACCACAACCACAACCATAACCACAACAAATACAAATACCACAACCACAACCGCAACAAATACCACAACCACAAAAACCACAACCACGACCACAACCACAACCATAACCACAACAAATACCACAACCACAACTACAACAAATACCACAACCACAAAAATACAACAACACAACCACAACCACAACAAATACAAATACCACAACCACAACCACTACCACAACCACAACCACAACTACAACAAATACCACAACCACAAAAATACACCACCACAACCACAACCATCACCACAACCATCACCACAACCACAACCATCACCACAACAAATACCACAACCACAACTACAACAAATACCACAACCACAAAAATACAACACCACAACCACAACCACAACAAATACAAATACCACAACCATGACCACAACCACAACCACTACCACAACCACAACCACAACTACAACAAATACCACAACCACAACCACAACTACAACAAATACCACAACCACACCAAATACCACAACCATAACCACAAATACAACCACAACCACAACAAATACAAATACCACAACCACTACCACAACCACAACCACAAAAAATACAAATACCACAACCACAACCACAACAAATACAAATACCACAACCACGACCACAACCACAACCCTAACCACAACAAATACAAATACCACAACCACTACCACAACCACAAAATATACAAATACCACAACCACAACAAATACAAATACCACAAAACAACCATGACAACAACCACTACCACAACCACGACCACAACCACAACCACAACAAATACCACAACCAGAACTAATACCACAACCACAACAAATACCACAACCACAACCATAACCACAACAAATACAAATACCACAACCACAACCGCAACAAATACCACAACCACAAAAACCACAACCACAACCACGACCACAACCACAACCATAACCACAACAAATACCACAACCACAACTACAACAAATACCACAACCACAACAAATACAAATACCACAACCACAACCATGACCACAACCAAAACCACTACCACAACCACAACCAATACAAATACCACAACCACAACTACAACAAATACCACAACCACAAAAATACACCACCACAACCACAACCATCACCACAACCATCACCACAACCACAACCATCACCACAACAAATACCGCAACCACAACTACAACAAATACCAAAACCACAAAAATAACCACAAATACAACCACAACCACAACAAATACTAATACCACAACCACTAACACAACCACAACCACAAAAAATTCAAATACCACAACCAGAACCACAACAAATACAAATACCACAACCACAACCACAACCACAACCACAACCATAACCACAACAAATACCACAACCACTACCACTACCATAACCACAACCACAACTACAACAAATACCACAACCACAACAAATACCACAACCACAACCATAACCACAAATACAACCACAACCACAACAAATACAAATACCACAACCACAACCACAACTATAACAAATACCACAACCACAACAAATACCACAACCATAACCACAAATACAACCACAACCACAACAAATACAAATACCACAACCACTACCACAACCACAACCACAAAAAATACAAATACCACAACCACAACCACAACAAATACAAATACCACAACCACGACCACGACCACGACCACGACCACAACCACAACCCTAACCACAACAAATACAAATACCACAACCACTACGACAACCACAAAATATACAAATACCACAACCACAACAAATACAAATACCACAAAACAACCATGACAACAACCACTACCACAACCACGACCACATCCACAACCACAACAAATACCACAACCAGAACTAATACCACAACCACAACCATAACCACAACAATTACAAATACCACAACCACAACCGCAACAAATACCACAACCACAACCGCAACAAATACTACAACCACAAAAACCACAACCACGACCACAACCACAACCATAACCACAACAAATACCACAACCACAACTACAACAAATACCACAACCACAACAAATACAAATACCACAACCACAACCATGACCACAACCACAACCACTACCACAACCACAACCACAACAAATACAAATACCACAACCACAACCACAAATACCACAACCACAAAAATACACCACCACAACCACAACCATCACCACAACCATCACCACAACCATCACCACAACCATCACCACAACCATCACCACAACCACAACCATCACCACAACAAATACCGCAACCACAACTACAACAAATACCAAAACCACAAAAATACAACACCACAACCACAACCACAACAAATACAAATACCACAACCATGACCACAACCACAGTCACAACCACAACTACAACAAATACCACAACCACAACCACAACTACAACAAATACCACAACCACAACAAATACCACAACCATAACCACAAATACAGCGACAACCACAACAAATACTAATACCACAACCACTTCCACAACCACAACCACAAAAAATACAAATACCACAACCACAACCACAACAAATACAAATACCACAACCACAACCACGACCACAACCACGACCACAACCACAACCCTAACCACAACAAATACCACAACCACAACCATAACCACAACAAATTCCACAATCACAACCACAACCACAACAAATACAAATGCCACAACCACAACCACAACAAATACCACAACCAGAACTAATACCACAACCACAACAAATACCACAACCACAACCATAACCACAACAAATACAAATACCACAACCACAACCGCAACAAATACCACAACCACAAAAACCACAACCACAACCACGACCACAACCACAACCATAACCACAACAAATACCACAACCACAACTACAACAAATACCACAACCACAAAAATACAACAACACAACCACAACCACGACAAATACAAATACCACAACCACAACCATGACCACAACCACTACCACAACCACAACCACCACCATGACCACAACCACAACCACTACCACAACCACTACCACAACCACAACCACAACAAATACAAATACCACAACCACAACTACAACAAATACTACAACCACAAAAATACACCACCACAACCACAACCATCACCACAACCACAACCATCACCACAATAAATACCAGAACCACAACTACAAAAAATACCACAACCACAAAAATACAACACCACAACCACAACCACAACAAATACAAATACCACAACCACTACCAGAACCACAACCACAAAAAATTCAAATACCACAACCACAACCACAACAAATACAAATACCACAACCACAACCACGACCACAACCACAACCCTAACCACATCAAATACCACAACCACAACCATTACCACAACAAATACCACAATCACAACCACAACTACAACAAATACCACAACAACAACCACAACAAATACCACAATCACAACCACAACTACAACAAATACCACAACAACAACCACAACCACTACCACAACCACAACCACAACAAATACAAATACCACAACCACAACCACGACCACAACCACAACCCTAACCACATCAAATACCACAACCACAACCATTACCACAACAAATACCACAATCACAACCACAACTACAACAAATACCACAGCCTCAACAACAACCACTACCACAACCACAACCACAACAAATACAAATGCCACAACCACAACAAATACCACACCACAACCACAACCACTCCCACACCACAACCACAACCACAACAAATTCCACAACCACAACCACAAAAAATACCACAACCACAACCACAAAAAATACCACAACCACAACTACAACAAATACCACAACCACAACCATAACACAACTATCACCACAACTACAAGCAACTACTCTAGCTATTTGCGAGCTGCTTAAGGGCTTTAAGGAGAGTCTTGAATCTCTCTCTACCATCTCGATTTCGACAAAGAAATACGGAAATAGAATTGAATTATGATATAAATCTTGACGGAAAGATATATATTGTAATTTTATCAATCATGTATTGGTATGTAAATCAATTAATACAGCAAATCTAGAGTTTGTTAAATCCTGTAATCAAAATAATTGGAAGCAGGTAGAAATAAAGTCCCCCACTTAAGGGTTAGTTAGGAAAAAAAAAATTACAGGACCTAGGACCTATAGGACCTAGGACTTATAGGGCCTAGGACATATAGGACCTAGGACCTATAGGTCTAAGGTCCTATATTACCTAGGACCTATAGGACCTATAGGTCTAAGGTCCTATATTACCTAGGACCTATAGGACCTAGGACCTATAGGACCTACGACCTAGGACCTATAGGACCTACAACCTAGGACCTATATGACCTACGACCTAGTACCTAGGACCTATAGGTCCTATAGGTCCTAGGACCTATAGCTCTAAGGTCCTATATTACCTAGGACCTAGATGACCTTGTACCTAGGACCTAAAGAACCTAGGACCTATAAGACCTAAAGGACCTAGGACCTATAGGTCCTATATGTCTTATAGGTCTTAGGTCCTAGGACCTAGGTCCAATAGGTCCTAGGACCTTTAGGACCTAGGACCTACGACCTAGGACCTATAGGACCTAGGACCTACGACCTAGGACCTATAGGACCTACGACCTATAGGACCTACGACCTAGGACCTATTGGACCTACGACCTAGGACCTATAGGACCTAGGACCTATAGGACCTATAGGACCTACGACCTAGGACCTATAGGACCTACGACCTAAAGGACCTATAGGACCTATAGGCATTTAGGACCTATAGAACCTATAGGACCTATAGGTCACCTAAAAAGGGGACTAAAAAGGGGACTAAATAGGGGACTAAAAAAGGGGACTAAAGAAGGGGACTAAAAAAGGGACTAAAAAAGGGACTAAAAAGGGGACTAAAAAGGGGACTAAAAAAGGGGACTAAAAAGGGGACTAAAAAGGGGACTAAAAAAGGGGACTAAAAAGGGGACTAAAAAAGGGGACTAAAAAAGGGGACTAAAAAAGGGGACTAAAAAAGGGGACAAAGAAGGGGACTAAAAAGGGGACTTAAAAGGGGGACTTAAAAAGGGGACTTAAAAAGGGGACTTAAAAAGGGGACTTAAACAGAAGTACAAAAAAAAGTACAAAAAAAAGTACAAAAAAAAGTACCAAAAAAAGTACAAAAAAAAGTACGGGTACTAAAAAAGGTTTTAAAAAAGGTACTAAAAAAGGTACTAAAAAAGGTACTAAAAATAGGTACTAAAAAGGGTACTAAAAAGGGTACTAAGAAAGTACTAAGAAAGTACTAAGAAAGTACTAAGAAAGTACTAAGAAAGTACTATGAAAGTACTATGAAAATACTAAGAATGTACTAAGTACTAAGTAAGTACTTGGTGCTGAGCACTGAGCACTGAGTACTGAGTACTGAGTACTGAGTACTTAGTACTGAGTACTGAGTACTGAGTACTGAGTACTGAGTACTGAGTACTGAGTACTGAGTACTGAGTACTGAGTACTGAGTACTGAGTACTGAGTAATAAATACTTTTTAGTACTTTCGTAGTACTTTCTTAGTACTTTCTTAGTACTTTCTTAGTACTTTCTTAGTACTTTCTTAGTACTTTCTTAGTACTTTAGTACTTTCTTAGTACTTTCATAGTACTTTCATAGTATTTTCTTAGTACTTTCTTAGTACCCTTTTTAGTCCCCTTTTTAGTACCTTTTTTTAGTACCTTTTTTAGTACCTTTTTTTAGTACTTTTTTTTAGTACCTTTTTTAGTACCTTTTTTAGTACCTTTTTTAGTCCCCTATTTTAGTCCCCTTTTTAGTCCCCTTTTTAGTCCCCTTTTTAGTCCCCTTCTTTGTCCCCTTCTTTGTCCCCTTCTTTGTCCCCTTCTTTGTCCCCTTCTTTGTCCCCTTCTTTGTCCCCTTCTTTGTCCCCTTCTTTGTCCCCTTCTTTGTCCTTTGTCCCCTTCTTTGTCCCCTTTTTTAGTCCCCTTCTTAGTCCCCTTCTTTGTCCCCTTCTTTGTCCCCTTCTTTGTCCCCTTCTTTGTCCCCTTCTTTGTCCCCTTCTTTGTCTCCTTCTTTGTCCCCTTCTTTGTCCCCTTCTTTGTCCCCTTCTTTGTCCCCTTCTTTGTCCCCTTCTTTGTCCCCTTCTTTGTCCCCTTCTTTGTCCCCTTCTTTGTCCCCTTCTTTGTCCTTTGTCCCCTTCTTTGTCCCCTTTTTTAGTCCCCTTCTTAGTCCCCTTCTTTGTCCCC
Source organism: Gerris lacustris (assembly GCA_951217055.1). NCBI lineage: Eukaryota > Metazoa > Arthropoda > Insecta > Hemiptera > Gerridae > Gerris > Gerris lacustris. The sequence continues at coordinate 24,185,986 of OX578286.1, forward strand.
TTCTTTGTCCCCTTCTTTGTCCCCTTCTTTGTCCCCTTCTTTGTCCCCTTCTTTGTCCCCTTCTTTGTCCCCTTTTTTAGTCCCCTTCTTAGTCCCCTTTTTAGTCCCCTTCTTAGTCCCCTTTTTAAGTCCCCCTTTTTAGTCCCCTTTTTTAGTCCCCTTTTTAGTCCCCTTTTTAGTCCCCTTTTTTAGTCCCCTTTTTTAGTCCCCTTTTTTAGTCCCCTTTTTTAGTCCCCTTTTTTAGTCCCCTTTTTTAGTCCCCTTTTTTAGTCCCCTTTTTTAGTCCCCTTTTTTAGTCCCCTTTTTTAGTCCCCTTTTTTAGTCCCCTTTTTTAGTCCCCTTTTTTAGTCCCCTTTTTTAGTCCTTTTTTTAGTCCCCTTTTTTAGTCCCCTTTTTAGTCCCCTTTTTAGTCCCCTTTTTAGTCCCCTTTTTAGGTGACCTATAGGTCCTATAGGTTCTATAGGTCCTAAATGCCTATAGGTCCTATAGGTCCTTTAGGTCGTAGGTCCTATAGGTCCTAGGTCGTAGGTCCTATAGGTCCTAGGTCCTATAGGTCCTAGGTCGTAGGTCCAATAGGTCCTAGGTCGTAGGTCCTATAGGTCGTAGGTCCTATAGGTCCTAGGTCGTAGGTCCTAGGTCCTATAGGTCCTAGGTCGTAGGTCCTAGGTCCTATAGGTCCTAGGACCTATTGGACCTAGGTCCTAGGACCTAAGACCTATAAAATATAGGACCTATAGGTCCTAGGTCCTTTAGGTCTTATAGGTCCTAGGTTCTTTAGGTCCTAGGTACAAGGTCATCTAGGTCCTAGGTAATATAGGACCTTAGAGCTGTAGGTCCTAGGACCTATAGGACCTATAGGTCCTAGGTACTAGGTCGTAGGTCATATAGGTCCTAGGTTGTAGGTCCTATAGGTCCTAGGTCGTAGGTCCTATAGGTCCTAGGTCCTATAGGTCCTAGGTAATATACGACCTTAGACCTATAGGTCCTATAGGTCCTAGGTAATATAGGACCTTAGACCTATAGGTCCTAGGTCCTATATGTCCTAGGCCCTATAAGTCCTAGGTCCTATAGGTCCTAGGTCCTGTAATTTTTTTTCCCCTTCTTCCTTCTTTCTTCTTTAGTCCCCTTCTTTAGTCCCCTTCTTTAGTCCCCTTCCTTAGTCCCCTTCCTTAGTCCCCTTCTTTAGTCCCCTTCTTTGTCCCCTTCTTTACCCCCTTCTTTGTCCCCTTCTTTGTCCCCTTCTTTGTCCCCTTCTTTGTCCCCTTCTTTGTTCCCTTCTTTGTCCCCTTCTTTGTCCCCTTCTTTGTTCCCTTCTTTGTCCCCTTCTTTGTCCCCTTCTTTGTCCCCTTCTTTGTCCCCTTCTTTGTCCCTTTCTTAGTCCCCTTTTTTAGTCCCCTTCTTAGTCCCCTTCTTAGTCCCCTTTTTAGTCCCCTTTTTTAGTCCCCATTTTTAGTCCCCTTTTTTAGTCCCCTTTTTAGTCCCCCTTTTTAGTCCCCTTTTTTAGTCCCCTTCTTTGTCCCCTTCTTTGTCCCCTTCTTTGTCCCCTTCTTTGTCTCCTTCTTTGTCCCCTTCTTTGTCCCCTTCTTTGTCCCCTTCTTTATCCCCTTCTTTGTCCCCTTCTTTGTCCCCTTCTTAGTCCCCTTTTTTAGTCCCCTTTTTTAGTCCCCTTTTTTAGTCCCCTTTTTTAGTCCCCTTTTTAGTCCCCTTTTTTAGTCCCCTTTTTTAGTCCCCTTTTTTAGTCCCCTTTTTAGTCCCCTTTTTAGTCCCCTTTTTAGGTGACCTATAGGTCCTATAGGTTCTATAGGTCTTAGGTCCTAGGACCTATAGGTCTTAGGTCCTAGGACCTATAGGTCTTAGGTCCTAGGACCTATAGGTCTTAGGTCCTAGGACCTATAGGTCTTAGGTCCTAGGACCTATTGGCATTTTGGACCTATAGGACCTATAGATCCTAGGTCATAGGACCTGAATGCCTATAGGTCCTAGGTCCTAGGACCTTTAGGACCTATAAGACCTAGGTCCTATAGGAAATATATGTCCTATTGGACCTAGGACTTATAGGTCTTTGGTCCTGTGTGATGGTTGTGGTTGTGGTGATAGTTGTGTGATGGTTGTGGTTGTGGTGATGGTTGTGGTTGTGGTGTTGTATTGTTGTGGTTGTGGTATTTGTTGTAGTTGTGGTTGTGGTATTTTTTGTGGTTGTGGTTGTGGTATTTGTTGTGGTTGTGGTTGTGGTATTTGTTGTGGTTGTGGTGTGGAATTTGTTGTGGTTGTGGTGTGGAATTTGTTGTGGTTGTGGTTGTGGTTGTGGTGTGGTATTTGTTGTGGTTGTGGTATTTGTATTTGTTGTGGATGTGGTTGTGGTAGTGGTTGTTGTTGAAGTTGTGGTATTTGTTGTGGTTGTGGTATTAGTTCTGGTTGTGGTATTTGTTGTGGTTATGGTTGTGGTTGTGGTATTTGTTGTGGTCGTGGTTGTGGTTGTGGTATTTGTATTTGTTGTGGTTGTGGTTGTGGTAGTTGTTGTGGTCATGGTTGTTTTGTGGTATTTGTATTTGTTGTGGTTGTGGTTGTGGTATTTGTATTTTTTGTGGTTGTGGTTGTGGTAGTGGTTGTGGTATTTGTATTTGTTGTGGTTGTGGTTGTATTTGTGTTTATAGTTGTGGTTGTGGTTGTGGTATTTGTTGTGGTTGTGGTATTTGTTGTAGTTGTGGTTGTGGTTGTGGTATTTGTTGTGGTTGTGGTATTAGCTCTGGTTGTGGTATTTGTTGTGGTAGTGGTAGTAGTTGTGGTTGTTGATGTGGTAATTGTTGTGGTTATGGTTGTGGTTGTGGTATTTGTTGTGGTCGTGGTTGTGGTTGTGGTTGTGGTTGTGGTATTTGTATTTGTTGTGGTTGTGGTTGTGGTAGTTGTTGTGGTCATGGTTGTTTTGTGGTATTTGTATTTGTTGTGGTTGTGGTTGTGGTATTTGAATTTTTTGTGGTTGTGGTTGTGGTAGTGGTTGTGGTATTTGTATTTGTTGTGGATGTGGTTTTATTTGTGTTTATAGTTGTGGTTGTGGTTGTGGTATTTGTTGTGGTTGTGGTATTTGTTGTAGTTGTGGTATTTGTTGTAGTTGTGGTTGTGGTTGTGATAGTGGTTGTGGTTGTGGTCATGGTTGTGGTTGTGGTATTTGTATTTGTTGTGGTTGTGGTGTTCTATTTTCGTGGTTGTGGTATTTGTTGTAGTTGTGGTTGTGGTATTTGTTGTGGTGATGGTTGTGGTTGTGGTGATGTTTGTGGTTGTGGTGATGGTTGTGGTGATGGTTGTGGTTGTTGTGGTGAATTTTTGTGGTTGTGGTATTTGTTGTAGTTGTGGTTGTGGTATTTGTATTTGTTGTGGTTGTGGTAGTGGTTGTGGTATTTGTTGTAGTTGTGGTTGTGGTATTTGTATTTGTTGTGGTTGTGGTAGTGGTTGTGGTTGTGGTCATGGTTGTGGTTGTGGTATTTGTATTTGTTGTGGTTGTGGTAGTAGTGTTGTATTTTTGTGGTTGTGGTATTTGTTGTAGTTGTGGTTGTGGTATTTGTTGTGGTGATGGTTGTGGTTGTGGTGATGGTTGTGGTTGTGGTGATGGTTGTGGTTGTGGTGATGGTTGTGGTTGTGGTGGTGTATTTTTGTGGTAGTTGTGGTTGTGGTTGTGGTATTTGTTGTAGTTGTGGTTGTGGTTATGGTAATGGTAGTGGTTGTGGTATTTGTTGTGGTTATGGTTGTGGTATTTGTATTTTTCGTGGTTGTGGTTGTGGTAGTGGTAGTGGTTGTGGTCATGGTTGTGGTTGTGGTTGTGGTATTTGTATTTGTTGTGGTTGTGGTTGTGGTGTTGTATTTTTGTGGTTGTGGTATTTGTTGTAGTTGTGGTTGTGGTATGTGTTGTGGTGATGGTTGAGGTTGTGGTGATGGTTGTGGTGATTGTTGTGGTTGTGGTGGTGTATTTTTGTGGTTGTGGTATTTGTTGCGGTTTTGGTTGTGGTATTTGTATTTGTTGTGGTTATGGTTGTGGTCGTGGTTGTGGTTGTGGTATTTGTAGTAGTTGTGGTTGTGGTTGTGGTGTTGTATTTTTGTGGTTGTGGTATTTGTTGTAGTTGTGGTTGTGGTATTTGTTGTGGTGATGGTTGTGGTTGTGGTATGTGTTGCGGTTTTTGTTGTGGTTGTGGTATTTGTTGTAGTTGTGGTTGTGGTTGTGGTTGTGGTAGTGGTTGCGGTATTTGTTGTGGTTATGGTTGTGGTTGAGGTCGTGGTTGTGGTTGTGGTATTTGTATTTGTTGTGGTTTTGGTTGTGGTTGTGGTAGTGGTTGTGATTGTGGTCATGGTTGTGGTTGTGGTTGTGGTGTTGTATTTTTGTGTTTGTGGTATTTGTTGTAGTTGTGTTTGTGGTATTTGTTGTAGCTGTGGTGATAGTTGTGTGATGGTTGTGGTTGTGGTGATGGTTGTGGTTGTGGTGATGGTTGTGGTATTTGTATTTTTTGTGGTTGTGGTTGTGGTAGTTGTTGTGGTCATGGTTGTTTTGTGGTATTTGTATTTGTTGTGGTTGTGGTTGTGGTATTTGTATTTGTTGTGGTTGTGGTATTTGTTGTAGTTGTGGTTGTGGATGTGGTATTTGTTGTAGTTGTGGTTGTGGTTGTGGTTGTGGTTGTGGTAGTGGTTGTGGTATTTGTTGTGGTTATAGTTGTGGTTGTGGTTGTGGTATTTGTATTTGTTGTGGTTATGGTTGTGGTTGTGGTCGTGGTTGTGGTTGTGGTATTTGTAGTAGTTGTGGTTGTGGTATTTGTAGTAGTTGTGGTTGTGGTATTTGTAGTAGTTGTGGTTGTGGTATTTGTTGTGGTTGTGGTGTTGTATTTTTGTGGTTGTGGTATTTGTTGTAGTTGTGGTTGTGGTATTTGTTGTGGTGATGGTTGTGGTTGTGGTGATGGTTGTGGTTGTGGTGGTGTATTTTTGTGGTTGTGGTATTTGTTGTTGTTTTTGTTGTGGTTGTGGTATTTGTTGTAGTTGTGGTTGTGGTTGTGGTTGTGGTAGTGGTTGTGGTTGTGGTCGTGGTTGTAGTTGTGGTATTTGTATTTGTTGTGGTTGTGGTTGTGGTTGTGGTAGTGGTTGTGATTGTGGTCATGGTTGTGGTTGTGGTTGTGGTGTTGTATTTTTGTGTTTGTGGTATTTGTTGTAGTTGTGTTTGTGGTATTTGTTGTAGCTGTGGTGATAGTTGTGTGATGGTTGTGGTTGTGGTGATGGTTGTGGTTGTGGTATTTGTATTTTTTGTGGTTGTGGTTGTGGTAGTTGTTGTGGTCATGGTTGTTTTGTGGTATTTGTATTTGTTGTGGTTGTGGTTGTGGTATTTGTATTTGTTGTGGTTGTGGTATTTGTTGTAGTTGTGGTTGTGGTTGTGGTATTTGTTGTAGTTGTGGTTGTGGTTGTGGTATTTGTTGTAGTTGTGGTTGTGGTTGTGGTAGTGGTTGTGGTATTTGTTGTGGTTATGGTTGTAATTGTGGTTGTGGTATTTGTATTTTTTGTATTTGTGGTTGTAGTAGTGGTAGTGGTTGTGGTTGTGGTCATGGTTGTGGTTGTGGTTGTGGTATTTGTATTTGTTGTGGTTGTGGTTGTGGTGTTGTATTTTTGTGGTTGTGGTATTTGTTGTAGTTGTGGTTGCGATTGTGGTATTTGTTGTGGTTATGGTTGTGGTTGTGGTCGTGTTTCTGGTCGTGGTTGTGGTTGTGGTTGTGGTATTTTTTTTTTTTTTGTTGTGGTTGTGGTAGTTGTTGTGGTCATGGTTGTTTTGTGGTATTTGTTGTAGTTGTGGTTATGGTAGTGGTAGTGGTTGTGGTATTTGGTGTGGTTATGGTTGTGGTTGTGGTTGTGGTATTTGTATTTTTTGTGGTTGTGGTTGTGGTAGTGGTAGTGGTTGTGGTCATGGTTGTGGTTGTGGTTGTGGTATTTGTATTTGTTGTGGTTGTGGTTGTGGTGTTGTATTTTTGTGGTTGTGGTATTTGTTGTAGTTGTGGTTGTGGTATGTGTTGTGGTGATGGTTGAGGTTGTGGTGATCGTTGTGGTGATTGTTGTGGTTGTGGTGGTGTATTTTTGTTGTTGTGGTATTTGTTGCGGTTTTGGTTGTGGTATTTGTATTTGTTGTGGTTATGGTTGTGGTCGTTGTTGTGGTTATGGTATTTGTAGTAGTTGTGGTTGTGGTATTTGTTGTGGTTGTGGTGTTGTATTTTTGTGGTTGTGGTATTTGTTGTAGTTGTGGTGGTTGTGGTATTTGTTGTGGTGATGGTTGTGGTTGTGGTGATGGTTGTGGTGATGGTTGTGGTTGTGGTGGTGTATTTTTGTGTTTGTGGTATTTGTTGCGGTTTTTTTTGTGGTTGTGGTATTTGTTGTAGTTGTGGTTGTGGTTGTGGTTGTGGTAGTGGTTGTGGTATTTGTTGTAGTTATGGTTGTGGTTGTGGTCGTGGTTGTGGTTGTGGTATTTGTATTTGTTGTGGTTGTGGTTGTGGTTGTGGTAGTGGTTGTGATTGTGGTCATGGTTGTGGTTGTGGTTGTGGTGTTGTATTTTTGTGTTTGTGGTATTTGTTGTAGTTGTGTTAGTGGTATTTGTTGTAGCTGTGGTGATAGTTGTGTGATGGTTGTGGTTGTGGTGATGGTTGTGGTATTTGTATTTTTTGTGGTTGTGGTTGTGTTAGTTGTTGTGGTCATGGTTGTTTTGTGGTATTTGTATTTGTTGTGGTTGTGGTTGTGGTATTTGTATTTGTTGTGGTTGTGGTATTTGTTGTAGTTGTGGTTGTGGTTGTGGTATTTGTTGTAGTTGTGGTTGTGGTTGTGGTAGTGGTTGTGGTATTTGTTGTGGTTATAGTTGTGGTTGTGGTTGTGGTATTTGTATTTGTTGTGGTTATGGTTGTGGTTGTGGTCGTGGTTGTAATCGTGGTTGTGGTTGTGGTATTTGTAGTAGTTGTGGTTGTAGTATTTGTTGTGGTTGTGGTGTTGTATTTTTGTGGTTGTGGTATTTGTTGTAGTTGTGGTTGTGCTATTTGTTGTGGTGATGGTTGTGGTTGTGGTGATGGTTGTGGTGATGGTTGTGGTTGTGGTGGTGTATTTTTGTGGTTGTGGTATTTGTTGCGGTTTTTGTTGTGGTTGTGGTATTTGTTGTAGTTGTGGTTGTGGTTGTGGTTGTGGTAGTGGTTGTGGTATTTGTTGTGGTTATGGTTGTGGTTGTGGTCGTGGTTGTGGTTGTGGTATTTGTATTTGTTGTGGTTGTGGTTGTGGTTGTGGTAGTGGTTGTGATTGTGATCATGGTTGTGGTGTTGTATTTTTGTGTTTGTGGTATTTGTTGTAGTTGTGTTTGTGGTATTTGTTGTAGCTGTGGTGATAGTTGTGTGATGGTTGTGGTTGTGGTGATGGTTGTGGTTGTGGTGATGGTTGTGGTATTTGTATTTTTTGTGGTCGTGGTTGTGGAAGTTGTTGTGGTCATGGTTGTTTTGTGGTATTTGTATTTGTTGTGGTTGTGGTTGTGGTATTTGTATTTGTTGTGGTTGTGGTATTTGTTGTAGTTGTGGTTGTGGTTGTGGTATTTGTTGTAGTTGTGGTTGGGGTTTGGTATTTGTTGTAGTTGTGGTTGTGGTTGTGGTAGTGGTTGTGGTATTTGTTGTGGTTATGGTTGTGGTTGTGGTTGTGGTATTTGTTTTTTTTGTGGTTGTGGTTGTAGTAGTGGTAGTGGTTGTGGTTGTGGTCATGGTTGTGGTTGTGGTTGTGGTATTTGTATTTGTTGTGGTTGTGGTTGTGGTGTTGTATTTTTGTGTTTGTGGTATTTGTTGTAGTTGTGTTTGTGGTATTTGTTGTAGCTGTGGTGATAGTTGTGTGATGGTTGTGGTTGTGGTGATGGTTGTGGTTGTGGTGATGGTTGTGGTTGTGGTGATGGTTGTGGTATTTGTATTTTTTGTGGTTGTGGTTGTGGTAGTTGTTGTGGTCATGGTTGTTTTGTGGTATTTGTATTTGTTGTGGTTGTGGTTGTGGTATTTGTATTTGTTGTGGTTGTGGTATTTGTTGTAGTTGTGGTTGTGGATGTGGTATTTGTTGTAGTTGTGGTTGTGGTTGTGGTTGTGGTTGTGGTAGTGGTTGTGGTATTTGTTGTGGTTATAGTTGTGGTTGTGGTTGTGGTATTTGTATTTGTTGTGGTTATGGTTGTGGTTGTGGTCGTGGTTGTGGTTGTGGTATTTGTAGTAGTTGTGGTTGTGGTATTTGTAGTAGTTGTGGTTGTGGTATTTGTAGTAGTTGTGGTTGTGGTATTTGTTGTGGTTGTGGTGTTGTATTTTTGTGGTTGTGGTATTTGTTGTAGTTGTGGTTGTGGTATTTGTTGTGGTGATGGTTGTGGTTGTGGTGATGGTTGTGGTTGTGGTGGTGTATTTTTGTGGTTGTGGTATTTGTTGTTGTTTTTGTTGTGGTTGTGGTATTTGTTGTAGTTGTGGTTGTGGTTGTGGTTGTGGTAGTGGTTGTGGTTGTGGTCGTGGTTGTAGTTGTGGTATTTGTATTTGTTGTGGTTGTGGTTGTGGTTGTGGTAGTGGTTGTGATTGTGGTCATGGTTGTGGTTGTGGTTGTGGTGTTGTATTTTTGTGTTTGTGGTATTTGTTGTAGTTGTGTTTGTGGTATTTGTTGTAGCTGTGGTGATAGTTGTGTGATGGTTGTGGTTGTGGTGATGGTTGTGGTATTTGTATTTTTTGTGGTTGTGGTTGTGGTAGTTGTTGTGGTCATGGTTGTTTTGTGGTATTTGTATTTGTTGTGGTTGTGGTTGTGGTATTTGTATTTGTTGTGGTTGTGGTATTTGTTGTAGTTGTGGTTGTGGTTGTGGTATTTGTTGTAGTTGTGGTTGTGGTTGTGGTAGTGGTTGTGGTATTTGTTGTGGTTATAGTTGTGGTTGTGGTTGTGGTATTTGTATTTGTTGTGGTTATGGTTGTGGTTGTGGTCGTGGTTGTAATCGTGGTTGTGGTTGTGGTATTTGTAGTAGTTGTGGTTGTAGTATTTGTTGTGGTTGTGGTGTTGTATTTTTGTGGTTGTGGTATTTGTTGTAGTTGTGGTTGTGCTATTTGTTGTGGTGATGGTTGTGGTTGTGGTGATGGTTGTGGTGATGGTTGTGGTTGTGGTGGTGTATTTTTGTGGTTGTGGTATTTGTTGCGGTTTTTGTTGTGGTTGTGGTATTTGTTGTAGTTGTGGTTGTGGTTGTGGTTGTGGTAGTGGTTGTGGTAGTGGTTGTGGTATGTGTTGTGGTGATGGTTGTGGTTGTGGTGATGGTTGTAGTGATTGTTGTGGTTGTGGTGGTGTATTTTTGTGGTTGTGGTATTTGTTGCGGTTTTGGTTGTGGTATTTGTATTTGTTGTGGTTATGGTTGTGGTTGTGGTCGTGGTTGTAATCGTAGTTGTGGTTGTGGTATTTGTTGTGGTTGTGGTGTTGTATTTTTGTGGTTGTGGTATTTGTTGTAGTTGTGGTTGTGGTATTTGTTGTGGTGATGGTTGTGGTTGTGGTGATGGTTGTGGTGATGGTTGTGGTTGTGGTGGTGTATTTTTGTGGTTGTGGTATTTGTTGCGGTTTTTGTTGTGGTTGTGGTATTTGTTGTAGTTGTGGTTGTGGTTGTGGTAGTGGTTGTGGTATTTGTTGTGGTTATGGTTGTGGTTGTGGTGATGGTTGTGGTGATGGTTGTGGTTGTGGTGGTGTATTTTTGTGGTTGTGGTATTTGTTGCGGTTTTTGTTGTGGTTGTGGTATTTGTTGTAGTTGTGGTTGTGGTTGTGGTAGTGGTTGTGGTATTTGTTGTGGTTATGGTTGTGGTTGTGGTCGTGGTTGTGGTTGTGGTATTTGTATTTGTTGTGGTTGTGGTTGTGGTTGTGGTAGTGGTTGTGATTGTGGTCATGGTTGTGGTTGTGGTTGTGGTGTTGTATTTTTGTGTTTGTGGTATTTGTTGTAGTTGTGTTTGTGGTATTTGTTGTAGCTGTGGTGATAGTTGTGTGATGGTTGTGGTTGTGGTGATGGTTGTGGTGATGGTTGTGGTTGTGGTGATGGTTGTGGTGATGGTTGTGGTTGTGGTGTTGTATTTTTGTGGTTTTGGTGGTGTATTTTTGTGGTTGTGGCATTTGTTGTGGTAATGGTTGTGGTTGTGGTATTTGTATTTCTTGTGGTTGTGGTTGTGGTAGTGGTTGTTGTTGAGGTTGTGGTATTTGTTGTGGTTGTGGTATTTGTAGTAGTTGTGGTTGTGGTATTTTTTTGTGGTTGTGGTTGTGGTAGTGGTTGTTATTGAGGTTGTGGTATTTGTTGTGGTTGTGGTATTAGTTGTGGTTGTGGTATTTGTTGTGGTTATGGTTGTGGTTGTTTGTGGTATTTGTTGTAGTTGTGGTTGTGGTATTTTTTGTGGTTGTGGTTGTGGTAGTGGTTGTTATTGAGGTTGTGGTATTTGTTGTGGTTGTGGTATTAGTTGTGGTTGTGGTATTTGTTGTGGTTATGGTTGTGGTTGTGGGTGTGGTTTTGGTATTTGTATTTGTTGTGGTTGTGGTTGTTGATATGGTTGTGGTTGTGGTATTTGTTGTGGTTGTGGTATTTGTTGTAGTTGTGGTTGTGGTTGTGGTATTTGTTGTAGTTGTGGTTGTGGTGTGGTATTTGTTGTAATTGTGGTTGTGGTAGTGGTAGTGGTATTTGTTGTGGTTGTGGTTGTGGTATTTGTTTGTGGTTGTGGTTGTGGTCATTGTTGTGGTTGTGGTATTTGTATTTGTTGTGGTTGTGGTTGTGGTGTTGTATTTTTGTGGTTGTGGTATTTGTTGTAGTTGTGGTTGTGGTATTTGTTGTAGCTGTGGTTATAGTTGTGTGATGGTTGTGGTTGTGGTGATGGTTGTGGTGGTGTATTTTTGTGGTTGTGGTATTTGAATTTGTTGTGGTTGTGGTTGTGGTAGTGGTTGTTGTTGAGGTTGTGGTATTCGTTGTAGTTGTGGTTGTGGTATTTGTTTTGGTTATGGTTGTGGTTGTGGTTGTGGTATTTGTTGTGGTTGTGGTAGTGGTTGTTGTTGAGGTTGTGGTATTTGTTGTGGTTGTGGTATTTGTTCTGGTTGTGGTATTTGTTCTGGTTGTGGTATTTGTTGTGGTTGTGGTGGTGGTTGTGGTTGTGGTTGTGGTAGTGGTAGTGGTTGTGGTATTTGTTGTAGTTGTGGTATTTGTATTTTTTTGTGGTTGTGGTTGTGGTAGTGGTTGTTGTTGAGGTTGTGGGATTTGTTGTGGTTGTGGTATTTTTTCTGGTTGTGGTATTTGTTATGGTTGTGGTGGTGGTTGTGGTTGTGGTAGTGGTAGTGGATGTGGTTGTTGTTGTGGTATTTGTTGTAGTTGTGTGATGGTTGTGGTTGTGGTGGTGATTGTGGTTGTGGTGTTGTATTTTTGTGGTTGTGGTATTTGTTATAGTTGTGGTTGTGGTATTTGTTGTAGCTGTGGTGATAGTTGTGTGATGGTTGTGGTTGTGGTGATGGTTGTGGTAATGGTTGTGGTTGTGGTGGTGTATTTTTGTGGTTGTGGTATTTGTTGTAGTTGTGGTTGTGGTTGTGGTATTTGTTGTGGTTATGGTTGTGGTTGTGGTATTTGTATTTGTTGTGGTTGTGGTGTGGTATTTGTTGTGGTTGTGGTATTTTTTGTGGTTGTGGTTGTGATGTGGTTGTGCTGATGGTTGTGGTATTTGTTGTGGTTGTGGTATTTGTTGTGGTTGTGGTATTTGTTGTGGTTGTGGTTGTGGTATTTGTTGTGGTTGTGGTTGTGGTGTGGTATTTTTGTGGTTGTGGTATTAGTTGTGGTTGTGTTATTTGTTGTGGTTGTGGTTGTGGTTGTGGTATTTGTTGTAGTTGTGGTTGGGGTTTGGTATTTGTTGTAGTTGTGGTTGTGGTTGTGGTAGTGGTTGTGGTATTTGTTGTGGTTATGGTTGTGGTTGTGGTTGTGGTATTTGTTTTTTTTGTGGTTGTGGTTGTAGTAGTGGTAGTGGTTGTGGTTGTGGTCATGGTTGTGGTTGTGGTTGTGGTATTTGTATTTGTTGTGGTTGTGGTTGTGGTGTTGTATTTTTGTGGTTGTGGTATTTGTTGTAGTTGTGGTTGTGGTATGTGTTGTGGTGATGGTTGTGGTTGTGGTGATGGTTGTAGTGATTGTTGTGGTTGTGGTGGTGTATTTTTGTGGTTGTGGTATTTGTTGCGGTTTTGGTTGTGGTATTTGTATTTGTTGTGGTTATGGTTGTGGTTGTGGTCGTGGTTGTAATCGTAGTTGTGGTTGTGGTATTTGTTGTGGTTGTGGTGTTGTATTTTTGTGGTTGTGGTATTTGTTGTAGTTGTGGTTGTGGTATTTGTTGTGGTGATGGTTGTGGTTGTGGTGATGGTTGTGGTGATGGTTGTGGTTGTGGTGGTGTATTTTTGTGGTTGTGGTATTTGTTGCGGTTTTTGTTGTGGTTGTGGTATTTGTTGTAGTTGTGGTTGTGGTTGTGGTAGTGGTTGTGGTATTTGTTGTGGTTATGGTTGTGGTTGTGGTCGTGGTTGTGGTTGTGGTATTTGTATTTGTTGTGGTTGTGGTTGTGGTTGTGGTAGTGGTTGTGATTGTGGTCATGGTTGTGGTTGTGGTTGTAATGTTGTATTTTTGTGTTTGTGGTATTTGTTGTAGTTGTGTTTGTGGTATTTGTTGTAGCTGTGGTGATAGTTGTGTGATGGTTGTGGTTGTGGTGATGGTTGTGGTGATGGTTGTGGTTGTGGTGATGGTTGTGGTGATGGTTGTGGTTGTGGTGTTGTATTTTTGTGGTTTTGGTGGTGTATTTTTGTGGTGATGGCATTTGTTGTGGTAATGGTTGTGGTTGTGGTATTTGTATTTCTTGTGGTTGTGGTTGTGGTAGTGGTTGTTGTTGAGGTTGTGGTATTTGTTGTGGTTGTGGTATTTGTAGTAGTTGTGGTTGTGGTATTTTTTTGTGGTTGTGGTTGTGGTAGTGGTTGTTATTGAGGTTGTGGTATTTGTTGTGGTTGTGGTATTAGTTGTGGTTGTGGTATTTGTTGTGGTTATGGTTGTGGTTGTTTGTGGTATTTGTTGTAGTTGTGGTTGTGGTATTTTTTGTGGTTGTGGTTGTGGTAGTGGTTGTTATTGAGGTTGTGGTATTTGTTGTGGTTGTGGTATTAGTTGTGGTTGTGGTATTTGTTGTGGTTATGGTTGTGGTTGTGGGTGTGGTTTTGGTATTTGTATTTGTTGTGGTTGTGGTTGTTGATATGGTTGTGGTTGTGGTATTTGTTGTGGTTGTGGTATTTGTTGTAGTTGTGGTTGTGGTTGTGGTATTTGTTGTAGTTGTGGTTGTGGTGTGGTATTTGTTGTAATTGTGGTTGTGGTAGTGGTAGTGGTATTTGTTGTGGTTGTGGTTGTGGTATTTGTTTGTGGTTGTGGTTGTGGTCATTGTTGTGGTTGTGGTATTTGTATTTGTTGTGGTTGTGGTTGTGGTGTTGTATTTTTGTGGTTGTGGTATTTGTTGTAGTTGTGGTTGTGGTATTTGTTGTAGCTGTGGTTATAGTTGTGTGATGGTTGTGGTTGTGGTGATGGTTGTGGTGGTGTATTTTTGTGGTTGTGGTATTTGAATTTGTTGTGGTTGTGGTTGTGGTAGTGGTTGTTGTTGAGGTTGTGGTATTCGTTGTAGTTGTGGTTGTGGTATTTGTTTTGGTTATGGTTGTGGTTGTGGTTGTGGTATTTGTTGTGGTTGTGGTAGTGGTTGTTGTTGAGGTTGTGGTATTTGTTGTGGTTGTGGTATTTGTTCTGGTTGTGGTATTTGTTCTGGTTGTGGTATTTGTTGTGGTTGTGGTGGTGGTTGTGGTTGTGGTTGTGGTAGTGGTAGTGGTTGTGGTATTTGTTGTAGTTGTGGTATTTGTATTTTTTTGTGGTTGTGGTTGTGGTAGTGGTTGTTGTTGAGGTTGTGGGATTTGTTGTGGTTGTGGTATTTTTTCTGGTTGTGGTATTTGTTATGGTTGTGGTGGTGGTTGTGGTTGTGGTAGTGGTAGTGGATGTGGTTGTTGTTGTGGTATTTGTTGTAGTTGTGTGATGGTTGTGGTTGTGGTGGTGATTGTGGTTGTGGTGTTGTATTTTTGTGGTTGTGGTATTTGTTATAGTTGTGGTTGTGGTATTTGTTGTAGCTGTGGTGATAGTTGTGTGATGGTTGTGGTTGTGGTGATGGTTGTGGTAATGGTTGTGGTTGTGGTGGTGTATTTTTGTGGTTGTGGTATTTGTTGTAGTTGTGGTTGTGGTTGTGGTATTTGTTGTGGTTATGGTTGTGGTTGTGGTATTTGTATTTGTTGTGGTTGTGGTGTGGTATTTGTTGTGGTTGTGGTATTTTTTGTGGTTGTGGTTGTGATGTGGTTGTGCTGATGGTTGTGGTATTTGTTGTGGTTGTGGTATTTGTTGTGGTTGTGGTATTTGTTGTGGTTGTGGTTGTGGTATTTGTTGTGGTTGTGGTTGTGGTGTGGTATTTTTGTGGTTGTGGTATTAGTTGTGGTTGTGTTATTTGTTGTGGTTGTGGTTGTTGTTGTGGTATTTTTTTTGGTTGTGGTATTTGTTGTTGTGGTATTTGTTGTAGTTGTGTGGTTGTGGTATTTGTTGTAGTTTAGGTTGTGGTATTTTTTGTGGTTGTGGTATTTGTTGTTGTTGTGGTATTTGTTGTTGTTGTGGTATTTGTAGTAGTTGTGGTTGTGGTATTTTTTGTGGTTGTGGTATTTGTTATGGTTGTGGTTTTTGTTGTGGTGATGGTTGTGATTGTGGTGATGGTTGTGGTTGTGGTTGTGGTTATGGTTGAGGTTGTAGTTGTGGTTGTGGTGTGGTCAGTGTCAGTGTCAGGTTTTTTTTTTATCAAATTATAGCATGCTTCACAGTTTGTACTACATGCGGTTAAAGGTCACAATAAAATTTAAAAGTGGTTTAAGTAGGACCATACACATCGATAACAACAATGACGGAGAGATAAATAATAAAATTTACAGCTATTAGAAGTTGCTGTAGGCGTAGTAAAAACAAGTTAGTAACATTAACATGAACGGAAAAATATTCAAATTAATATAGGCACTTATGTACAAACTTAATTACACACAAAAGTATCACGCAGTTAAAAGAATGTTGATGTGCAAAGTTTAAAATTTTAGTACTTTTGAAGATATAGGTGTAAATAAGGTTGAAACTTATTTGGGACCATCAATTGCCTAATGGTGACCTACGATTTTAATCTCATTAAAATCGGAAGAGTAGTTTTTAAGATATGTTGGTTCGCAGAAATGCGGTTTACAATTTTTTATCTTTTTCCAACTACAATATCTCGGTTTGTCTCACTTTAAACATTCATAGGACCTTTTTTATGCAGAATTATGGGAAAATATTTTTGTCAAAAACATTTCTCTTCAAAAAAATAAACTGTTTTGCGAGAAAAGGTTATAAAAATATTTTTTTTAGATTTTATGGAGGAGGGAGGGGCCACTCCCCCCCCCCCCCCCCGCCCTCAAGAGGTGGGAACTTTACTGTTTCTTACTACTACACCCTAAAGAGTTTTTTCGCAAAGTTTCAATACTTTATAAATTATTTACCCTATTATTCCTTATTTTCCTGGACTAAATAGAGTTCACAGTCAACACTATTAGCAGCTTTCCATACTACACGCATCCGCTATTTCCGCTTTTTTCCCCTCTTGCATTAGAGTTGCTATGACATATTATACATCGAATTAAAGGTAATTAAATAATCTACACGTTTTATTTAACCACATTTTTAGTGCCGACCCCGTGGAAAAAAGTTATTATCAAAATTGTTCAGAGTAGAAAAAAGAAATGTCGATTTTTTTTACCATATTTTATAACTTTTGGTACACTTTGACTGCGAAAAGCATATTGATATGGGTATCAAATTAAAGAGGACAGTGTATAGAAAACTTTAAAAAACACCGCACATCGTTATCACTCTTTGTTCCGGAGATATTGGCGTTACAGTGAATAGGCCAAATTTGGGTCTTCAATAGGGGGTGGTGGGGGAAGCAAGCGGTGGCACTCGATATGATAATATGGAAAATGCTTCCCTAAACCCCTTCTAAACGATGGTGTAAAGAAAGTTTAGTATTTAATTTTCCCCCCTTTTTTGCTTATTTGTACTGGCCTATCAGTGACTAGGTGTCAATCAGGCAACCTCGTATGACTCACCTTTTAATTTTTTCTGACGAATTAACTTTATAATGATTTAATTCTACTTATACTACTTTCAAGGTTTGAAGATGTTCCGAAATTAAGGGACGAAATATTACCTTATAAAGAAGTTTTTTTTTACCCCTTTGGACACAAAAGAGATTATAAATATTCAAAAATAAGGGGACAACATATATTTATATTATATATATATGTAAAATGGATAATTATTTATAATTTTTATTTCCATTTTCAAGCTAATAAAGCGATAAGAATATAAAGTGATAGTATGACAAAAATGGTCATTTCTATGTAGGTCGTTTCAGAAACCCTTAGGCTTTTGGTAGTTCGTCCGTCCGATCTTGGAGTATATCTCCCGACCTACTGAAGCTATAGACTTGAAATGTTGTATTAAATTTGGTATCAAATAGACTTGAAATATGGTAAGATATTTTTTTTTGCCCAAAAACAGAAAAACTATTGCGGACTTAAACACTCAAAATTCCTGCGATCTGCGAATAGATCGCAATATTTTATATTTTTTGTAATTTTCAAGGTTTTGAAATGTAGATTACAAATATATATCGCGTTCCAAAATGGCGGCCATTTTATCCCCCCAAAAAATAAAACAAACCCAAAATGTTCCCCTCTGCACTACCCCTTTAGGATAGGTCATATTTTATAAATATATATCTCTGTGGTCCTATGATTTTTCGGGAGTTGAACTAAAAAAGTGAAATTTTTAAAATTTTAGGGGACCGTAACTATTGAGCCCCACAATTTTTGAAAATTCGAAGTTGGGTATCATTATAAAGGTATTGAAATCTGGTTCACAAAAATATATTGTTTTTACAAAATGGCGGTCATTTTATCCCACAAAAAATTAAAAAAACGGTAAAAAATGCCTCCCCCCCCCCCACAAACATTGTTGTAACAAAAATTGTTACAACTAGTAAATGTATCACGATTTATTTTGAAGAACACCATTAACTAATTTTATTTACAGTTTCGTATTTCTTGTTTTGTTTTTTTTACTTAAAAAATTGTTACAACTAGTAAATGTATCACGATTTATTTTGAAGAACACCATTAACTAATTTTATTTACAGTTTCGTATTTCTTGTTTTGTTTTTTTTACTCTAGGTGATTTTTTTGTAACTCAATATTTCATCCGTAATTTTCATTTTATGACCGGGCGCTATTTTGGAATAGATGTATACTGTAGGAGTTTGTTTGGGGTAAATGTTATATTTTTCACTTGATAGGTGAAAAAAAATTTATCATAAGAAAATAAAAAAAAAAAAAAAAAAAAAAAAAAAAAAAAACCTAAATAATTTATCATAAAAAACCCCTAATTTATCATTTAAAAATTTGTGCTATAAAATTCTCTCTGTAGCAAAATATAAGGTTTCACCTCTTAGCATTTTTTTAAAGAACCAAAATGTAGCCTGTTATAAGGCAGTTAAGTTGAAAAATGTGTGTGTTTGCATCACAATTACTAGCAAAATATTGGGTACTCCAAAAAAAAATCGTAATTTGTCATTACATTTGTACTCTTTTTAGTATTTTTTTTTAGGGTTTCGTTGGTAAAACCAAAAAAAAAGAAACCCTTATAGTTTCGTTCCTGTGTCTGTCTGTCACTCTGTACGGTTCCAATAACTTTTGAACCAAAAGAGATAAAAACGTGAAACTTTCCAGTATAAAAGATCGTTTTGACGCGCACACAGAAAAAATATAGCGAACTCAATATTATTTTTTTATAAACCCAATATTTCACCAGTAACTTTTATACAAAAACATTATTTTTTAGACCTGAAGAAGGACTGGTTCCACTGTGTAGTGTAAACTAATTTAAAATAAAAGAATCACAATCGTGATATTAGCAATAAAAGGTTAGAGAGGGAGTAAGAAGAAAGGCAAAGGGGGTTAGGGAAGTATACCTCTAACACCTCTAACCATGCTCGTATGTTTTGTCTTCGAAATAAATTATAAAGGAGTCGTCGCATCACTAGTTTCATAGAAATGACGACAATTTCTGTCTTACTATCACTTTATATTCTCCGCTTTATTAGCTTGAAAATGGAAATAAGATTATAGATAATTATTATTAGAGCAATTTTTGAGACTACATTGGGCCAAATCGGTTGATGGAGATTCCAGCATTAACTTGAAGTAGACTGTGAAAATGTAAATTGCGACGCATCAAACAAGTTGCAAAATTCATACTTTGTGGCATCACAAAAATGTGCAAAAATAGTGCAAAATTATGAGACCACTGAGCCAAATTGGACGATGGTGTACTCCAGCGATAACTTAAAGCACATCTTTGACTTGCGATTAATCGCGATTTAAAAGGCGTCGCAAAATTCATTCTTGGCGTCCCAAAAATGTGCAAAAATAGTGCAAAATTTTAAGACCACTTTGATCCAAATCGGACGATGGTGTACTCCAGCGTTAACTTGGAGCACAACTTTGACATGCGATTAATCGCGATTTAAAAGGCGTCGCAAAATTCATACTTGGCGTCTCAAAAATAGTGCAAAATTATGAGACCACTTTGAGCCAAATCGGACGATGGTGTACTCCAGCGTTAACTTGGAGCGCAACTTTGACATGCGATTAATCGCGATTTAGAAGGCGTCGCAAAATTCATTCTTGGCGTCTCAAAAATGTGCAAAAATAGTGCAACATTTTGAGACCACTTTGATCCAAATCGGACGATGGTGTACTCCAGCGTTAACTTGTAGCACAACTTTGACATGCGATTAATCGCGATTTAAAAGGTGTCGCAAAATTCATACTTGGCGTCTCAAAAATGTGCAAAAATAGTGCAACATTTTGAGACCACTTTGATCCAAATCGGACGATGGTGTACTCCAGCGTTAACTTGGAGCGCAACTTTGACATGCAATTAATCGCGATTTAGAAGGCGTCGCAAAATTCATTCTTTGCGTCTCAAAAATGTGCAAAAATAGTGCAAAATTATGAGACCACTTTGAGCCAAATCGGACGATGGTGTACTCCAGCGATAACTTGAAGCACAACTTTGACTTGCGATTAATCGCGATTTAAAAGGCGTCGCAAAATTCATTCTTGGCGTCTCAAAAATGTGCAAAAATAGTGCAAAATTATGAGACCACTTTGAGCCAAATTGGACTATGGTGTACTCCAGCGATAACTTGAAGCACATCTTTGACTTGCGATTAATCGCGATTTAAAAGGCGTCGCAAAATTCATTCTGGAGTTCCAAAAATGTGCAAAAATAGTGCAAAATTTTGAGACCACTTTGATCCAAATCGGACGATGGTGTACTCCAGCGTTAACTTGGAGCACAACTTTGACATGCGATTAATCGCGATTTAAAAGGCGTCGCAAAATTCATACTTGGCGTCTCAAAAATGTGCAAAAATAGTGAAAAATTATGAGACCACTTTGAGCCAAATCGGACGATGTTGTACTCCAAGTTAACGGCCATGGTTTAAGAGGCAGGTATACCGCAACGAGTTTGGCCGGCTTTAGGATACAATTATTAAATAATTTCTATAACAATAATTATAAGTCTTTTGTTATTTGTGGGTCGTTTAAGGGTATTTCAAGAATATGATCACAATTGTTCTTTTTTTGCCATGGCTTCATTTCGCTTCTCTCCAGGGTATATTCATGCCTAAAAACATCAAAAATCTACATTAAATTAACACTAATTATACCACATATTTTTTGCTTCCGACCGAGCTTACCGAAGGTAACGGAAGCTATGATCGTTCTGAAGAACGAAAAATTTTAGGTCTCCGATATCAAAAATTCCAAGACAGAAATCCGTTTCAGCCATCAGGGATCATTTTTGGTTCCGGATTGTCTTCTCTAATACATAACTAATTAAAACATAAATTATAAATTTGAAAAGTTGTGGGTAACTATCAGTGTGGAGAACTTAAGGTTTTGTAGATACTTCCCAAAACCCTTATGCCGAAGGTGATTGAGTCCGTCCGTCCGTCGCTCTTTGGTTTATAGGGCCTGAACCGTTTAAGCTAAAGAGCTGAAATTTGAAACACTGGTGCAACTTTTTGACCCAACCACAGGAAAAATATACAGATGTTAAAAATTAAATATAACCATAAGCAATTCGCAAAAATGTGGAAAACAAAAAATTATATATTTTTTTTAATTTTCAAGTGGGGTATCAAATGAAAGCTGCTGAAGAGTAGGACAAATATATATAGATATGCTTTTTTAAATGTTGCATTCCTTATTGGTTAAATAAGTTAAAATATACCCCCCCAAAAAACACTATATAACGGCTGGTCCTAAAATTTCGAAATGATTCATGCTAATACCATATTGTGGGGCGATGAAAATTCCGGGAGTTCATCCCCACTTTTCATAAATGCCAATTTAGTGCACCCAAATTTTTTTTTTAAACATTTTAAGTGGGGTAACAAATGAAAGCTGCTGAAGAGTAGGACACAAATATATGCTTTTTTAAATTTTGCATTTTGTATTGGTTTTATAAGTCAAAATAACGGCTGGTCCTAAAATTTCGAAATAATTCATGGTTATACCTTATGGTGGGGAGATGAAAATGTTCTGAAAAAATGTAATTTATCTTGTCGTTATTACCGATAACAAACATTGTGGCCCTCGGGGGGATGAAACCCGGGAACCTTGAGATCAAAGAAAAAAAATCATAATTACATAACGGGTATGCCTAATAATCTACCAAACCCTAAAAAGTTCTTGGACGCAAGTACTTCCCAGTGATTTTTTTAAAAGTTATATTTGACGAAATAATTTATTTTGGTAAATTAAAATTAACTTTTTGTATCAGATAAGGCAATACTTTTCTCATGATAGGTAAGAAGTATTCTTATAATTAATTTTATAAGGAGCAAATTAAAGTATTTTATAAATAAAAATATGTGAAATAATTAGTGGTAATGTAATGTAGATTTTTGATGTTTTTAGGCATGAATATGCCCCGGAGAGGTGCGAGTGTAGCCATGATATAATTTGAACAATTGTTAATTTATTCTTATTTTACCCTTAAAAAGACCCACAATCAACTGACAATTAATAATAAAAGAGACAAATAGAATAAATAACGAATATAATTAATGATTAGTATTTGTCCAAGTTCTGTAAAGAAAGAAGTAGAGGCGAAGAGTGAAGAAGTAAAGAATCTCTACGAATGTAAGAACACTGCAGCCAAGAAGAAAAGCAGCTGTACCACCCAGAGAAACTAAACAAGCAACACAATACATATTATATAACAACTATTTAATAACAGATAGAAGGAAAAACCTCTCCAGGCACGAATGGACATGGACACCGGGAAAACGGGTAATTTCCCGAAGCGCCGACAAGCAGATTATAACAAATCACTGGGAAGTAGGGTAGAGCGGAACTAGTTGAGCACTTGAATACATATCTCAAAAACTACGGCTGTTACGAGAATACTTCAAATAACGGAGAGAGGGGGTTGAGGGAGGGGAACGCATAGCTTGACCTCCAATAGCCACGCCGCGATCGTGTTAGGTGCACGGACGCTTTGTTTATTTTGTTAGTAAATTGTAAAAAATAAGTTAGCCGTAATTTTTCTCTTGTATATGTTGTTTGCTTTAGATTTAATTTTGTTTTCTATTTCACTGCTCATTTGAATAGGAACTTAAAATATATACATATTTGATTATCAACTATAATTTAATTGTAGATTTAATTTATGCAATTTTCACTCACTATTGAACTTATTAACCACACATTTGCTCAACTTACTTTTGCTCACATTTGCTTACCACGTGACAGGTTGAGCAACTAGCAAGTTTCTTGCATTAATGGTAATATCATCTAAACCAGATCTGAAATTTTTTAATTTTCTGAAGAGGTTTCAATCAGGGTATATGACTTATCTAACATTAAAGAAATCAAGTAAATCTGATCAGTTTAAGAGTTATGATGGATTATATTATAAAACATTGCTCAACTATCCCCGCCCTACCCTACTTAAGTCTTACGTCCAATTACTTTTTAGGGTTTCGTAGATGATTAAGCATATCGATGGTGTTGCGCCAAAAGGGCCAATCTGAAAAAATCCACAAGGGCCAATCTGCAACTAATATCACGTTTGATTTTTTTATTTATAATTAATAAAATAAATTTGGTTATTTTGACTTATTAATTAGGCATCCAAGTATATTTAAAATTAATAAAAATATAAATAATGCATTCAAATATCAATTTTTCATTATAGCTTTTCAAGTTTTAGAATTCAAATACAAAATGCAGATAGGCCCTTTTGGCGCAACACCATCGATATACCTATTATATAATTATGATTTTTTTCCGACCTCAAGGGTCTCTGGTTCGATCCCCCGTGGGGTTACAATGATTTTTTTCGGTAATAAATACAAGATAAATAAAATTTTTTCAAGAAATTTTCATCGCCCTGCCATAATAGATGGGTTACAAAAAGCACTGAGCGTGTGTATGCTGTAATATACATATGTTCCTAGTGCCGTTCTTATTGAATGAGTGAGGCACCCTGGCGCCCATAGGAGTATGAAAATTTGAAGCGAGCGCAAGGGAGCTTCTTAAGGCGCGTCCACACTATGCCAAGCGGCAAGGAATGGCAAGGCCAAATGGTATTGCCAAGAGTAATGTGGACGTCTCCTTTGGCATTGGCAATTTTGCCAAGCTTGGCACAAAACGTGCTACTTGACATGCCAAGCCGAACCCGACGATTGACGGTCCAGATCAAAGAAAGCCAGATGGCAAGAAGTCGTGTGGACGTACCACCAGGGACCATTGCACTTGGCATCTTGCGCCAGCTTCGAGCCCCTTATGACACCACTACTAACTCCTCTTCGTCATATAACTCGTGATAACTCCTCATTCATCACAATCACGACTGGCTTTGCCAATTGCAGTATGGACGGATGAATTTTTTCGTGGTGCCATCTGGCTTTGCCGCTTGGCCTTGCCAAGTGGCATTGCGCGGCATAGTGTGGACGCGCCTTTACATTCAACAAACTGCAACCTGTCTGTCTGACCTTTACGTGTCCGACGATAACTTGAGTAAAAGTTGACCGATTTAGTTGAAATTTAGTTTACATGTTCCTTTCACTAATGCTCAGGCTAAGTTCGTTGGACAGCGTGATCCGTCCAAGAGTACGCGTGCAACGCTCACTTAAACAAGAGGTTCAAATGAAAAATTGGAATTTCAGGATGGGAAAAGATTCTATTATCACCTATTCGATGAGACAAACATTTTTTAGTAAAACCAACAGCGACACCGCTATGAATTAATGAATATCGTTAAAACTAAAAAGGCGGAGCTAAACGTTTAAAATAGAGAAAACAACATGTTTACCAATGTCTTACGTTCTAACGTAACGATTTTAATTTAACTTCATATACATCGTCTAAAGAACTATTGAAACAGGCATGTTAAATTTCAACTTCATACATGCAGAAGTTTTTGTGTAGTGAAGTGATACATTTGATAATAGTTGAAATAGAATGGCCGGGACTTGTAGGTTAGTTAAGGAATAGTAGAAAGACCCTTCTCCCCCACCCCACTACACGGCTCTCTATTACAATCATATTCTTTAACTATCAACTCCTCATGATTAACTATTTAATGCATAGCGCTCCCTTCAATTACGTGAGATTTTTCCCTAAAAAATAATTTCTGTTTGCCAAATTAAATTAAATTTGGCATATATTATAAGAACAAAATGCAAATTTTTCTTTGCCAATTCTTTATGCACCTCATCACAATTTTATGTATAATAATAAGCATAAATACTTATACTTTACCAAGTAAGTCTTCGAATCCAAAGATAATGTCTCTTCTCAGCCTGGTCTTGCTGTATTGTTCAATTGCCCAGCGAAATCTTACATTGCACGGCACTGGAAAATGCCTTTACAAACCAACAAATATATTATAAAGTATACAGAGTGAAAAGGGCTTAGTGTTTAAATAATAATTTATGTCCAAATCATGAGATCATAAGCGAATTCTGTAAATCACTGAAATCTGTGTAACGCAGAAATAAAGTGCCTCTTTACATAAATATAATGTGTATAAGTACTTGTTTAAATTAAGAAATTATTTATTTCTACCTTTTAAGGTGATCCTTAAATGCTCTGATAAAGTGGGCTTAGGTTTGCAAATGAAGAGGGCTTAGGACTGCAAATAAAGTGGGCTTAGGTCTCCAAATGAAGTGGGCTTAGGGTTGCAAATGAAGAGGGCTTAGGTCTCCAAATAAAGTGGGCTTAGGTCTCCAAATGAAGTGGGCTTAGGGTTGCAAATGAAGAGGGCTTAGGTCTCCAAATAAAGTGGGCTTAGGTCTCCAAATGAAGTGGGCTTAGGTTTGCAAATGAAGAGGGCTTAGGACTGCAAATAAAGTGGGCTTAGGTCTCCAAATGAAGTGGGCTTAGGGTTGCAAATGAAGAGGGCTTAGGTCTCCAAATAAAGTGGGCTTAGGGTTGCAAATGAAGAGGGCTTAGGTTTGCAAATGAAGAGGGCTTAGGTCTCCAAATGAAGTGGGCTTAGGGTTGCTAATGAAGAGGGCTTAGGTCTCCAAATAAAGTGGGCTTAGGTCTCCAAATGAAGTGGGCTTAGGGTTGCAAATGAAGAGGGCTTAGGTCTCCAAATAAAGTGGGCCTCCAAATGAAGTGGGCTTAGGTTTGCAAATGAAGAGGGCTTAGGACTGCAAATAAAGTGGGCTTAGGTCTCCAAATGAAGTGGGCTTAGGGTTGCAAATGAAGAGGGCTTAGGTCTCCAAATAAAGTGGGCTTAGGTCTCCAAATGAAGTGGGCTTAGGTTTGCAAATGAAGAGGGCTTAGGTCTCCAAATGAAGTGGGCTTAGGGTTGCAAATGAAGAGGGCTTAGGTCTCCAAATAAAGTGGGCTTAGGTCTCCAAATGAAGTGGGCTTAGGTTTGCAAATGAAGAGGGCTTAGGACTGCAAATAAAGTGGGCTTAGGTCTCCAAATGAAGTGGGCTTAGGTTTGCAAATGAAGAGGGCTTAGGACTGCAAATAAAGTGGGCTTAGGTCTCCAAATGAAGTGGGCTTAGGGTTGCAAATGAAGAGGGCTTAGGTCTCCAAATAAAGTGGGCTTAGGGTTGCAAATGAAGAGGGCTTAGGTTTGCAAATGAAGAGGGCTTAGGTCTCCAAATGAAGTGGGCTTAGGGTTGCTAATGAAAAGGGCTTAGGTCTCCAAATAAAGTGGGCTTAGGTCTCCAAATGAAGTGGGCTTAGGTTTGCAAATGAAGAGGGCTTAGGACTGCAAATAAAGTGGGCTTAGGTCTCCAAATGAAGTGGGCTTAGGGTTGCAAATGAAGAGGGCTTAGCCCTGCAAATAAAGCGGGCTTAGGCCTGGAAATAAAGTGGGCTTAGACCTGTAAATAAAGTGGACTTAGACCTGCAAATTAAGAGGACTTAGACCTACAAATTAAGAGGACATAGACCTACAAATTAAGAGGACTTAGACCTGCACGTACGTTCCTGAATTGGAAGATGTGTTGAATGGGTAACGATGGGTTGAAAGCTCTCTGATATAACATTGACATGGAGATTCAACTCATCCATTACTGGATTGATACAAGACAACTAAACCCTTTAAACATGAGTGTATTGTTGGTCAGTAAACAGTATACCATATCTACACAACTCTGGATTCGTTTGATCAATTTTTGATACTGCTTGACTCTAACGATTAATGAGTAGGCCCCCAATATAGTTTATACAAAATATCGAACTTACCATCCTCTGACTTTATCCTTATCAACATAAAACACAGAACTATCACATTGAAATAGACAGGAACACTTGATTTTCTTTCCCATCGGATCTATGAGTCGTACCAAAGTTTCCATATGATCAGCCAAGCATGCAAGTCCAGATATATCGCATACTTTAACCTCATCTACAATTTTTTTTTTAAATAAATATATTAAGATAAATATAATTATAAAGTGGTGCTGAGTTAGTTAAAATTATTTTGGTATGATAGAACCAGAGTTGGAAGCATACCATAATGTTGTTGAAACTAAGTTAATAATATTAAAAAGTTAGAAGAGTATTATAATATTTACTTCGTTGCAAGTAGAAATATGGAAGACATCCACACAACTGTAGAGCTAGTTTTTTCCGACAATCCATCCTACAAAGATTATACGAGTAAACTTCCAAATTACTTCCAGCTTCTGGTTCATCCCAGTACCTAGCAATAAACAAATAGAACAAAAAAATAAATTTATCTCCAGTAGGGGCTTAGAGGGACTAAAGTAAGTCTTTTAATCCCTGAACTCAAAAAGTAGGGAGAAAAAGTAAAAGTAGGGCAAAAAAGTAAAGTAGGGCAAAAAAGTAAAGATTGCAACTAAATTATTTTATCTCCAGTAGTCCAGTTTTTTAATTAAGGGCCACATTGTCAATATTCAAAGGGAAGGCGGGCCGGAGGCCGATGGTGTACCGGGGGGGGGGGGGGATTCATTTTTGAAAATGTTTGTTCGCAAACATTTAAATAAATAAACACTGAGAACATGGTACGAGCAAACATTTTTAAGTTTTTAAAATCTTCATTGGGCAAGGCGCTGTAGAATGGCAACAGATCTCTGTTTTCCAGATTCTCCAATGTTGCTGGGCAAAATCAGCTGGGCTGTTCGGCATTAGGAAATTAATAAATTTTAGATTCTCTGAATGCTTGTAAATTCTTCGTTTTTATGGCAACACAGCGGGCCACATAAAATCGGCTCGCGGGCCGTAGGTTGGGCACCCCTGGTTTAGAGGGACTAAAACAGGTCTATTCATCCCTGACCTCAAAAAGTAGGGCGAAAAAGTAAAGTAGGGCAAAAAAGTAGAGATTGCAACTTAATTATTTTATAAATAGATGAAAATGAATGGCTAATTAGAGTTATTCCCTCGGCTGCGCCTCGGAAATAAAATAGTCTAAATCCCTCGGCTTCGCCTCGGGATTTAGGGACCATGGTTCCCTCGGCTTCGCCTCAAGAACCAAATTTTTCGCTCAGGGAATAATGGCTTACTTTACTCCCTAGGTGCATAAATAACTATTATAAATAGTAGAAAATGAATGGCTAATGTAATAAAGTTGTTGAAATCAGGTTGGCGGCACTGAGTTTTTCTACCATGTTTATCTTGTTTATAACCTGCATCTAAATAACCTTCTATTTGAGTTTAATTCCAATTCTTATTTGTTTTTAATATTGAATCTCTTATATCTGCTATTAAAAGTGCTAATAATTATTGTTATTTATTAACATAATAAATAAAAACTGTGCAATGGACGAAAATGTGTATTTTCTTTCTACTGGAGATAAAATATTGTATGTACCTCGTGAGTAAAGTGCCATTATTCCCCGCAGGATAATTATCTCCCTCGGCTGCGCCTCGGGAGCTAATTAGCGTTATTCCCTCAGCTGCGCCTCGGGAATTAAAAAGTCTAATTCCCTCGGCTTCGCCTCGGGGTTTAGGGACCATGGTTCCTTCGGCTTCGCCTCAAGAACCAACTTTTTCGCTCAGGGAATAATGGCTTACTTTACTCCCTAGGTGCATAAATAACTATTGTTTCTCCCTTTCATGGCAAAATTGAAACATGGATATGTTTCTGGGGGATTGAATCCACATAACGACATTTCAATGCTTTTCCATGGTAGAAATACGGTATTCTGCCTTAGAATGTTTGAAATTGGCGCATGTGGAAGAGAAACAAATGGGCTAAAATCGGACGAGTAGTTTTTAGTTTTTAAGAAAAATTGAGTGACAGACAGCCACAGAACCAAAAATTTCCCTGATGTCTGATTCTGTCTTGGAATTTTTGAAATCGGAGACAAGAAATTTTCATTTTTCAGAACGATCACATAACTTCTGTTACCTTCGTTAAGCTCGGAAGCAAAATAGATGAGTAAAATGATGTATCAATGATGTATTAGAATATTAGAATGATATAAAAATGTTGTTACCTGCAATTTCTCTGTCTCGGTTCAAGTCTTCTCAGCTGCTCTGAGGAAACAGTTTCTAAAAACTGGAAAGTTGTATCTCTTTCCATGTTCAGCCCAACTATATAATACTTATCAGAACTATCAGGTATTTCGTATGGACTGTGAATGTAATACTGAAAACAAATAATTATTATTAACAATTTCTAAAAGCCATAAGGAATACCACTAACAGTCTCTCCACGGAAATTGAAAAAGTTTTTTTATTGCCAAAGCAGCTTTCAGTCTTCAAAGGGCCTTCATCAGTGCCTATAAGAACAAACAAGGAATATCCAGCTAAAGCCCAAACTTACATGTAGCACATATCTAGCATAAGAGCTATTAGGTTCTGTAGTCTTCCACAGTTTCTATACTGCTCTTACAAATTAATTAATTAATTTGACAGAAAGGGAAAATTAAAAGGAGAACGGTAACAAGACTTTATAGTAGTAGTAGTAGTAGTCTAGTACTTCCTACTAGAACGGGTAGGACGAACCACTTGTTCAAACCTTGCAATTAGGCCAACACTTAAGCCTTTTTTACGCCCCGTGGTAGAGAGTTCCAGCTACTTCACACATCATACATTTGTACATTGTACCGCCGAAGCGAGTATGGTGTGGTCATTAGTAAGCTATATAAGCGTGCGTCAAAGCGTGGGGAAGAGTCCCCATAAAGGGTGTCCCTCGCCCTGCTCTGTCCTCGAACCATAGATACAAATTACATCATCATGACACGTATCGGACCCACATCAAAGAGTGGGGGAAGAGTCCCCATAAAGGGTGTCCCTCGCCCTGCACCGTCCGCGAATCATTGATGCATTTCAGAGAATCATGGCACGGGATCGAACCCACTACCTCGAGTTGCCTCGACTTATTGATAGCTGAGCGAGCGCCCTAACACGCTCAGCTACCCTGGCTCCCATCTCTTTATCTATAATAAATGAATATTATACTTTACCTTGACGGAAGTTGTAAGATCCTCAATTCTGCAGTAGCACAGAGAATTCAGATAATTACATTTTGGAAGTGATAAAGCTTTTGTAACTGGATTCTTCCTGTGAATAAATGATTTTAAAAACCTGGCATCCCATCGCTGGAATAATGGTCACATTAGTTTAAAGTAGATTTTTATAAGGGAGAATCCAAGATATCAGTATTATTAAAATAGTCCACCAATTTGTTTGGCACATAGCTTCCTCGCATCCTATCACCATACTTTATTGATTTTATGCTTTTACCAGCCATTATTGTCTAATTTATTTATTTGTTTCCCCATTTTGCTTCCGAGCTTACCGAAGGTAACGGAAGCATTGTGTTCACTTTTGAGAACGAAAAACTTTTATGCCTCCGATTTTAAAAATTCCAAGACAGAAATCCGTTTTAGACATCAGGCAACATTTTTGGTCTCGTGTCTGTCTGTCTGTCTGTCTGTCGGTCTGTGTGTCCGTGAATTATGAAACGTGCGACGATAACTTGAGTAAATGTCGACCGTTTTTGATGAAATTTGGTAGACATGTTCATTTTACCAATGCCTAGGACGAGTTCGTTGGACAACGTTATCTGTCCAAGCGTTCACGAGCAACGCTCGCGTAAACGTGAACTTCAAATTTAAAATTGGAATTTTAGGTTGGAAAGATAATCTAACTTCATCTATTCAACGAAACAAACATGTTTTGCAAATATAATTTTTTAGTAAAACCAACAGCGACACCGCTATGAAGTATTAAAGATCGCTAGAACTATTAATAGTTTTTACACAATTAACAATATAACAATAATGTACATGATAGGATGCGAGGAAGCTATGTGCCACACTAATTGGCAGTCTATTTTTAATGTTTATTTTTTAAAAAATAAATAATTAAATGTCAAATAACTATAACAATATAATTAAGAAACCATCGTTTTATGAGAGAGTAAAAAAAAGAAATAAATTAATAAGAAGAATAAATAAAAGAAAACGTTTTTTCCAGTTTCAATAGACTATTTGACCATAATTCCTGGGGAAAAAAGATGAGAGTCCAATGTATTTTAGCTATGTTTGATAATAACTGCTGTCAATTCCAAAATAAGGTCTTTTTCTCAAATTAAATATGATTAAGAATGATTAAAATAATAATTTATTTACCTAAAATAATTGTAACACCACAAATAGCTTTTCCAGGAGTCTGTAAACTTTGTTTTCCATTTTTCTCGAAATACAAAAAAAGTGATTCTCATCCTTTTTCCCGTCTATCCTTCAAATGCTAACAAATATGTTATGTTTGGTCCGTAGGCTTCCGCGGGTAGATTCGTCATAAACAGGTTGGGTTTCCGGTGAAATCCGCGTCACGAAGAAGTTGAAGCCCGACGTTTCGCTTCCACTACTGGAAGCATCTTCAGGGGTGTGGTGCATCGTATCAGTGTTGACTCGAAGCAAGTATATCCTGTGTTTGCTTCGAGTCAACACCACGATGCACTACACACCTGAAGATGCTTCCAGTAGTGGAAGCGAAACGTCGTATTTCAACCCCTTCGTGACGCGGATTTCACCGGAAACCCAAGCTGTTTATGACGAAATATGTTATGGGTGTATTTATTATCATTTGTAATTTAACACCCAAAATAAAATAATTAAATATAAATACTTAAGACTGATGTAATTAGGTACTATTCCTCCATATGTATAACAGATTCCCATCTCTGTAATTATTTCATGGAATTCCATGTCATTGTAAGCACTGTTAAATATATTAGCATGGTACTTCAATTCTACTGATAACTGTAATAAATAATTATATAATTAATCAAACAGATTTAAAAAAAAAAAAACCTAAATTATAAATAAGGATTTACAAAGGGTAAGTTAGACATTTTTAGTTTGATCTTCTATTTTGCGCTGAAAAATTGGACAATGTAAAATGCCAAAATTTAATAGTCCAGGAGATAGCGTGCAAAAAAGTGTCTGACTAACATCAAGCTAGAATTTTGTGTATAAATAAATGTTTTGGTATTAAAGAATATGTGGTCGGATATAAGTTCGTCTACGGGACATAGCTTGGCAATAGGCATTTGAAAAAAACAAACCGGTGGAGTGCGGCCGTGTCCCGCCCTTTTTGGTGGACAATGTGATTTTCATGATCCTGAGTACGAAATTAATTAGTAGACAAAATAATCAAGTTGATGATAGTTCGTCACTTAATAGGTTAGTTAGTCAAATATTACTCCAAATCAAAGAGGCCTCCTATTAAGTGAAGGACTACCATCAACTTGATTTTTGGTCTACTGACTAAGTTAGTACTCAGGATCATGAAAATCACATTGTCCAACAAAAAAGGGAGGGACTTGGCCGCTCTCCACCGGTTTGTTTTTTTCAAATGCCTTTTGCCAAGCTATGTTCCCTAGACGAACTTAGCCAACCCCATATTCTTAAAAGGCACCAAAACATTTACTTATACACAAAATTCTAGCTTGATGTTAGTCAGACTCTTTTTTTCACGCTATCTCCTGGACTATAAGTATATAATCTATTTAATTCTTTTTTATTGCTCTTGTCATCATGATATATTTAGGAAAAATAAAATATACATAAGGATCAACAAGGGGTAGGGGGCAATTTTTTTTTTTTTTTTTTTTACTTAAGCATCTCCCTATATCCCTTTGTCTTAAATAGTTATTTAGACAAAGGAACATTTTTACAGAGTAGTATGTATTCCTTAGTCTAAATTACTATTAAGACACAGGGATATTTATTCCAATGTACCTTGGGACAAAGGAATATCACACTTGTGTATATAATTGTGATAATATCCCTTAAGCCTTGTCCACACTAGTAGACATGTTGCGCGATTTTGGTCTCAGAGACATGTCTAGCGATTTGTCTATAGACATCGGCTAGACAAACGGCGTCTATACGGCCTCGTTGCTAGATCAAAAATCTCATGTCTATGGTTTTCCATTCTAAATGGTAGACATGGTGCAACGTTAGGCATGTTGCGCAACGTGTCTACAAGTGTGGACGCTAGACCTAGACCATAGACGGTCTCAGCAGATGTCTATAGACACGTTGCGAGACATTTCTATAGACGGTCTCATAGACCGTCTATAGAAATGTCTCGCAACCTATCTACTGGTGTGGACTAGGCTTTAGTCTAATTAACTATTAAGAGACAAAGGAATATTAAATATACGGTAAGAAAACTGTCTTACAGTTTTCTGTTAAGAGTTAGTCTTACACATAATATGACTCAATCTTAAAATAGCGTAATAAAACTGCCCCTGGAGTCTCAATATCTTGGGGGGACAAACACAGAAACCTTTAAGACTTTTGTCGGGCAGACTATTATTTATAACTAAGGGGGGTGCTAATGTAAAAAAGTGCCAACAAATTTTAGTCTGATAGAGGCATTTTCCAAGGAAAAGTGGAAGAAATTCTGTATTTCCATCATGCTCATTTTAAGTGGATAGACTAAGCCATCAAAACATGTGTGTAATTCAGTTATTTATTTATACATATCTCACGTAAACTTAAAATAAATATACATATATACATATAAATAAATAATAGTTAATTATGCACCTAGGGAGTAAAGTAAGCCATTATTCCCTGAGCGAAAAAGTTGGTTCTTGAGGCGAAGCCGAAGGAACCATGGTCCCTAAATCCCGAGGCGAAGCCAAGGGAATTAGACTCTTAAATTCCCGAGGCGCAGCCTCGGGAATAACTCTATTTAGCTCCCGAGGCGCAGCCGCGGGAGATAATTATCGCGAGAGGAATAATGGCACTTTACTCACGAGATACATACAATATTTTATCTCCAGTAGGAAGAAAAAACATATTTTCGTCCATTGCACAGTTTTTATTTATTATTTTAATAAATAATACTAATTTTAAGCACTTTTAAAGCGGACCTCACACGGTCAATATAATTTCCTTCAATATATTGAAGGAAATTATATTGACCGTGTGAGGTCCGCTTAACAGCAGAAATAAGAGATTCAGTATTAAAAACAAATAAGAATTGGAATTAAACTCAAATAGAAGGTTATTTAGATGCAGGTTATAAACAAATATAAACATGGTCGAAAAAGCAGTGACACCAACCTGATTTCAACAACTACATTACATTAGCCATTAACTTTTTACTATTTTTAAAATAATTTAGTTGCAATCTTTACTTTTTTGCCCTACTTTACTTTTCCGCCCTACTTTTACTTTTTCTCCCTACTTTTTGAGTTCAGAGATGAAAATACTTTCTTTAGTCCTTCTAAACTAATTCAAAATCATAACTTTTTCTCCCTACTGGAGATAAATTACATTTATTATCAATTATTTTAAATTTATTTTATTTAAATGTTCTGCCAAATTTTATTTATTTAAATGTACTATAGTAGTATACTCACTTTGTTTGCAATTTCGATCATGTTAACATTTAGAAGTTTCTGATCATGTTTATATGGTTTGAAGTCATTTAGATTATCATAGGTCAAATTAACAACGGCATTTATAAATTTATAATAATAATTGTATTCACTTGAATTCACTTCTACGTTCCAAACACTGAGAAAAAAAAAAAAATAAATAAATAAATTAAATTAAGTTTTGGGAAACGGTGTTTAAAAGTTAATGATGAAACATAATTCTGATGTTTTATTGTTATTAAATATTTTGTTATTCGTAGCAACATGAGGTTTGTTCCAACCACCAGTTCCAAATCAGTTTCGAATTAGTCCAAGATTGACGTAATGCGCATGCGCGATCATTACTCAGTTGGGAATTGATTGGTGATTCCGTTTTGTTGGAACGCTCCTGAACTCGAACCAAACTGTTTGATGTGGTAGGTTTTAGCACTGCTATCAGAAAAACTTTTTGAGTTGATCGTTGATGTGATTTTGCGTTCCTGTGCTATCAGAAATTCCTGAACTTATTAATATTAAAGATATGGATGACGGATGAGTCAAAAGTTGATGAAGATAAGTACCAGTCGCTTAAATAAGGGCCTGATTTAGGCCAAGGCGGCCGCCAAAGGGCTCGTACAACAAGGGGGGCCAAACCACAAACATTTAATTTTATAATGCTAAATATGCTCGAAAGTTGGAAGTAAAATCTACATACTCATAGAGGATATGACTAAAACACATGAATTCACGATTTCATTTTGGAACGCCCTGTTCCTAATGCGCATGCGTCGGACAGTTTCAAACTAGTTTGAAGTGTGGTTGGAACAAACCTATGGTATTGGGCTTATTAGAAGAATATTATTATGATATAGGTTTGTTTCAACTAAGCAGTGTAGCGTCCGCGGGATCGTCACGGGCATGCGCAATGGATAAAAGCTGTACCAACCCGACTTGTGACAGTGTTTCGTACTGTCCTCCAAACTGTTCCAACCCGCGCAGGCATCGTTTGTGATCCGTTTACTGAATCGTCCAAACGATCCTCAGGATCGTTCACAGGAAGATTCACTAACTGTTAGGTTTCCTTGAATGTTTTTAATACAGTGTGAATTATAGTCCTAAACCCGTTCCAACCTGACTTGATTTTTTTCAGGACAATGTGAATGCATGTGTTTAAAACCTGTCCTAAACGATTCTCGAATGATCCACGGGACGATACAAAGGACGGCACAAATAGGGGGGTTAGAACTATCATAAAACGGTTACTGTTACCAACTAATATCTGTTTACATAACTGTATAGAGTTGATATTTAAAAATATATACAAAAAATATAAATATTTGGAGTTCTGATGTCTTTTGAAAACAGCTGATTTTGACATATTATACTGTGAAAGAAGGTTACGTTTGTATGGTAGATAAGTCAGGTTACTCAAAAACATAAAACTGCTAATGTCTTAATACGAACTCAATACAGAAATCAGAAACCTCAATACAGGAGGTGTATTGCCTTTATTATATGTATATTATATAATAAGGGCAAAAGTTATATATTATATGGTATAAACCATATATTTATTATATGGTTCGTTTACATGAAAATATAGTTTTCAATGCACCATGAACAAAAACACAGTTGGACAAAAAATGTTTGTCCTAATTTTTTGTCCAAGTTCTTTGCACAAATTATAATCTTTAAGATTTTTAAGTGCAATTATTAGAATTCTGCTAATGTTGTATGCTGTGTATTAATGAAATAAACGAGTGCAGTTAGCTCCAACCTTTCTCTATTCTCTTCTAGTGTTTTAGAATCGCTTGAGGAGGGGACACCCTAGCGACAGCGGTGCCAAGCGCGGTAGTGGGAGACACTATCTCTACCAAGAGCGGACATACTCGATTGAACACCTCCTATACCTTCCTAAAACCTTAATCCTATATCTTCCCCATTCGTGTAACGTAACGCTTTTCGAGGTTAATTTGCCATAGCCAAAACATAAAAATGTCAAAAATGTCAAGGGGGCCGATGAAGGAAAAAGGTTGGGAACCCCTGACCCTTGGTTTAAACAAATAAGAAAACATGGTGTTTTATTGTGAATACATGGTTTACTGACCAGCAATTCACTAGTGTGTGGCGGGTTTGGTATTCTGTTATCAATCCAGTATTGCATTGATATAAGGCTTCCTGGGCTTGTTCACAGCACCAACTTTGTGGTCCATGATTTAGGGCGTAAGCCCCATTTAAAACAAATAAATAAATACATTGCCAACAACTATATCAGCTGAGAAACACACATAACTTTCAGATATTCTAGCTGATATTTTAGCTGACAACCAGACCAACTTAACTACTACTTTACTTACAATACACTTATGCTTACAAAGATATCTAATTTAATAATTAATAAGTATATTTGTAAAGTTTTATAACATTTAAGATAGTGTTCAGTTTAAACATTGTACAGGTGTTAAACAACCATAGCTTTTAAATACTCAAAATAAATAATATAAAAAGTAAAAGTTTCTTACTCTTCAATATATTGTCGAGCCAAATTTTCATCAAGTCTTTCAAGAAAACAGATCTAAAAAAAAGAGAAAAAGTTTAAAGATAAAAAATAAACTCCATCTTGAAAAAACTTAACAACTTAAGAACTTAAAACTTTAGTTTAAAACTTATAATCGGACATAATTATTAGTGCAATACTTTTATTAAATGTCAAAGTTTGTTTGCATGTGCCAAAATACGGACAAAATTCAAATAATTATAAATTTTTTTCGAAAAATGATAATGAAAAGATCAGTTAGTTCAAAACGGTCACCCATCCAAGTACTCACCATGCCCATGCTGCTTTTTCTTGCTGCGAAGCAGCAGAAGTGAGGAAAAGTTACCTACAGATAACCTGTAACCTGTAGCCTTTTTTTTTTTTTTTAAAGGGATTAATAATATGTTTTATGTCTTAAGACGCTCGCTCAGCTATCAATAAGTCGAGGCAATTCGAGGTTGTGGGTTCGATCCCGTGCCATGATACTCTGAATTGCATCAATGAATCGAGGACGGTGCAGGGCGAGGGACACCCTTTATGGGGACTCTTCTCCCCACACTTTGACGCACGCTTATATAGCATACTAATGACCACACCATACTCGCTTCGGCGGTACAATTGTTCAAATGTATGATGTGTGAAGTAGCTGGAACTCTCCACCACGGGGCGTAAAAAGGGCCTAAGTGATGGCCTAATTGCAAGGTTCGAACAAGTGGTTCGTCCTACCTGTTCTAGTAGGAAGTAATAGACTACTACTACTACTACTATAAAGTCTTGTTACCGTGGCAGCTGGGAAGGTGATGTTCCATTGTCTGTAGTTTTTCTCCAGTGATACCACAGTAGGGTTATCAGCATACCTCCTGTAACTAGTCACTATCAGGTAGATAGCACAGGTGATACATGTCCCAATAGCACCAGCCCATACCAACCTAACATAAAAAAAAATTATATATACTGGGTGTCACAACAAATCTTAGCGCGAAATTTTAGATATTTCAGTTAGTAAGACTTCTGTCAAGATTCATAAAAATATCATTATTTTTTCAAAAGAAATACCAAATGGTGGAT
The DNA here is from genome assembly GCA_951217055.1 of Gerris lacustris. Classification (NCBI taxonomy): domain Eukaryota; kingdom Metazoa; phylum Arthropoda; class Insecta; order Hemiptera; family Gerridae; genus Gerris; species Gerris lacustris. Next base: position 24,223,146 of record OX578286.1, read on the forward strand.
TACAGCTAAACTAGGCAAAAATAAATTAAAGATGAGCATTTTAGACTAATTTTCACATGTATTGAAGAAAAGTCACTTACAACAAAATTTCCGGCTTGTTCTTAAATAAATATTTATAAAGATATATTTAATAAAGATTTTCCCTTTAAAAGCTTATATGGTACTTCTTTAGAGTGTTACTCCCCTATGTTGTTTTAAAATATAAAAGAATTTAAGTGAATAACTATTAAGACAAAGGAATATTTCGTCTAGTGTACTTTGGGACAAAGGAATATTACACTTCTGATTTTATAAGGGGAGTAACATAACAGTCTATAGGAGAACACTCCGTACACCTTCTTTAGATTGTTAGTCCGCTCTATTCCTTTTATAAGGGGAGTAACAATCTAAAGAAGGGACGCTTTTAAATAGTTTTTACAATATGAATATTTTACAATACAATAGAAGAGCCAGAGTGGCCGGGCTCTGCTTGGCCACAGGGTTAGAAAAATGAAATGGGCCTGAGTGATGGCCTAATTGCTAATTTTGAACAAGTGGTTCATCCTACTCGTCTAATACTAGTACTAGTATTAGTTAAGAAAATTATCAGCCAGTAGTGTAACCAGCACTTCATTAGATTGTAACTCCCCTTATAAAGAACAGAGGGGAGTAACAATCTAAGGCGGCTTTCACACTGCGGGCGAGACCGAGCGAGGCCGGGCCGAGCGTTTTTGTATTCACACTGCGCGCGAGACTGAGCGAGACCGAGCGAGGTCGAGCGTTTTTGTATTCACACTGCGGGCGAGACCGAGCTGATCGGCCGATTATCTACTAGTCCGCGTACAATGCGTTTTCGGTGACCGAAAACGCTCAAAACGCTTAGCTAACAAAAACGCACGAAAAAAACACTCGGCCCGGTCTCACTCGGTCTCGCCCGCAGTGTGAAAGCCGCCTAAAGAAGGTTAGCAGAATGTTCTTCTTTAAACTGTTACTCCCCTTATAAAAACAGAAGTGTGATATTCCTTTGTCCCAAAGTACATTGGACTAAACATCACTTTGTCTTAATATTTATTTCGTTAGTCATTTATATTCTAAAACAACATAGGGGAGTAACAATCTAAAGAAGTACTGTGTAACCGTGGCTAATGTCCTACAACCCAAAATTAATTAATTAAAATATCTTTTACGAATTAAACACTGACTTCTCAGTAAAATGAGTATTGGGTTGAACAAGATGGCGGACACCATGAAGTGAAGTCATTTCACCAAAGTCTCTGATGTAGTCACCTAGTCTATCACAGAAACCTCTCTTCTCTCGTCTTCTGTCACTTTGATAACCAACCTGCTTAATATAAATACAGACAAAAGAAAGAGTAACTAAATAGAATCCTGAGGAACACAGAACAATTGTTTAGATGAAAAGTGGAGAAAGAAAGAAGTTTTATATTTATTAATGTGTACAAGATGTTTTACAGCTTTTTTGTGTTATTAAATAAGCACTTCTCTCTACTTAAATTGAAAGCTAGCTTTTTCTTTAATAAAGTTTTTGTGTAATGGCAGTTTTATATTTCTTTTAGGGCCCGATTAAGGCTCAATAGCTTCATAAAGCCTGTGGACCAAAAAGGAAGAAGAAGAATAAAATCTGCAGATTCATTGAGGAAATAGCCAAAACACCAGCAAAAATGTACATAATTTTGCAGGAACTCACTGCGCGAGAGTTTTAATATGACGTAATCATCAGGGTGCAAGGAGAGATTTTAAAAAATCCCGTTAATTACTAGCCAGCAAGTTACTAAAAGGGTTTCTTTAGTCAAATAATTTATATTTCCTACAATATTATTATTTATTTTTACTTTTCCTCACCTACTCCGAAGGTATATAGGAACAGTATTGTTTTCACCCATAAAAATCCACCGATATTTCAACGGAATTATCCGTTTTGGGTGTTTTTAAGACGATTTGAGAGGTTTTTAGCTGGACGTGAGTCTGTCTGTGTGTCTGTCTGTCTGTGTCATGTATAACTTTCACAGTTTTTAAGCTAGAGAGTTAAAACTTGGTAGAAAAATCATTCCTTACACATAGTTGTGATGCCTGGATAAATCAAAATTTTCCGCAATCTTAAACCCAGTTTGCTAAGACAGATATACATTTAAAAAAAAAAGAAAAGAGATTCGATTGAGTTGAAATTTGGCACGATTGCACCTGTCTGTGTGAAAAATAAACCTACCAAATTTCATTTGGTAGGTTATAATATGATGGCCTTCAGCAGTGATGCACTGATGGAGGCGATTCCTGAAGCTTTCAGCCGCCCTCTGGCATATATCGACAGGAATCGCGGCGATTTCCTCTCTAATTTGGGTCTTTAGTTCTTCTAAATTGCGAGGACATGTTTGAACACCTTTTCCTTGAGGTAGCCCCACAAGAAAATATTGAAAATGCTCAAATCAGGTGATCTCCCGGGCCACCCCAGGTCACCCCTCAGAGAGACGAGGCGCGCAAGAACGGCCGTTTTCGAAAAACGGCGAAGCCTCGATGCCCAAACCATGGTAACGACTGAAAATTGGGTGAGTGGGCGGACACGATGAGACCCCTCCCAGGTTCCTATCCCTACCACAAGGGATGTAGTCACCCTTCCAAACTGCACTGTTTGTTTTGCTCCACCATGTATAAATACGTTTTTGACGTATAGCATATCGTTGGAACCGGTAAAAAATAAGGAACAAATATAAAAAAGCCCGATAAAATTCCATTGATTAGTTTAAAAGTTATAAGCGGGCAAAGTTAAAAAAAAATTAAAAGTTATTAATTAGTTCGATACTTAAGTTTGTTTACATCTGTCAAACTACTAAAATTCAAATAATTAAATAAAAATAAATAAAATTAACGGATTAACTGGGAATCCAAAATTGCGGCTAATACCTGTGACTGGGAAAATTTTTTTTTTTTAAATTTCGAGTGGGGTAACAAATGAAAGGTTATTAATTGAAGAGTAGATTACAAAAATATATAACACTTGTGGAAAGCGTTTAATTTTCTACGCTATTTTGTCAAAAAACATCAAAATCTTCTGCCCCCCCCCCTTACCAATTTCATGTTTACAACACCAAAGAAACCCTTTTTTCGTGAGACTTCACGCACTACCAATTTATTTAAGATATGTTGGTTTCGCAAAAATTGAGCGTCAGACAGACGCATAACCAAAAATGTTTCCTGATCTCTGTAAATCACAGACATTAAAATTTTCCTTCAGAACGATCACAAAGCTTCCGTTATCTTTGTAAGCTCGAAAGCAATAAATCAAATTTAGACGACACTCTGAGTCTACACTCTTTAATTCAAAAACTAACTTAATTTTAAAATCAAATTTTGAAAAAAGAATTATAATAATAATACATACCGCAAGAGGTCTTATAGTAGGAATCATAATGTATAACTAATAAGCTATAACGTGTATTAGAATTTTTAATATTAAAATTTAAAAGAAAATGTGGAAAACTAGCAAATAAATAAATATAAAAAATTAATTAATTAAAAAACTTAAATTTTAATTAAAAAATTGCATGTAATAATTAATCCAACATCTTTTTAAAACCATTATTAGAACAAAAATTTAACAAATATAACTATGAGATGTAATTGAAATGGATTGAAAAGAGTAACTGGAGCAATTTTATAAGAATAAAAGTCTAGGCTTTTAATAAATAATAATAATAACAATAATAATAATAATAATAATAATACAATGAAAAGTAATTATGGATCAAATCAATAAGAACTCAGTAAGAGATTGAAATCACAGACACACACAACAAAACAGACAATCACAATAAAATGTCAGCGTTGAATATCAACAAGAAATGTATTATTGTGTTTTCATATATAGATATATTATAAAGATTAAAATAAATTTACCCTAATGGAAACAAGCTATTACCTGCTTTAGAAAATGTTATCATACTTAAAACTAATAAAAGAACATTGCGGTATCGACTTTTTTAGGGTTTTGTAGATACTTCTCAAAACCCTTATACCGAGGGTGATGTGTCCGTCCGTCCGTCGCTCTTTGGTTCATAGGGCCCGAACCGTTTAAGCGAAAGTACTGAAATTTGAAACACTGGTGCAACTTTTTGACCCAACCACAGGAAAAATATACAGAAGTTCATAATTAGATTTGCGCATGCGCAATTCGAAAAAATGTGGTAAACTCAAAAATTTATATTTTTTTTAATTTTTGAGTAGGGTATCAAATGAAAGCTGCTGAAGAGTAGGACACAAATATATATATGATTTTTTAAATGTTGCATTCCTTATTGGTATAATAAATCAAAATGTACCCAAAAAAAAATTTCCCCCCCCCAACCACTATAGATCGGACTGCGCTAAAATTTTGAAATAATTCATGCTAATATCTTATTGTGGGGCGATGAAAATTCCGGGAGTTCTTCCCAAATTTTCAAAAATTGTTAATTTTGGGCGCGATAAAGTGAAGTGTGCCCAAAATTTTATTTTTTTTAAATTTTGAGTTGGGTGTTAAATGAAAGCTGCTGAAGAGTAGGACACAAATATATATATGCTTTTTTAAAATTTGCATTCCTTATAGGGGAAAAAAATAAAAATGTACCCCAAAAAATCCCCCCCCCAACCACTATAGATCGGCTGGTGCTAAAATTTCGAAATAATTCATACTAATACCTTATAGTGAGGCGATGAAATTTCCGGGAGTTCATTTCCTTTTTTTATAAATTACCAATTTTGTGCGCGAAAATTTGGAGTGGGCCCAAAATTTTATTTTTTAAAAATTTTGAATTGGGTATTAAATGAAAGCTGCTGAAGAGTAGGATACAAATATATATTTGTTTTTTTAAATTTTTTGAGTTAAAATATACCCTCAAAAAAATCCCCCCACCAAATTTTATATAATAGCTGGTCTTAAAATGATGAAATGATTCATGGTTACACCGTATTGTTGGGCGATGAAAATTTCCTAAAAAATGTAATTTATCTTGTCGTTATTACCTATAAAAAATATTGTGACCTCCCGGGGGATCGAACCCGGGACCCTTAGGATCGGAGAAAAAAAATCATAATTACATAACGGGTATGCTTAATCATCTACAAAACCCTAAAAAGTACTTGGACGCAAGTACTTCCCTGTGATTATTTTCTTTTAATTTTGTAGATTTTTTTTTTTTTTTTTTTTTTAGAAAATAAATAAATAGAGGCAGAATTATTGTTATTGATTTCCATTAAATATATTTTTATTTATTTATTTAAATTTTGGGTGTTTAACGATTTGGTTAAATATACTCTTAACAAAACTTTAAAATTTTACATTAGATACAATTACCGAAGGTGACAGAAGTTATGTGATCGAAGGGCAAACATTTTTCATATCTCCGATTTCAAAAATTTCAAGATAAAAAGCTGTTTCAGACATCAGGGAACATTTTTGGATCCGTGTCTGTCTGTCGGTCTGTTGGTCTGTCTGTCACTCATTAATAGAAAATAAATTATTTTATGAAATTGAGTTACTAATTAGCTGATACTTATAATGTTTGGGTGAAAAAAAAAAAAAAAATCCTATTTATTTAAATTCCATTAAATAAGTCAGCGCAGCGTCCTTTAAATTTAGTATAAGTTTAACAAAAATTATTTATGAAAGTTGTTTTTCTCATTAAATAGATGAATTTTGAATTTTTTCCCGTCCTAAAATTCCAATTTGAAATTTGAAGCTTACGTTTACGCGAGAGTTGCGCGTGAACGCTTGGGCAGATAACGTTGTTCAATGACCTCAGCCTGGGCATTGGTAAAATGAACATGTGCATCAAATTTCAACTTACTCGGTCATCTTTTACTCAAGTTATCGCCAGCGGTAGATTCTCTGACGCTTGGTTTTGTGACGGTAGTTTTTTTTCGGATTCACTCCTGGGCTCCGTAACGAGCCATAAGGAACTTCGTTCCAAAAAAATAAACCATAAATGGCCCTACTGAACAATTTTCCATATGATTTAATTAATTAAAATGTTACCTGTAAATTAACTCAAATTAAAACCTGTTTTATCATTTAGTTATAAGCGTTGATTTTATAGCTATTAATAGTCAGACGTGATAAGAAAAGAACAACTCGGTGCACTACTACAATCAAGCCTACTGACCAGATGAACGTGTGTAAGTGTGGGGTCACAGAGGACGTAATGACACACACCAAGGCGCCGAGCATCGCACTTGCCTGAAAACAACATTCAGATGCCAACAGGAAAGTAATGTATATTATTTATTCTTCTTTCTTTTTCTTGTTTGTTGATAATTTCATATCTTTATCTAATAATCTAATTATGATAATATAATTTCTTATAAAATGGATAAATAGTGATCAATATTTTCCTTATTATGAATACATTATTTAGAACGTATGATGCAAAATGTTTTGTATATAAACTATAATGTTCTGAATATTAGCTCAGTATGTATGTCGGCCCGATACACTATAGTTGTAACACAAGTGTAGCAGTAATTAAATTCAATTAATAATAATTACAAGTAACTAAGTTAGTTTAATAAGATGAAGTGGTTTAACTGTTCAGTTGTATTTCTGTTATTCTGTTTCTCCGCCACTGTATATCCAAGCAGAGGCGACTATATGGACAACTTCAGTAGCGACACCAATATCACAGACGACCAACTTGTCGGTTAGTTAATATTTGTAATTTCATGAATATAATGTGGTTAGATAATTATCATTTTTCCTGACAATAAATTAATTGATTTCTCTGGATATGTGCTTTAAATCAGGGGTTCCCAAACTTTTTTGGTGGTGTACCAATTATTATGACTTGAGATATACATCAAGTAGGTTACCATGTAAAATACTCGTATAAATACTGTAACTACTACGGGGTGCGATGGCCCCTTTCAAGAAGAACATAAATTTTGTGGATAGTTTCTTGAGAATATATTTTTGATATTGTATAAATTCACAGTTTTTAATTTTGACACCAATGGATTTTGATTATAGATTAAATTTACTTACATAAACTTTGAGATATAAATTGTGACAGACTTTGAAATACCAAAACCCTTCCCTTTTATAGGGAAAATTAGACACCACTTTGTCCGGTATCAAAACAAGTTTTTATAAATTAAATTTTGTAATAACAAATATTTCTAAATATAAAAAAAAATTGAAATCCACTAAAAATCGCCAATTGGCGACAGCCCCTAGAGCTCCGGGCCCGTGCCATATGACCCTCTTAGCCCCGCCTTTTATCTGGGCCTTGACACTACTATATACACTGCTGCGAAAAATTAACGCTCCACTTCAAAAAAATCAATTTGAGTTTTTTTTTTATTTTCAACGATACATTTGGTTTATACCGTTAAGGATTAACTAAACAAAATTTCTTACGTACTGATAAAACATTGTTTAATTTTTAAAAAAAAAAAAACTGGAATAATAATAAAAAATTGGGTACGGGGTACCTCGGAACTTTTCCTCACTTCAGAGGCCACTAAAGTGGCCTCTCCTGCTGCGAAGCAGCATTGGACGTGGTCAGTACTTGGATGGGTGACCGTTCTGAACTAACTGATTTATTATCATTCTTAAAAAAACCCCTTATTTTTAATACCTATATTTTATTTAATTATTTGAAGTTTGGCGGTATTTTGACAGATGTAAACAAACTTTGACGTCATCAAAATTATTGCACTAATAAATAATTATATTCGCTTATAACTTTTAAACTAATTAATGGAATTTCATCGTTTTTTTATATTTGTTCCTTAATTTTTTCCTGTTCCACCGATATGCTATACGTCAAAAACCTATTTATACTTTCGGTATTATTAACGGTCCAAGTTTAAAAATTCAAAAATTTATAACTTCAAAATGACGGACAAAATCAAAATGAAATTTAGTGGGCTTGTTTGTCATAAAGAGAGGTACATTCGAGCCAAATTTCAACTCGATCAGGACCATTTTCGATTTATTACGATTTTTTTTAAATTTTTGCTGACTCAGCAAACTGGGTTCAAGATGGCGGAAAAAGTTGATTTTCCGGGCGGCACAACTATAGGTTAGGACTGATTTTTCTGCCAAGTTTCAACTCTCTAGGTAAAATACCTTGGGCGCTACGATGATAACACACATACACACACACACATACATACGTCATGCTGAAAACCACTCAGGAGGTCTTAAAAACACCTAAAACGGATAATTCCGTTGAAATCTCGAAAAAAAATTTTTTGGTGAAAACAATACTTTTCCTACTATTAGTAGTGAGGAAAAGTAAAAATGACAAAAACGAAAATAAAAAAAGTAAAATTGTTAAAATTTTCTAAATTATCGGTTTAACGGAATTAAATAGCGAGTATTGCCTCCTCTGGCAGTATTTACATCTCTCATACGTCGTTCCATTCCGTTAATTAGGACATCTATGAATTCCAGAGGAATATTAGTCCATTCCTCACTAGAAGCTTCTTGAAACTCTCCCAGGTTCTGTAGAGCAGCGACTCATTTCCGAATTGACCTTTTTAATTAGTCCCAAACATGTTCTTTTGAATTGAGATTGGGGCTTCGTGCCGGCCATTCCATACGAATTATTCCATTGTCATCAAGATACACGTATACCATTCTGGCCCGGTGAGTTCTTCCATTAGAACGAAGTTATCACCATTGCACCGACAAAAGGCACCACATGATGTTCCAAGATATCATTGACATATGACTGAGCGGTCACAGTGCCTCATCTCAGAGGTACCAACTCCGTGCGATCGCCCAAAGTGATGCCTCCCCAGAACGTGGCTGACCCTGACCCTTCATTAAATGCGACTCGTGGAACCATGTTACGCTGAGCGTACCTTTCCATTGGACGTCTCCATACGCTCACGCGTCCATCTGTAGACAGCAAGCCAATTCTCACTCCATCAGTAAACAGTACTCTTGCCCAATCATCGGGTTCCCAATCTACGCGTTCTCTGGCAAAGTTAAGTCTGGTTACCCGGTGCTCCCTGGTAAGCTGTTGACCGTGGGCAGGTCTTCTATTAGCCAGACCTGCTTCGCCTAGCCTTCTTCTTACTGTAGAAGCAGATATAGCCACATCCCTGACCTGTCTGATCATTTTAGCAAGCTCAGTACTTGTCATTTGCCTGGATCACAAGGCTTGTTGCTCAAATACCGGTCGTCTCTCTCATTTGTGGACTGCAACAAAAATACAACGAAAAACTGAAAAACAAGCTCATATTTTATTTTATTTGAAGTGGTGCGTTAATGTTGCGCAGCAGTGTATATAAATCGAATAGATTAGTTATTCCCCTTAGTTTTTTTGTTTTAATTTAAAAAAGGCAAAGCTCCCAGTTAATTGTTATAAATATTAAACGAAATTGTAGATCTCACTAAAGAATAATGAAAGTTATTAATTATAATTGTTTAATTTCAGAATCACTGTTCAGTGCGGCTAAAACCAACCACGTGGAAACAGTGAAGATGATTCTACAATCCAATAAAGTTCTATTAAATTGGACAGACACAGAAGGACGGACTCTGCTTCACATCGCTGCGATGGAAGGAAGCGTGGATGTTATCAAGTATTTAGTAGTGGAGCAACATGTTAATGTTGACGTAGTCTGCTCGAGATATAAAAGATTAACACCATTGTACGAAGCTGTCATGGCTGGACAATTAGAAGCTGTTAAACTTCTAATAGAACTGGGAGCAGATAAGCACATGAGACTCCCCTACAGCGATAATACATTGCTACATGAAGCTGCTACCGAAAACAATGTAGAAGTCTTGAAGTATTTATTGCAATTTTTTAACATTGATGTGAGAAATATAATCGGTGAAACACCAGCTTACCTTGCAGCTGGTGAAGGTGAACTTGAAGCGTTACAGTTTCTCTTAAAGAACGGAGCTGATCCTTACGCAAGAATAAAATATGGTGATACCTTGATGCACGCTGCTGTCTGGTCTGGTCAGGTCGATGTAGTGAGAGAACTCACTCGATACAAACAGCTGATTAATTTTCCTACTAAAAATAATTTTCTACCAATAGAAACAATTTCTGACATGCAAGTAGTCAGGGAACTTGTCGACGCAGGAGCTATTATTTCGAATGATTGTATTTATAATTACGTATACACTAAAGAATTCGATATTGTTAAATACTTGGTGATAAAAAGTGGTAAAGTAAATACACTCATCACAGGGAATACTGAAGACTGCAGAGAATCTCTGCTGATGATCCTCCTGTATATGGAACCTCTTCCGTACGATATGATAAAGTTTATCTTGGACCAAGGGGCCGACGTTACCATTAAATATTGTATGAATATAACTGCATTACACAGAGCGGCTTCCTATGAAAAAACACATACTTTAAAAATAATAAAACTTCTTCTGGAAAAAGGCGCAGATATCAATTCTCCAGATGTTAATGGCTACACTCCGCTAGACTACGCGAGAGATGCAGGAAATCACGATGCAATTAAATATTTAAGGACATTTGGTGCCGTCGCAAGAGAGAACACTAGACTATTTTATTTTAGGATTTCCATAGATCTACACATATTAAGTCCGCTGATTCCAAAAGAATGGTGTTTCGTCTGTAGTCAATCGTCTTCAGTCCGTGCATGTAAATTAGAGACTAATCTACTAGGTCGATTTCGATAACATATTAGTTATCAGACAGTATACAGGGTGGCACGAAAGTATGGAAACCCCTGAATAACTCGTCAGAAATGCATTTTTTTTAAAAAAAAGTTAAATACAAAAGTTTCAGGATTTTACCTTAGCTATTCAATGGTGACCTTGGATTTGACATTAACCCCCTTCAGGGTCATTTGAAGGTCAACTTTGTTATTTTAAATGGGAACCCTCATTTTTTATTAGGTTGATATATTGTACTGATCTTTACAATAATTCTCAAATTGTATTACTTTTTAAAATTCTTTTTATTTTTTTTTAAATATTAACATTTATAAATTGTTACATAAAAAAAAAATATTTATATATATATTCCTACAAAATAATATTAGTATATACAGAATCCATATTACAAAATAATATTAATTTTACATTTTACAGTATTGTTATTATTAATTATATTAAATTGTTAAAATTTTCTATTAAAAATGGACACTTAGATGGATTTTTTCTTCCTGATTAGACATTTATTTTTAAAAAACGCAGGATTTTTTTTTTTCATTTATAAAACATACAATTACACATAATTTCTAAATTTAAATGTTCCAAGATGGCGGGCGACTAAAAATAAAAAGTTTTTTGTCACTATGACATGATATACATCAATTTAAAGGTACTGAAGTGTAGAAAAAGAATATGCAACTTAATTAATATACACTTAATAATAATAACTTAATCGACAATTCTCGCCTAACGTACTTAAGTGAAAGCGCCTTGTTTGATATATTTGTCAATATTTTGTAATATAAAAATAAAATGTATATACTTCCAAACGAAAAAATTCCCTCTAGGTCAAACATATTACCTTTTCATCTTATCGTTTAATATAATCCTGTAGTAGCCCATTTTTTAAAAAAGAAAATTTCACAAAAAAATAATAAAATAAAAAAATATATATATTATATTTACCACTTAATTGTGTTTTATAGTTATACTTATAAAAAAAAAAATAATAAAATCAACTAATTTCATACATTTTTTTTTTTTTTTACGTCACATAAAAAACCTAAAATTAATTTTAGACAATGGTAAAGATATGTATTTTCTTAAAAAATTACATTTTTCAATTTTCCTATTATTTTTATTATTCATATGTATATATTTTTTATTTAAATTTATATTTAATCTATAATTAAGTGACATTTAAATAATAATAATAATAATAAAAACATTAATTATATTGTTAAAATTTGAGAGAATGAATTTTGGTTAGCACTTGATGTATTAATTATTATATTTAATAATTTATTATTTTAATTATATATATTTTCTTTTGAAATGTTGGTAAATAGAGGTTAATTATAATACTAATAACCTCTTAAAGTGGTCGACTTTGAAAACTGATAAATTTATTCACTTTACCAAAGTTTTAATTTTACAAACTGACTTTTCTGTGTAAGCATTGAGACAGGAAATTTAAATAATTTGTGTTTATTGTCTTCAAAGCCTTCTTTTTTAAAGCTTTAAAATTTTAAAGTATACAAAATATATATTTATCAAAATAAATCTATTTTACAAATATTCTACATAACAGTATTTATTTTTTTACTACGTTTTTATTAGCTTTTTTCTTGTTTGTTTGTTTGTTTGTTTTCTTGTTTGTCGGGTACAAATCTGGCAATCGATTTCTAACTAACTTCCCGAATAGCTAGACATTTGAAACTTTTAGCATAGCTCAGAACACGATGACAATGCATTATTTTATTACTTTTAGCCATCTCTCAGCAGAATTTAATTCGTTTTCAGCAATTTTTGCTGTATGGAAAGTTAGTTCGGAAAGTTAGTTAGTGTTTTGACATATCCCAAAGTATTTACAATCTGCATTTTGACGGGTTTCAAATTTGTGATTTTTTATTAAGAGGTAAAGCCTCGTCCAGACTGCCGAACCAAACAGAGGAGACGAGCCGGGCATTGCTCTCTGCGCATGCCCAGTCTGATATGCGCAGGCGTACTTTAGACTGGGCATGTGCAGAGACCAATGCTCGGCTCGTTTACCCTGTTCGGTTCGGCAGTCTGGACGAGGCTTAAACATTGAATGACAGAAAAACAGGATCTATTATTTATCGATTATATTATTTCAAATTTATCGATGGCACGGTATAGATTTGGTGTTGGGGAGATCCGTTGTACAAAGATTTGTCCTTTTATATGTTTAAGATCAGCTCTCTAGATGGTTGTCATGTGAAGTAAATAAATTTGGAACTATTTTGTTTTTCATTAACATTATATATTATATAACAATAACAATTATATTATCAACATTACATACGATTCAACAGAACATTTAAAAACGTAGTATATAAAAAGTTCTTTTTATCTTGTAATTATTAAATTTTATCTGAATTTAAAATTGAACCCTTCAGTGTATGGTCACAAGTCACATGGGATGCAAAACTACCACAAATTAAATTTTTCCAACATTTTCCGGAGAATGAAATTTATATGAAAGTTATATGAAGTAGTAATACTTAAAAACAAAATAATTTTTATTATTTTATCAATAATAATTTTATATTATTTACAAAATAATCAAAATATGTTACAAATCAAATTTGAGGAAGAAAAATGACATTAAATTTCAAGGGAAGGGGAATTAAAAATGATAAATTATTGAATTATCATTACCTGAGAGCGTATAATGATAGTTAATAATAATAATATTTATTCCACAATATAATTATTGTAACATAATTAGCTATATGAATTAGTACAAAATCAAAAATTAAATTACATTCCACAATATAATTTAACTTAATACTGGGCTTTGAAAAGAAATTGTATCCCAAGCATAAGCATACCTAATTAACTGATAACAACAAAATGAAAGTGAATGACTCTGATACAGAAACAAAGCTAAGAGTATAGTCGAAGATTACCTAGACCATCAAAACTCGAATTCTTATCAGTTCAACACATACTCTCTTTTTGCAATGATTGGGAAACAAAATTACTCTGCGTTAGCACTGAAGGGTTAAAGTAATCTCAATTAATATATTTTTTTAAATTTTATAACTTATACATGTTATAAAACAATCATATGATACAAATTTTGTGATTCATTGAAACTTCTCTAAATGGCGGATCCTTCACAAAAATTCACTAAAAACCGGATTTTTTTTTATTCTTCTTGAGTTTGTGTAAAGATTATATATATATATATATATATATATATATATATATATATATACACAATTTGCGAGAGACACCAAGGGATGTGCCACGCAAGCGTGACACATAGGAACTGTTCCAACATCAGACATAACGTCATTAAGATGTTGGCTCGGCATTATGCCATGTCCTGCATCGTTCGCTTGCGTGGCACATCCCTTGGTGTCTCTCGCAAATTGTGTAGCCTATTGCAGTGTGCAAAAACACGGTATTACTCTGCTGATATATATATATATATATGGGTGATTCTAATTTAAAGTGCTATTTTGGAAGCTAAAATTGGACTTAGAATGAAAATGTTGACTTTTTTAAAAAAATCAGGAAAAATTATGGAATTTTCTCGGTCTAATTTCAGATATATTCCACCATGCGGGAGAGATGGGAAATAACTTTACAAATTTTTAGGCGGTAATTAAGTTTATTTAAAGCATGGTAATTAAGGCACGTGAATTACACTTTTTCGTGCACGGTTGTTACATTTCACACTTTAAGAAAATATTTTGGTCAGTAGTAAAATAAAAACCCAATTTTAATACACCATTAACTAGCACTCTTAAAAGCCTAAACAATGAACTATAACTTAACCTAAAAAGTCTTTGAAAATAGACTTAAATAACATGCACGGAAATTACATTTAAAAGAGTTCGAAAACTGGAAGAACAGTCGGAATTAGCGCTAGCTCTTAACTTAAAGGGTTCAGGTCATCCCCTATCAACCGTTACAAGAAAACCAGTGATGCGGCATTGCGAAAATCCGTCGCCATACTTAAAATCTCCCTGCCACAACCAGAGTAGGGACACATTTATATAATGCCATGGTAATTACGTTATTTTAAAGGACAAACTTTAACTTGAAGTTCCATTTAGTAATAATTTTTAAAAAATTATTACATTACAATTAAAATTATTTAAATTTTTTAATAACTAACACATATTTTAATTCTGGTAGGACCCCACTTCAAAATTATCCAATAAGTTTTTGAATAACATGATTAATGTACGAGCTAGAGTGAAGTGAATAAGAAAAACTGACTTTAGGACAGCCACGGTTGTTACAAAATCACCTTTTGAAAATTTTTGCAACGGTTCAAATTAAGCGGCGCATTATTTTTTTGCTTGGTTGTAGTTCTCTAAGCTTAACTGAGTTACCATGAAGAAAAATCCTCTCAATTATGTGAAAAACGCTCCAGTTATTCATCTAGGACATGAAAATTGCACTTTAAATTAGAATCACATATATATATATATATATATATATATATATATATATATATATATATATATATATATATATATATATATATATATATATATATATATATATATATAAATTTTAATAGCAAACATTTCTCTAACACGGACTTTATTTTTCATCCTACTAGAGTTATGGTTTTTTATAGTAAAAGTTCTTGTAAATAGCAGATATTAAATCAAACTATTTCGAAGTGTCAAACTGCATGTCGAAGCTAAAAATTTTAACATTTTCAAAGCACTGAATGTTGGACAGTGCTTTGATGAATGAAAAATTCTGTTTTTTGACAAATAATAACTGTTTTATTATCGACTATTTTTTCTATAATTTTTTTCCATTCTCCTAGAGTTTCTATATGTTACTAAAATTTAGCATGTTTATTGAATTCGATTATTTTGATATATTATCTCTTTATTATGTGAAAATCTATATATATAAAAGTCAATGTATGTATATGTGTGTGTGTGAGTTCTTTATACAAATCTACAGTTTTAGTCCGATCTCGATGAAAATTTGCACACTTGACCTTCAAAGCAAGGGGAAGGTCAATGTCTAAATTTAAATTTTGGTCACAGGGCTACAGGGTACAAGTAACGAATACGGGGTCAAAGTAATTAATACCCTTCATGATGCATATCGTTGAAAAGATCTTAAAGAGTACAGTAATTGTCGTTATGTACAGTTTTGTCATATTTTCATTTAGGAGGGGGGTAAATTTGGGATAATTGCAAATTATATTATCAAAGAGGGGGTATAGAAATAAGTGGGAGGGATAGAATTTAGATATTCTCACGTAGTAAAATAATTTAAATGTTTCTTGATGGTAGTTTATAAACTTATCAAATTATAATAACTCTCTCCGTAGCGAACCACGGGTATCCAGCTAGATGTTTATAAAGCAGTAATATTTTAATAAGCAATTTAAATAGTAATTTACTTACTATGAATACAATTTAAAGATTACATTTTTCTCAATCAAGGAAATTTTAGAATAAGTGGATCCGCATCCACTTATTTGGGACAATACCACTTAGCTGGAAACCATACCGCTACGGTACCCCACAAATGTACGCTATAGGGAAGTTTAATGTATCATCTTTTGTACATAAATTAATTTTGAAATAATGACATTAATTAAATATAATATCGAATATTAACACCGCAATAAATCTTTTTAATTCGACAATGAGGTATTTAGTACCTCGGCCTGTGGTGTTTTTCTGAAACATTGTAAGCCGAATCTGGGTCATTATGGTATTTCTCTTCAGACGTGGTGTAGTGTATTTCGGGCGGTGCACCGATGTTCTTCTGCCAATGTCGAGTCCAGTAGTGATCGGTTGCGGCTACTTGCGACGGTGATTTAAAATCGCGACATACTGTTACACAGTATATAAGACTTCCGACAAGAGTTAAAAATCCAAATACCAGGAAAACAATTCCTAAGATCCTAAAAAACAAACCAAATAAATAAATAATTAAAAAATATATTATAAACTAACCATAAATATAATATAATATGTTAATTATAATAGTATGTATTACTGATGCTTTCTTGGTTAAATTCACCCTAATAATAGTGATGCATTCTTGGTAAAATTCACCCTAATAATAGTGATGCATTCTTGGTTAAATTCACCCTAATAATAGTGATGCATTCTTGGTTAAATTCACCCTAATAATAGTGATGCATTCTTGGTAAAATTCACCCTAATAATAGTGATGCATTCTTGGTTAAATTCGCCCTAATATTAGTGATGCATTCTTGGTTAAATACACCCTAATATTACTAATGTTTTCTTGAATAAATTCACCTTACATCACTAATGCTTTCTTGGATAAATTCATCCTAATATTAGTGATGCTTTCTTGGATAAATTCACCCTAATATTAATGATGATTTCTTGGACAAATTCACCCAAATAATATTACTGATGTTTAGTTGGATATATTCACGTTATATAACTGATGCTTTCTTGGATAAATTCACCCTATTATTAATGATGCTTTCTTGGACAAATTTACCCATTTCCATCAATCATTTTTAGCATCAAGGGATTTCCAATCAGCTGTTTCGATTCAAGACGGTGGCCATGTCTATATTTGAAACCAAATTGTCGTATACTAACTAACATGCTAATGTAAGTAAATCAAATAACAAATTATTTGAAATGCTGAAATAAAATTATTTTATTCGGTAGGATAATTTCTACAGTCATATTGAGGAAAATTAAAATAAATTAATGGAGGACATTCCTGGAAAGTAAAATTTAAAATCCCGCTTCTCCCATAGCCTATGGCCAGACTCAGTATGTAACTATTTATGGAATTTTACATATTATTTTAGGGTCATGGTTAGCATTTAATAAATATTCTAATATTCTAAGCAAAAGAATAATTAAAATATTCCTGGAAGTTAGTTTAAAAGTATTAAATTAAAATACCCCCCCCCCCCCCCCAATTAGTATGGCACATTGCTTCCTCACGTACTTTAATGTTTTGCTATCCTGACCCCCTATTGTCTAATTAATTTATTTTTCCCTCTTTTCGCTTCCGAGTTTCCCGATGGTAACAGATGCTATTTTATAGTTCTGAAGATCAAAACAAATTTGTATACCTCCGATTTCATAAATTCTAAAACATAAAAATCCATTTCAGACAAAATCCGTTTCAGACCGTGTCTTTCTGTCCCTCCATTTTTGCAAACCAATATATCTTAAAAACTACACGTCCGATTTTAATGAAATTTGTATGGTATGTCATAAGTAGCCCATTAAGTGCCATTGTTAGTCCCAGATTAATTTAAACCGTCTATCCTCTTTAAAATGTTTGAAAAATTAAAAAACGAGGGGGGGCATTAAATAAATTTGACTATAATACGTTGTAAAAGCATAAACTATTTAAAGTATACGAAATAGGACGCGAGGAACATCCATCTTTATTTAAAATTAGACTGACAACGAGACCAAAAAAGTTCATCAATGTCTGAAACGGATTTTTTTTTTAATTCGGAGAAACAAAAATGAGCAGGGCCGTTTCTAGGTGTTTTGCCGCCCTAGGCGAAAATTAAAAAAAAAATCCGCCCCTCCCCCCCCCCCCTCTCTCTTTTACTATCAACTCCTTTTCCCTTTGTCATCCAGGCTAGAAGAAATTAATGTATTAGATACAATAGAACTTTTACTTAACATAAATCCCATCAAAAATTAAATAATTAAATAAGGACTTCTATATTTTATTTCATTTCAAATATCTCTTATAACTTTAGTGGTATTTTTGGTTCTTTGTTTTAACTTTCTTTGGCTGTTTAGTACCTTTCTTGCCTATATTTTAGGAAAAGTCTTTAATAACATCTCTAGTGTCCAGCTGGTAAGTAATGTCTTTTTCTAATAAAATAGTGGCTAGTCTCACAAGTCTTTATTTGCTCATGGAACTGCGTAGATAGGTTTTTATTAATTTGAATTTCTCATCGAAACAAAAATTTCCTCTCACTTTTTTTTGGCCCATTTACAACCATATGAGTTCTTAATTTGTGTCCACTTGAGTTTATTTCGTTAAAGTAAACACATATTAAGTAATTGTTCGGTATATGCTTTTGAAAACAATAAAATGTTTCCTATAATTATTTTTTCTCTCCAAATTTGCTTGATTTCTTCATTTTTTGATTAAACATTCATTTTTCCTTCTTCCTTTTGCCGCCCCAAAAAGTTTGCCGCCCTAGGCGACCGCCTAGTCTTGCCTATTAGTAGAAACGGCCCTGAAAATGAGATAACAAAAGTTCGTTCTTTAGAACGATCAAATGTTTCTGTTAACTTCGGTAAGCTCGGAGACAAAAGTACATCTTCAAAAACATAAAATACATAACATTTTCCTCAACAGAATCCGATTAAAACGTTACATCAAGTTGTCTCAGTAAATTAATAGATTCTGTTGATTATCTTACCAAACATAAAGAGGTTCAAAGATCTGAATCACTATAACGAAACCCAAGGCTACTAATATAAGCCCAAGATTCAGCAGTAGCATGAGACAGCACATTCCCTTAATATTAGGACAGAAAGGATTTGGTGCTGACATCGTCTCTATAAGAACGCCACGTTTCTTGTCCAATCGAGTTTTGATAGTGGTTGCACCGGAGATGACTGACGGAGCTGCACTTCTGTACGAGTAGTGGCTGCCGTTCGTATGGTGGCTGGCATTTGTGTGGTGGCTGCCAGTCGTGTGTCGACTCAATCTCGAACCTCGACTGTAAACAAAAACAGAATAAATAAAGTAAACACCAAATCTCAATTTTCAGGTTTTTATACTCTTTTTAAGATTGGTAAATCTTAATTATGATACTTATGTGTAACAGTGCTGACACATACATAGTGGAGATGCAAAAAAACCTCTGTATGATTTGCTCATCACGACTCAAAGAAACAAACTATTTATATAATGAAAGTGTTTTTATTTATCATTTTACACCACATAATTTTAAAAGGAAGATACTTCCTGGGAAACAAATTGAGGAAGGTGCTTCAAGCGTTAGGATCGAGTTAAAGGAAGAAATTGGAAATCAGTTGGAGGTGGTTTTAGAATTGGGATCAATTTGAAGGAAGGTGGTTTTATCATTGGAAAACAAATTATGTAAGGTGCATCAAGCGTTAGGATCGAGTTAAAGGAAAATATTGGAAAAGAGTTGGAAGAAGGTGGATCTAAAATTAAAAACAAATTGGACGAAGCGGCAACGAGTTGAAAATTTGGAAACATGTTAGAGAAAGGTACTTCTAGAATTGGTAACAAATTCAGGTGCTTCAAGCGTTAGGATCGAGGATCGAGTTAAAGGAAGAAATTGGAAGCGATTTGGAGGAAGATAGTTCTAAAATTAGGAACAAATTGGAGGAAGTTACAACTAGAACTGAAAACATGTTGGAGGAAAATGTATTGGAACGATTAAGAACTAGGTTGTTTTATGATTGGGAACAAATTGAAGGTACATACTTCTAGAATTGGAAAAGTTATAGGAAGGTGCTTCCAAGAAATTGGAACACGGAGGAAGGTGTTTTAGAATTGAAAAACAAATTGAGGAAGGTTCTTCAAGCGTTAGGATCGAGTAATAGGAAGAAATTGGAAAAAAATTGGAGGAAGATAGTTCTAAAATTATGAATAAATTGAAGGAAGTTGCAACTAGGAATGAAAACAAGTTACAAAAAAAAGAGGAGAGGCAAAAAATCATTCAAATGTTTTATTTATAATATTATACTGTAACAAGTAATTCTTTTGATTGTTACTCTCCAATGTTTTTTTAGAATATAAATGACCGATTAAATAACTATTAAGACAAAGGGATGTTTAATTTAGGGACAAAGGAATATCACACGTCTGTTTTAATAAGGGGAGTATCAGTCAAAAGAAGATTATTCCGTACACCTTCTTCTGATTGTTGGTTGTTGTTGTTGTTTATTCCCTATGTTTTTTTTAATAAGGGGAGTACCAATCTAAAGAAATGCCTTGTAACTTTTTAGGCAAGGTAATTAAATGAAAGTTTCAAAAAAATCTTAGATTTCTCTTAATACACGTGTAATTTTTTTTAGTTTTTCTTAAATGATCTAATAACCTTATTTGAAAAGTTAATATAACACAAAGATATTTTTTTCCGTAAATATTATTATTATGTAATATGTTAAACATTGAAATGTTAAATAAAATGAAAATTAAAGATCGAGTAAAGAAAAACAGAATAAACTTTTCTTGTAACATTAATTTTTCTTTATATTACCTGTATTCTGAAGGAGCTCTATACGCAGGACTGGTAATATAAATATCAGATCCTTCGTGATCTGTATATGAGTGTCTAGAAGGACCTCTGCTTCTCTCTAATGATCTAGCGTGTCTTTCATATCTGCTTTTATCACCGGATTTCGATCTTTCGTACGATCTATCGTAGGATCTTGCTCTGTCCGATCTAGAGCTTTTAGAACGTTCTTGTCGTCCACTTCTGCTACCGGAAATTAAACTTCCGTTTATATACTCTGAAACAGTCCTTTCAGATCCTGATCTATCTTCTCCTGGAACAAAGGTTTTACACTAATAATAACAGTAATAAATAACATGTAGACTTGGGGTTCAATGTTCAGTAATAAATTGTACGATTTAATTTACCCTTGTGATTACGTGTTTCAAAAATCGAATCAGTTTTGCTTCACCCAAATAATCAAATTGCAACCTCTTCCATCTTTGTTATGCCCTGTCAACACAGAGATGCAAGTAGATGGCCTTGCTGAATAGAGCCGAATTTTAGAGGATGCTAAAGACCACTTCGGGATGAAGCACCAGATAAGCAAGTAGCACGAATTTGTCCCTCGTATATCCACATCCACAGGACCAGTCCATTGGCACATCCTGTGAAGGGTAGAATTTTTTCTTCTGGATGTCTTATGGCTAACCCGATATCCGCCCTTTTAACGTCCATGGCACTTGCATGAAATATCCAGTAGAATATGCTATGGACAATTTTGGGACATATTCTGGATGCTTGCAATGTAATTTTTTTTTAAATAATGAAGAGTGGTGGTCATATGTATTATCAGCAATGGCAGTTACCTGAGTTACCGTGTAACTACTTAATGTTAGACCCCTATGTGAATTCTAAGATTGAATTTAAAGCACTATTAATTTTAAATTATCCCTGCGAGATTTGAACCCGGTACTTCCAGAATTTCAGGCAGACGCTCTATCCACTCGGCTAAGAATAATTTCCGATTTGATGCAACTCAAAATGAATACTGTATTAAACCCTACACCATAAATATATAACTTTTATACATAATTTGAATGTATTTCATTATATAGCTTTCTCTGAAACATCATCATCCTTCGTGTAACGTAAATATAAATCTAATTCAAATCTGTTAACATTTTTTAATAAAAGCAAAAAGCTTTAGAAAGTGGGGTTGGTCTCAAGTGTCTCCATACCTACTATAGTATAATATTCACCTAGTATATAATACATAATCAAATATAATTTACCATCCGTTGAGTAAGCTCTGTTGGTACGACTGGTTCCATTACCCATATATGAATGAGACACGAGGGATCTCTGTGATGAAGTATGTTTAGCTGGCGCAGCCAGGTAATGATTCTTAGCTACTTTCTTAACCATGGTGAACAGCTGTTTTCAGATTCAAACAACAGCTATCAATCAGTTAATAAAAACACAAAAACCAAGTCAGAAGATGAATCCAGAAGAAAAGAATGGACCCTCCTTGGTCGAAGGCCCCTTATCAGATCCTTTTATCCATCTTGAAATTAATTTGTTAATCTGAAACAGAAAAAAAACAAAAAAACATTAAAGTTAAATAACAATTTTTTTTGGAGTTAAAGTTCTTACTTGAAGGGTAAAGGTGTGTTTTCCTATAACGCGTCAGACGAGCACGTCTGACGCATTGGCGGCTGACGCCAATGGGGTGTTTTCCAAAAACGGCTAGCGCAATCTATTTCTCTTTAGTCTGATTCCATCTTTCGTCATGGCTACTTCGTTGAGGTTAAAGACAAAAAAGTGCTTATTTGCTTTTGGCGGAATCCGCAGGCAAAGAACTACTCATGTCAATGCGCCATCTCTCGAAAAGGAACCCCCATAGGCAATTATACTCAAATCGAATGGCAGAAGGTGGGTATAATATACCTATCAGAAGTCACCTAAGGGCTTCACACTGGCCTGACTTTGTGTCAGTAATGTTCACACGTGTAAAGATAACGTGATTACATCATTAGGATTCATTTATCTTTCTTTTATCGTTGTTCAAGCAGTTATTCAGACAGTGTTAAGTACCTAAGCGAACGAATGCAGCGCTTGAACTAACGTTAGCTTAAAATTTAAAATTACAATTTTATGATGGAAAAAGACATCTTCCTATTCGTTAAGACAAATTTTAAAAAATGTACAATAAACGTCACCAACACATAAAATACGTCCACGACGATAAAGTTCACTCAGTGTGAAACTGGGCTAAATTTTTTTAAATTTCTTACGGTGGAATAAAATAATTTTAATTTAACTTTTTACAAATCGTGTATATTTTATATTTATTACAATTAAAACAGGCATGTAAAATTTAAACTTACAGTAGTTATGATATCTAAACTAGTTCAATCGAAGTAGCGACCTAGGTTTAGGAATTTGTTTGAATTAGTTTAAGCTAAACATAGATTTAAAACACTGTCTTAATTGGGTCCTAAATAAAATTAATACTTTTAACAGCTAAAGTTGAAAGCTATTAATAAAAACACTTTCAATTTTACGTATACACACACACTTGCGTACACATATATAATTTAAATAAATTTATTTCAAAACAGGGTAAGAATAGGTTATAGTCTAAAATTCCAGAAAACCTGCTTCATTTTTTGTAGTTGTTTTATTTTCTTTTAACTGGACTTCCGCTTAAGTCGGTTATAATTTTAAGCAAATCTCCTTTGAAGAAATTGGCAGCGGTTTAGTAAATTAAATGCTTCTGCATCAATTTGCTCTAAGAGGTTTTAAAAACCGGTATTATAAACATATATATATAACTTTTAAAAAAACCGCGTCTTTTTTTTCTGCCTTAAATTTTTGAAGATATAGATTGATATCAGTTTTGGTAGCAACGACCTTAAACAATTTGTAAAATGTTGAGATTATAATGAATTCAGTGTTGCCTTTATTTTAAAAATAACCCTAGTTAATAAAAACTCCAAAATTTACAGTTGTTTCTAAACAAAGATCTGCTCTATAAGGTTATAAAGTATTCAGTGTTGCCTTTATTTTTAAAATACTCTAGTTAATAAAAACTCTAAAATTTACAATTTTTTCTATACAAAGATCTGCTATAAGTTATAACCTTATCCAAAAAAAAAAGTATTCAGTGTTGCCTTTATTTAAACAACTTAAAATTTGACTATTTCTAAACAAAGATCATACTGTTTAAACCTATTATTTTTAACACTTCCTATCAAGTATTATACTTAATAAGTCCTTTAAATCAATGTTTATCATTAAAAGATGATGATACATTCCCTAGGAGGAATATAATCATCATTTTATACAATTGAATTTAAGAAACATTCATCCAAATATTATAAGACACTAGGAAAATATGTGCCACATTATTTTTTAATTAAATTAATTTTTGTAGAAGAATATAAAATACTAGTACCAAAATAATATGTTTTTAATTATGATTTAAAAATAACACAGACAACATTTACCTACGTAATATTTAACAAAAGTAATAAAATTATAAGTGACATTTATATAATCTATCGTTATTAGATTACTTTAAGAATCAACTTTTAAAGAATCATTACTTTTAAATGCTTCAAGATAAATCAATTAAAATAAAATATTATAATTTGAAAAAAAGGTCATAACATTTATGTAATTAATACGCACGTAGCTATAATAATGCTGTTAATATATATATATATATATATATATATATATATATATATATATATATATATATATATATATATATATATATATATATATAATATATTAAATTACAGCATTCAATCCCAATTTTGAACATCGATATCTATTTGTACAAAATCTTAAATAAACCGGTTCATCCCACGTTAACAAGTTCAACTGTTTTCGTAATATTTAAAGGTCATTTCGACCCACAACTTGCACATAGACATACATACATACATATATATATATATATATATATATATATATATATATATATATATATATATATATATATATATATATATATATATATATATAAATTACTACCTATGTATAAACGTCTAGATGGTGTAATTGCGTAACGTTATCTTATGTCTAGTGGACGTTAAGGGACGCCAAAGTTGATTACGTTGGATTTAATGCACCTACGAGAAATCACCGACGCGTTTAAAGATATAAAAATAAACCCAGTAAAAATATAAGTATATATAATATAACTTGAGAAGTGAAAATCGTGTGCTATAATTTTCCGCACTAAATTTTCTCATATCGTATTTGTAATGTAAACAAGTAAGGCGCGCTTCACGTAAAAAACATGAGGCGATTATCGCAGGGTTCTGTACGATTAAGTTAAAATTATAAAAGTGTAAAATTTTAATAGCTGCATATTCTTTTTCTATACTTCAAGACCTTTATATTGATGTATAACATGTTATGGCGACTAAAAACTTTTATTTAGTCGCCCGTCATATTGGCCGCCATCTTGAAAATATAAAGTGTGAAAACTCCAAAAAGTGTACAGTTGTCTCAAATGCCGAGATGAACCTGTGTGCCAAATTTCGTGTTCCTAGCTATAGAAGTTTATGAATTGAAACAAGCCAACGGACAGACACCATCGGACAGGTAGAGAGCCGCTATATAAGGTTTCTTTTTTTACTTCGGACAGAAACCTAAAAGGAACAGTTTGAAAAACTCGAATTAAATCGGACGTTTAGAAATAGGTTGGGCATATAATGCAGATTTACCCCACACAATAAATAACATATACGTCATCATTTTGAAAATGGGTGGGGGATTGGAAACACTAGGTCTTCAAACAAAATAATTTTAATATCTGATAACAGCTTTGACTATACTTGATAGCCATCTTCAGAATTTATTAGTTGCTCACTGTTCACAATGGATAATTTATTATTAATGATAATATATATGTAGAAAAGTCAAAACGGGTTAGATATGTTAAACTTATTTTAGGCAGGGCCGGACCGTGAATCCTGCGAACTACGCGGCTGCAGGTGGCGCCAAATAACTGATGTGGGCGCCAAAACTGACGAGGGAGCCAAACAGGGGGAGAGGTATTAGGGATAGAAAATGAAGTAGCTATTACAATACATCAATGCATTTTTTAGTAGAAACCAAAAAAAAGTTAAAATAAGTGTACATGTGTACATATTATAATATGTATGGTAAATGTTGATTCATTTATCGCTGTTACTACTTCTTCTATTATTTAATACTAAATTCTTTATTATATCTCAAAACATTGGGAAAATATCTGGAAACATCGAGGCCCCCCCCCCCCAATGTTTAAACCCCACGGTGACGACGTCCGCGTGTTGTCCTAACATATATTTTTTGTAGGTCAAACAAATTTGAACATTTTGTTATTACAAAACGTGTGTGTATCAGTTATAAATTGCTCTGGTGAGCAATATCACGAGGGATTATGTACAGTTAAGACCCTCATAGTTACAAAAAAAAGACCTAGTAAAGTCTATATACATGATGAAAGTTCAAAAAACAAAGTATGAAGTTCGAAGTTCTAAGTTGCCTCGAGCTACCACTAACCGCACTAAAGCACACTCCTCAATCATACTTTAACCTACCCTAAGGGCTATTTCAACCTTTTTATTTTATTTTTTTGTTGAAATCGGTCGACCGGTTCTTTTTTAGTTTTCTTTTTTTTAGAGAGAACACAAATTGGAGGTCGTCCTTAAGAGGGCATGGAATTGAAATAGCAACGTGTATATAATGCTTTTTACATCTTACTACTGCGAGCCCATTGAACTACAAGTAACATAACGGAAATGAGGATAGACTGGGCATACCCTAAGGAACAAGAAGAAATAAATGAATGATAATGACCTTATTAAAGAACGAATGCAATTGCAAGGTTCGAGAAAAATCGGTAGATCAAGAAAGATGTGGAGACGAACTAATAGATGATAAAGTATGTTACAGTGGGAAAAAGAAAAATGTCATGGCAAAACATTGAATCATGGATATGTTTTTAGGCATTAAATCTACGTATGGACATTTCAATGTTTTTCCATGAAGTGGAGAAAACATTGAATCATGGATATGTTTTTGGGCATTGAATCCACATATGGACATTTTAATGTTTTTCCATGAAGTGGAGAAAACATTGAATCATGGATATGTTTTTGGGCATTGAATCCACATATGGACATTTCAATGTTTTTCCATGAAGTGGAGAAAACATTGAATCATGGATATGTTTTTGGGCATTGAATCCACATATGGACACATTTCAATGTTTTTCCATGAAGTGGAGAAAACATTGAATCATGGATATGTTTTTAGGTATTGAATCCACATATGGACATTTCAATGTTTTTCCATGAAGTGGAGAAAACATTGAATCATGGATATGGTTTTAGGCATTAAATCTACGTATGGACATTTCAATGTTTTTCCATGAAGTGGAGAAAACATTTAATCATGGATATGTTTTTGGGCATTGAATCCACATATGGACATTTCAATGTTTTTCCATGAAGTGGAGAAAACATTGAATCATGGATATGTTTTTGGGCATTGAATCCACATATGGACATTTCAATGTTTTTCCATGAAGTGGAGAAAACATTGAATCATGGATATGTTTTTGGGCATTGAATCCACATATGGACACATTTCAATGTTTTTCCATGAAGTGGAGAAAACATTGAATCATGGATATGTTTTTGGGCATTGAATCCACATATGGACATTTTAATGTTTTCCCATCAAGTGGAGAAAACATTGAATCATGGATATGTTTTTAGGCATTGAATCCACATATGGACATTTTAATTTTTTTCCATCAAGTGGAGAAAACATTGAATCATGGAATATGTTTTTGGGCATTGAATCCACATATGGACATTCCAATGTTTTTCCATGAAGTGGAGAAAACATTGAATCATGGATATGTTTTTGTGCATTGAATCCACATAATATTGACATTCCAATGTTTTTCCATCAAGTGGAGAAAACATTGAATCATGGATATGTTTTTGGGCATTGAATCCACATATGGACATTTCAATGTTTTTCCATGAAGTGGAGAAAACATTGAATCATGGATATGTTTTTGGGCATTGAATCCACATATGGACATTTCAATGTTTTTCCATCAAGTGGAGAAAACATTGAATCATGGATATGTTTTTGGGCATTGAATCCACATATGGACATTTCAATGTTTTTCCATCAAGTGGAGAAAACATTGAATCATGGATATGTTTTTGGGTATTGAATCCACATATGGACATTTCAATGTTTTTCCATCAAGTGGAGAAAACATTGAATCATGGATATGTTTTTGGGCATTGAATCCACATATGGACATTTCAATGTTTTTCCATCAAGTGGAGAAAACATTGAATCATGGATATGTTTTTGGGCATTGAATCCACATATGGACATTTCAATGTTTTTCCATGAAGTGGAGAAAACATTGAATCATGGATATGTTTTTGGGCATTGAATCCACATATGGACATTTCAATGTTTTTCCATCAAGTGGAGAAAACATTGAATCATGGATATGTTTTTAGGCATTGAATCCACATATGGACATTTCAATGTTTTTCCATCAAGTGGAGAAAATCAGTATACATTTGTCTAATTCATGTAGTAGATGCATCTTAAGGTGGGAAATTATCAAACATTAATTTATTTTGGGCTCTTATTTAATTTATCATCCCTCTTAGTGTTAAAGTAAATAAAACCTCTACAAAGTCTCAATGGTTTTTGTATAGTAGTCTCCCCAAGACATTGAGACTCCTAGAGTAGTTTATTTTGCTATTTTAAAATCATAAGACCTGATTACGTGTAAGACTAAATCTTATACCAAAAACTGTAGGGTAATGAATTCTCCAGTTTTCTTAAAGCCTATTTAATATTCCTTTGTCTTAATAGTCAATTAGACTATGGGATATTATCACATTTATATAGAGAAGTGTGATTTCCTTTGTCCCAAGGTACACTGGACTATTGGACTAAATATCCCTTTATCTTAATAGTAATTTAGACTAACTCTGTATACTATGTTTCTTTGTCTAGATAACAGATAATTATTAAGACAAAGGGATATTAGAGGGTGCTTAAGAAAAAAATTGATTGAGCGTGAAGTCTCACGTAAAAAGGGTTTCGTTTGTATTGTGAACATGAAATTAGTATAAAGGGGGGGGGGGGGGGGGGACACACACCAAATTTTGATGTTTTGTGACAAAATGGCACTGAAAATAAAACACTTTCCACAAGTGTTATATATTTTTGTATTCTACTCTTCAATAACTTTCATTTAATACCCCAATTAAAATTTAAAAAAAAAATTATTTTTTTCGCGTGACGTGAATTATCCGCCATTTTAGATTTGAACAGCTGATAAATTTGAGTTCGCTATATTTTTCCCTGTGTGTGCGTCAAAACGATGTTTAATACTTGAAAGTTTCATGTTTCTATCTCTTTTGATTCATAAGTTATTGAAACCGTACAGAGTTGCAGACAGACACAGGAACGAAACTGTAAGGGTTTCATTTTTTTTTGTTTTACCAAAGAAACCCTAAAAAGTAAGCCATTTTGATTACAATTTGGTCCTCTAGGAGCTCAAATATTAATTTCTATAATTTAAAAAGCATATAGAATTGCTGAGGTAAACTTCAGCAATTCTATCGACGAAATATTGTACTACAATGAATACAAGTGAAGACCTAACTTCCTGGCACGATATTCAAGAACGTTACATTTTTCATGCCTTTTTAGGGTTTCGTTGGTAAAACAAAAAAAAAAAAGAAACCCTTATAGTTTCGTTTCTGTGTCTGTCTGTCACTCTGTACGGTTCCAATAACTTTTAAATCAAAAGAGATAAAAACATGAACTTTTCCAGTATTAAAGATCGTTTTGACGTGCACACAGGAAAAATATAGCGAACTCAAAATGATCAGCTAAAAATTTTGAGTAGGGTATCAAATGAAAGGTATTGAAGAGTAGATTACAATAATTTCAAGATAAAAAGAACTTTTTATGTACTACGTTTTTAAATTTTCTGTTGAATCGTATGTAATGTTGATAATATAATTGTTATTGTTATATAATATATAATGTTGGTGAAAAAAAAAAAATATATATATTTCCAAATTTATTTACTTCACATAAATGACAACCATCCAGAGAGCTGATCTTAAACCTATAACAGGATAAATCTTTGTACAACGGATCTTCCCAACACCAAATCTAAAGCATGCCATCGATATATTTGAAATAAAATAATCGATATTTTTAGCTGTCATTCAATGTTTACCTATCACAAATTTGAGACCCGTCAAAATGAAGATAGCGTAATTATTGGATATGTGAAAACAAATAAAATAACTTGCGGATTTTTTCCGAACTAACTTTCCGCACAGCAAAATTTGCTGAAAACTAATTAAATTTTGCTGCAAGATGGCTAAAAGTATTAAAACCCTTTTTACGTGAGACTTTATGTCCAACCAATTTATTTGGAAGGCTGCGCATTCTTCTTTCCCCTAGAGGTAAAATATATCCATGTTAATACGCTAAAATTAAAGAAAGTGGCTTATAAGTAGTGCAAAAGATAAGTCTAAACAACTACAGGTTGATGCACTGAGAGGATGGTATATCAAAGTGTAAATAGTAAAGTATTTTTAACTTAGGTATCCCTCAAGTGATAAATCACTATGTCCCATTCAATGACGTGCTTCAAAGTTTTATAATTTATTACTTAAGTATGAACTTAAAATAATTATTTAAAAAATAAGAGAAAGGAAAGGGTGAAGTTGAAAACAGAAAAAGAACTTAACAAAGTAAAAGTTAGCAGACTTGAGCTACATTAAGTTGTAGTACCGTTGTACCCCAAGTATTTTCCACATACTTTACAATCAAGTATTAATAAAGTTGTAAGTCCTTAACACATTCTTGTACCATGAGAAAATACATCTTTCGCCGCATGACCGAGTTTCGAACGAGGTTATTTCGAGAAGATACAAAATAAAAAATAATTATTAATATACACTTCAATATTTTTTACATTCTTCCTTTCCCATATATTTTTATTTAATATATATTTTATATACGTACATGTTTTCTAACTGTATATAGGTACTATAATCATGTACTAATATATTTTATTTTATAGATATTATATATCCTTATATTATTTATTATTTCGATTAGATACATTATTCCAAACCTAACAACCACCTTTTAATTCCAAGTTGAAATATATTTGATGGTTTATATACTACTTACGTCAATAAATATTGAAGTTATTTTACTAAGCGAGAATTTCTAGATGCCCCAGTTTCCTGTATACCTTCCCCGTTATTACTAATCCCCTTTAATATTATTTGGAATTTTTCTTTTTTCCAGTTGAGTCATACATACCGCACTTATGCGGTTGAATTAAATTTGTCAAAGCCCCCGTGTTTTTGCACTAGCCATTAATATCAGTTAGAAATTAATCATTGAACACTAATAAATTTTAAAATAATTATTTAAAAAGCATTTTACTAGTGAGATAAATAACTTTATTGTAAATTTCCAAGACATACTTGATTTTTCGAAACTAAAATTATCTGACATAAATTAGTTTCCACCCATGCAGGGCTGAACCCCAGAAGATGAAATTTCAATTCAATATAATTTTAGTCTTTTTCACCTATTCATGCGTCGATCCGGAGACACACGTATATAAAGGATTTTGTTTTTAACAAGTAACATTTTGTAGAGTTTTTGCTGCGTTTGTAATTCCCTCTAAACTTTATTGAAACTATAATTTGAAAAAGAACAATCCTTTTGATTCCGAAAGATCTTCATGAGGGTTAAATCATCTTCTTGATCTTCACAATATATATATATATATATATATATATATATATATATATATATATATATATATATATATATATATATATATATATATATATATATATATATATATATACCTATATATAGCACGTACAGAGGAAGATTAAAAGGGAGAGTCTGGCCATATAGGCACGTACTCGCGGGCTAAGAGTATAAAAACTAAGATCCCTCAAGATTAAGACGCCATATTGTTGCAAATCTTCCATATTGCCAAGTTCAAGGACAAACCAAACAATATATATATAATTATATATATATAAAAGTAAAAATGCAATTCAAGTTTGGTAGGATGTACTTATCTCAAAATAAAGTTGGATATGAAAATCCTTATTTATCTCCATAACCATCTTCTTCTTTGTATTTTTATTTTATATTTAACAAGTTTAGTATTATTATATTTTTTAGTTTCTTCCCTTTTTTATAGACTTTTCTAATCACAGGACTTCAGGGGCTTAAAAGGCTATGTCGCTGAAATGAAAAAATCGGTTCGAGACGATTCAGACAAACTTGTTTATATTCGAGTTCATAAATACTTATGTTTACTTATGTTTTCCATTTATTAGTATTCAAATTTTCTAAGCTACATTCAATTGTTATGGAACATTTCATCAAAATGTATAATATAAATAACTTCTCTTCGGCAGAGAATCGAACCCGGCCTCTCTTCATGTTTTCAAGTGTCGTATTTAAATGTCGTATTTAAAAGTGTTTGGAGGGGTAACGCCCCCAAATTTGCAGCTAAAATTTATTTCTCGATTTCGCCTCGGAGTATGATATTTCTGAATATGTATACCCAATTTCGCCAAAATCAGCTCAGAAGTGTAAGCCTTTACACGTCTGCACAGACAGACGACAGACAGACATTTTTTAAAAACCACTTTTTTGGACTCAGGGGACCTCAAAACGTGTAAATCCATCAAAATTTCAAAATCGAATTTTCGCGCCATCACAATATTTTTTCATAAATAATAAACCTTAGGTTTATTGCCACCTTCTATAAATGTATAAATAGTATTTTTTCAATCGATAGATGAAATAGGTGTAGAAAAAGACATTATATGTTCGTGGGACATCCCACGAACATATAATGTCTTTTTCTACACCTATTTCATCCATCGATTGAAAAAATACTATTTATAATATTGCTTCCGAGCTTACCGAAGGTAACGGAAGCATTGTGTTCACTTTTGAGAACGAAAAACTTTTATGCCTCCGATTTTAAAAATTCCAAGACAGAAATCCGTTTCAGACATCAGGGAACATTTTTGGTTCCGTGTCTGTCTGTCTGTCTGTCTGTCTGTCTGTCTGTCTGTCTGTCTGTCTGTCTGTCGGTCTGTGTGTCCGCGAATTATGAAACGTGCGACGATAACTTGAGTAAATGTCAACCGATTTTGATGAAATTTGGTAGACATGTTCATTTTACCAATGCCCAGGATGAGTTCGTTGGACAACGTTATCCGTCCAAGCGTTCACGAGCAACGCTCGCGTAAACGTGAACTTCAAATTTAAAATTGGAATTTTAGGTCAGGAAAAAAAACTAACTTCATCTATTCAATGAGGCAAACATTTTTTACAAATACAATTTTTCAGTTAAACCAACAGCGACACCGCTATGAAGTGTTAATGATCGCTTAAACTATTAATAGTTCTTACACAATAAACATATCAATAAAGTACGTGAATAGGATGCGAGGAAGCTATGTGCCACACTAATTGGCAGTCTATTTTTTCATTATATGAGAAGGTAAACAGAATATTTTAGCTAATTATTAATAACATAAAGTCAATCCTTAACACAGCGAATGTTAAAATCGCGAATGTTAAAATCGTGAATGTTAAAATCGCGAATTTTAAGTTAGTAAATGTATGGGAAATGGGGGGTTGTATGAGGTAAAGGTAAAGTTAACTTAATACAATAATACTTTTTTAGGACTTCTTGTTACTTGTTGTTGTTTACTTTACTTTTTTAATGTTTTACTTTTGTTTACTTGTTTAGGAATGGTTTACTTGTTAGGTTGTTTTTACTTTTTTAGGACGAATCATACTTACTACAAATATACAAATAAGTATAAAAATATCATCAAAATAATTAAAAGAATAAATTTTTTATCAAATTAACTTTTTAAAATTTCGACTCTAATGACTTTTTCTTTGGTTTTAGGAGGAGCTTCTATATAGCTATCCAAGAATAAATTGGGTACGAACGTGAATGTTAAAATTAAACCACAAATAAACACTCGCGAATAGGCGAATTTGCGAAAGTAATCAGACGAATGTAAATAAAAGAATTAACAATTAATAAAATATTTCAGCTTAAAAAGCCATTCAGTTGAATTTAATAAGGTAATCAAGTATAAAAAGTAAATAATCACTATTTACTCGTTAAATTAATCAGTGTATTCATTGTCATAAATCATAAATAATGTATGTACATAAATACGGACTCTAAATACAGAAATCAACTAATAAACCGGTCTGTATTTAATAGTATTTTACTAGAGTTTGTTATTTACTAATTTTACTTGTTCACGTTATCCTTCGTTTTGAATAAATACCATAAAATATCAATCAATAAACTTAACTGCTATTTTTACAAGCTTTTTAATTAACTTCATATCCGAGTAGCTATTTTTATATTCATAAAAGTAAATAAAGACACGCTTTTATAAAATAATATACTAAACAAGTAAGGAGCGCTTCACGTAAGTACGTGAGGCGATAATCACCACTTTCTGTACGAGTAAGTTAAAATTATATAAGTGTAAAATTTTAAATGTTGCAGATTCTTTTTCTACATTTTAAAGCCTTTAAATTGATGTATAACAGGTCATGGTGATTAAAAACTTTCTTTAGTCGCCCGCCATCTTGAAAATATTAAGTGTAAAAACTTTAAACAGTGTACGGCAGTTATCAGTTATCACAAATGCCGGGATGCACCTGTGTGCCGAATTTCATGTTCCTAGCTATAGTAGTTTATGAATTGAAACATGCCAACGGACAGACAGACATAGAGCCATTTTATAAGGTTTCTTTTCGTACTTTGTACAGAAACCTAAAAGTAGAAAATATTGTCTCCGATTTCAAAAATTCCAAGACAGAAATCCGTTTCAGACATTAGGGAACATTTTTGGTTCCGTGTCTGTCGCTCAATTTTTACGAACCAACATATCTTAAAAACTACTACTCTGATTTTATTGAAATTTGTATGGTAGGTCATACTTAACCCATTGTTGGTCCAATAAAAGTTTCAACCTTCTGCATTCAATTGATTCTCTTCCACATGCGCACAAACATACATTTATTTACACCTATAGCTTCAAAAGTATACTTATCTGATTTGTCTGAAACTTTTATAGCATATCAAAAGTAACCCGCTGATAGCCCCAGATTAATTTAAACCGTTAGCGTTCCTTAAATTTTGCTAAATTGATACCTAAATTTGTGTCAAAATCAAAACAATTTTGACAGTTTTAAAAAACGGGGGAAAATTAAATAAACTTGACAATAAAATGTATTAATTGTATAAAATCATTAAAGTATGCAAAATAGAACGCGAGGAAGCTATGTGCCACACTAATTGGCAGAGTATTTTGAACTTAATTATAATAAATTCTTCAAGAGTTATAGCAAAAACCAACTTGAGGTGGTCAAAGGTGGTTAGAGGTGGTCAGAGGTGGTTAGAGGTGGTCAGAGGTGGTAAGAGGTGGTCAGAGGTTTTTAGACGTGGTCAGAGGTGGTTAGAGGTGGTTAGAGGTGGTCAGAGGTGGTTAGAGGTGGTCAGAGGTGGTTAAAGGTGGTCAGAGGTGGTAAGAGGTGGTCAGAGGTTTTTAGACGTGGTCAGAGGTGGTTAGAGGTGGTCAGAGGGGATTAGAGGTGGTTGGAGGTGGTTAGAGGGATTTAGAGGTGGTTAGAGATGGTTAGAGGTGGTTAGAGGGGGTTAGAGGGGGTCAGAGGTGGTCAGAGGTTTTTAGACGTGGTCAGAGGTGGTTAGAGGTGGTCAGAGGTGGTTAGAGGTGGTCAGAGGTGGTTAGAGGTGGTCAGAGGTGGTCAGAGGTGGTTAGAGGTGGTCAGAGGTGGTAAGAGGTGGTCAGAGGTTTTTAGACGGGGTCAGAGGTGGTTAGAGGTGGTCAGAGGTGGTTAGAGGTGGTCAGAGGTGGTCAGAGGTGGTTAAAGGTGGTCAGAGGTGGTAAGAGGTGGTCAGAGGTTTTTAGACGTGGTCAGAGGTGGTTAGAGGTGGTCAGAGGGGATTAGAGGTGGTTGGAGGTGGTTAGAGGGATTTAGAGGTGGTTAGAGATGGTTAGAGGTGGTTAGAGGTTGTTAGAGCTGGTTAGAGGTAGTTGGTTGTAATATTTATTACTGTTTATATTAGTTATTTGATAGTTAAGTTATTTTGTTGTTGGAGAGGGCACAAAGGAAGGATTTGGTTTAGACTGGACCTTGGTGAGGTAGGAACTTCGTCTAGATTGGAAATGTCAAGGAGACCTGTGCAGTAAGCAGACATTCACCTGGGGCTTCCAGTTCTCACTCGGTTCTAAATCCGTTTTGAAAAACTCCCCCCTAACACTTGCCTCTTCACCTAATAACACCATCACGACTTTACAACTCTCAAAACTCCAATAATAAACAAACAAACACAACATTTTAATGTTACAATACAAGTTTTGGAACGAAGTTCCTTATAGCACGTTACAACGTCTGGAGCCTGGGAGTGATTCCGAGAAAAACCCCTGTCACAAAACCAACCGTTAAGAAATCTACCGATGATGATAACTTGAGTAAAAGATGACCGATTTAGTTGAACTTTGGTATACATGTTGTTTTTACTATTGTCCAGGACATGTTCGTTGGACAACGTTATACGCCCAAGTGTTCACGCGCAATGCTAGCATAAACGTAAAATTGGAATTTGAAGTCGGGAAAAAATTCTAACTTCATCTATTCAATGAGACAAACAACTTTTGTAAACACAGACACTGCTATGAAGTGATTTTATAATTTATATTTAATGAAAAAAGTTTGGAACTATGTTCCTAACGGGAGTCCTGCGACAGCAAACTCTTTTTAGTTTTAGGATATTGGAGGCTGTTATGCTACTGAGTTAGTTTGATTTTAGTCGAATACCACATTAAGCTTCCACCACTGGAAGCATGTTCAGGGATGTTGAGCATTGTGTTTAAACTGACGTTGTTATATAATCTGCCAGAGAGATAGCAAACAATTTGAAAATATGTCGTGTGACATCTTTTGAGTTACTAGTTTGATTTTTAGTCGAATAACGCGTTACGCTTCCACTACTGGAAGCATCTTAAAGGAGGTTGTGCATTGTGTTTTTAACTCGGAGCGACCAACTGAACTGACGTAATAAAAGAATTTGCCAGGGGGGGGGGGGGGGCAATAACGTAACAATTGAGTGACAGACAGGTAAGTGGAAGAGAAACAAATAGGCGCAGAAGGTTGAAACTTATATGGGACCAACAATGGGCTGATTATGACCCACCATTTTAATTTCATTAAAATCGGATGAGTTGTTTAGAAATGTCGGTTCGCAAAAATTAAGTGACAGAGAGACCGAGAGAATCGGACAGAATCACGTAACCAAAAATGTTCCCTGATGTCTGAAACGGATTTCTGTCTTGAAATTTTTGAAATCGGAGACTATATAAAATAAAAACTAAACATAATTAAAAGAAAAAATCGGTCCGAGACAACTCAGACAAACTTTCTCATATACGTGTTCATAATTACTTAACCCAGTTTTTTTCCATTTATCAGTTTTCATAGCTATAGATTTAATTATTATTGAATATTTCTCAAAATGTATCATAAAAATAACTTCTTTTCGGTGGGGAATCGAACCCGGGTTCTCTCCGTCCGTGTTTTAAGCTATTTTCTCAGGAACTAGATTTTTTCTGGAAAATCGGCTAATATCGTTAGATTCGTATTTAAATGGACTTCATTTAAGATTTTTTTATTCAAAATAGTCGGAACCGTTTTCGAGAAATAATTTTTATTCACGTTTTTTTCAGAGTTTTTGGGGGGTAGCGCCCCCAAATTTGGGGCGCATGTTTCACAATACTTTCTCTCTATATGAGAAAGTAAAAAATAATATAATTAATTCTAATTATTAAATTGAGATATTTAAAGCAAAATAAGAATAGAATCAGAATTTATTTTGTAATGTAAGTATTTTGGTGTTAAAAATTGTTACTTATTTATTTATTTTTTCCAAAAAAATAAAGCTTGCCGACCTCAA
This sequence comes from Gerris lacustris, assembly GCA_951217055.1. NCBI lineage: Eukaryota > Metazoa > Arthropoda > Insecta > Hemiptera > Gerridae > Gerris > Gerris lacustris. The sequence continues at coordinate 24,261,105 of OX578286.1, forward strand.
ATCGACGAAGGTAGTAAAAGTTTAATGGGATCGATTAGTTTTTTTCTTAAAAGAAGAAGAAAAAGAAGAAAGAAAAGGAAACAAGGTAATGAGGTAAATCGGACAGATTTAAACATCTTGTAATAGGCACAGGCTTTCTTCTTCAGCTTTTAAAAAAACCTTTATTTTCAAAGCCTTTCTCATTTTCGATCTTTTGGTCTTTATTTAGATTTTAATTTATTATTATTTTTTTATTTATTTTTTTTTTTTTGAAGTGAAACTTGTTTAGGATCGGTAGAGTAAATTTTCTTGGATGAAACGAAATCGTGAAACGAAGTTTGCGATTCGGGACTCGTCCAAGTGATAGATTTTTTGACCTGTAATAAAATCTTTCATTTGAATGAGTCTCGATCCACCGACCTTTGGATCAGTAGGAAATTGCGCTAGTCAGATATTTTATAGTACACAGAATTGGTATATAAGCTTAATATAATATACATTATAATAATATAATATATATAAATGTTGTTTTCATGTTTTTTTCTTCATTATTAACTAACATTTTATTAATTGAAATTATGTTTCTTTGAGAAGTTATCTGACTTTTGTGGCATTGTAAACTCTTCTTTTTAATACATTATTTATTTAATGTGCATATTTAATAGGAAAAAGTTTTCCCTTAGGCGAATAAATTGATGTTTTAAATAATTGAAGTTTTTTAAAAATAAATGAAATAAAATAAAAAGTATTTGAAGTTAAAAAAATAAAACAACGTTAATAATAATAACAAAATATTACACCGCTAATAACCCCATTGAAGTCAAAGCTGTTATAAATAAAAATAAAAATATTTCCTAACAAAACAGTCATTAAATGAATCCAAACATATAATTTCAGTTGTAATATAATAATAATTGCTATTAAACCTTCAAAAAATTTACATTCTTAAGAATTTAAAAAAATGTATCGGACTTTTTCATTCAAACAGTAATATATATATATATATATATATATATATATATATATATATATATATATATATATATATATATATATATATATTTATATAAAAAAAAAATAATTTTATATATATTTATATAAAAAATACATCTTATATATATATATATATATATATATATATTTATATAAAAAAAAAATAATTTTATATATATTTATATAAAAAATACATCTTATATATATATATATATATATATATATATATATATATATATATATATATATATATATATATATATATATATATATATATATATATATATATATATATATATATATATGTATAAGATGTATTGATGGGTTAGCTAAATGGGAGTGGTATATATTTTGCATTCTGCGAAATACGATTGTGAGAACAGTTTTTGCCCTTGATTTGTCATGTTTACTACCTGTACATACTTTAGATGTTGAGAGATATGTGGGTACCTGAGGGGGAAAAGGCGAAGTATTCGACCTTACAAGGACTTATTCTCTATTAAGCTCGCCAAACAATTCTTTTTTTAATTCCTTTTACTTTATTACTTGCAGTGGCTTGATATATTAAATGCATATAAATAAAGTCTTACGTAAATAGGTCAAACGTAAAGTTGTTGGAAAGTCCATTTTAATGTATTGGTTTACTTTCAAAAACTTTTTAAACGTTATCATTGTTCAGTCCTAGTTAAAATAGAACGGGAAAAATAATCACTTGCTTGAACTTAGCAATTCGACCACTTATTTGGACCCTTACTTACTAAATCCGTATGAAAGTCAGTTACTTTACACACTAATTTGCTAGCGAAGTGAATATACACGTTGCGGATCAATAGTGTGGTAGACCAGTGACCTTCTTCTTGATTTAATGCTCTGTGCCAAATTTTATCAAACACGGGAAATAAACTGTAGATTTGAATAAAATAATAATATATAGAAAAAACTAAATACAGTATGACCACATAATTAGCGAGATAATTATGTAGTAGCGTTATTCCCTCGGCTGCGACTCGGAAATTAAAAAGTCTAATTCGCCTCAGGATTTAGGGACCATTGTTCCTTCGGCTTTACCTCAAGAACCAACTTATTTGCTCAGGGAATAATGATTTACTCTACTCCCTATAGGTGATTAAATAACCATTTTATTCAAAATTTACCCTGTACCTAAAAACTACAATAATTAATAGTTATTTATGCACCTAGGGAGTAAAGTAAGCCATTATTCCTGAGCGAAAAAGATGGTTCTTGAGGCGAAGCCGAAGGAACCATGGTCCCTAACTTTTAATAGCAGATATAAGAGATTCAATATTAAAAACAAATAAGAATTGGAATTGAACTCAAATAGAAGGTTATTTAGATGCAGGTTATAAACAAAGATTAACTTGGTCGAAAAAGCAGTGTCGCCAACCTGATTTCAACAACTTCATTACATTAGCCATTCATTTTCTACACTATTTATAAAATAATTAAGTTGCAATCTTTACTTTTTTGCCCTACTTTACTTTTTCGCCCTACTTTTACTTTTTCTCCCTACTTTTTGAGTTCATAGGGATGAAAAGACTTACTTTAGTCCCTCTAAACTAATTCAAAATCATAACCTTTTCTCCTTACTGGAGATAAAATTAATTTTCGAGTGGGGTATCAAATGGAAGCTACTGATGAGTAGGTAAAAAAAATATATAATGATTTTTTTAATTTTTTCATTATTTATTGGCTTTATGAGTTAAAATATGTCCCCCCAACCCCCTTAACAGGTAGTCCTAAAATTTTGAAATAACTTATTATAGGGCGATGAAAATTTCATGAAACAATTTAATTTACTTTGTTGCCATTACTGATAAAGAAAAATATTCTTACTCCTCGAGGGATAAAACCAGGGACCCTTTAATTTTTTGGGGCCTTCCGACCAAAATTTGTTTATATTTTTTTTATTTTCATATAGATATTATGCTATAATTCAACGTATATTATGTTTATTAAAAAAAGTTCTTGGATACTAGTACTTCACTGTGATCAACGAAACCCTAAAAAGTACTTGGATACAAGTACTTCACTGTGATCTACAAAACCCTAAAAAGTACTTGGATACAAGTATTTCACTGTGCCCTACGAAACCCTAAAAAGTACTTGGATACAAGTACTTCACTGTGATCTACGAAACACAAAAAGTACTTGGATACAAGTACTTCACTGTGATCTACGAAACACAAAAAGTACTTGGATACAAGTACTTCACTGTGATCTACGAAACACAAAAAGTACTTGGATACAAGTACTTCACTGTGATCTTTTATTATTAAAGTTTAGTGTGAACTGTTTGCTGTAGTTAGCTTATTTTTTATTTTTAAAAAACAAACTAAATTTGAATTAACAGAAAATTAACTAAAATTTAATATTTCAGACAATTAATTTAAGTGTAATATTTATCCATTCTTTTTAAGACAGAACCACTTTATAATATAATAATTTTTTTCGATTCTATCAAAAAATGTTTGCAAGAAACTGATCACTCCAAACACTTAATCAAGAAAATATAGTCATTAAGAGAAAGCTGACATTTTTAAAAAGATTTTTTTTTTTTGGAAAAATTAGAAAATTGAAAATGTTGCCTCATGGATACTTCATTTTGAAACACAGTTTATTAGATTCGTATGTTGGCAAAATATAAAGTATTATAATATTGAAATTGTAAAATATGTAATTTTGTCTATTTAAATTTTAAATACACAAAAATTACAATTTTAATTTAAATCAAATTATAATAATTATTAAGAACGGGAGATAGACAGAGAAAAATAGACTCCAGCGCCGAGACTCGAACCACGGGACTGTATATATAGAGGCTATATATCTATATATAGAGGCCCGTGGTACGAGTCCCGGTGCTGGAGTCTATTTTTCTCTGTCTATATCCCGTTGTTAATAATTAATATAATTTGATTTAAATTAAAATTTAAACTTTCCGTAGTATGAATACTACCAAAAAAATTACAAAATTTAAACTAATATTTAGAGCAGGATTATGAAGAAATATTAACACTTTAAAGATGAAAATTCTTAAATTAAAGAAAAGTAGGAATTTAAGTGAAACAGAAGAAGAAAAAATCCTTTTGTCTTTATACTGTTCAATCATCCTTAGAAAAATAAGATGGAGCGGGAAAACCTGAAAAATCAAAAAGCGGAACAAAGAAAATACTCTCCAAGGTTTTACATTTATTTATTTTCTCCTTCGTCTTCTTATTTCTTGTTTAATTTAGTTTAACCTGAATACAACAAATAAAAGAGGCATAGATAGAGAAACAGAAGTAAAACGGATAGAGGATGAAATAAATAAACGAAAATAAAAACTGATGTATAGCAAGGAGATTCAAATAGTCAATAAAAGCTAATTAAAGTAGAAAAACGGACAAAGAAATCTAAATAGAATAGAAGAACGAACATAGAAATCCGATTACAATAGAAGAATAGTCAAAGAAGACCAATTAAAATAGAAGAACGAACAAAGAAAGCTAAATACAATACAAGAACGTATAGAGAAAGAAAAGTAAAATATAAGAACGGACAAATAAAGCCAAGTACAATAGAATAATGGACAAAGAAAACTGAATACAATGTAAGAACGGACAAAGAAAGCCAAGTACAATAGAATAATGGACAAAGAAAACTAAATACAATGTAAGAACGGACAAAGAAAGCCAAGACAAATAGAATAACGGACAAAGAAAGCCAAGTACAATAGAATAACGGACGAATAAAACTGAATACAATGAAGAACGGACAAAGAAAGCCAAGTACAATAGAACAATGGACAAAGAAAACTGAATACAATGTAAGAACGGACAAAGAAAGCCAAGACAAATAGAATAACGGACAAAGAAAGCCAAGTACAATAGAATAACGGACGAATAAAACTGAATACAACGAAGAACGGACAAAGAAAGCCAAGTACAATAGAATAATGGACAAAGAAAACTGAATACAATGTAAGAACGGACAAAGAAAGCCAAGTACAATAGAATAATGGACAAAGAAAACTGAATACAATGTAAGAACGGACAAAGAAAGCCAAGACAAATAGAATAACGGACAAAGAAAGCCAAGTACAATAGAATAACGCACAAAGAAAACTAAATACAATGTAAGAACGGACGAAGAAAATAACCTGCAGAGTACTCTAGATTAATTTATATTGTCTGCCACATAAATGTTGCTAAATTGATACGTTTATTAGTGAAAAAAGTAAATTAATCTGAGGCTATTTTTGACAAACCATAAAAATCAGATGGGTGCATTTGAAGATATAGGTGTAAATAAATGTATGTTTGTGCGCATGTGGATGAGGAACAAATGAGCGTACTAGGTTGAAACATACATGGAAATAACAATGGCCTAATTATAGCTTATCATTAAAATAGGACTGGTAGTTTTTAAGATAAGTGTGATCGAAAAAATTGAGCGACAGACTGACAAGTGCAGGAACCAAAATGCTCCCTGATGTCTCAAACTGATTTCTGTTTTGGAATTTTTGAAATCGGAGGCATAAAATATTTTCGTTCACATAACACTTGTCTGTAAAGCCTCGTCAAGACTGCCGAACCGAACAGAGTATAAGTGCCCAGCAATAGTCTCTGCGCATGCTCAGTCTTAAAGTGCGCATGCTCACCCTAGGCTGGGCATGCGCAGAGACCAATGCTCGATTCGTTTCCTCTGTTCGGTACGGCAATCTAGACAAGGCTTAAGGTCAGAGTAAAAAAAAAAAATCAAAACAATTTTGACAGTTTTAAAAAACGGGGAGAAAATTAAATTAAATTTGCACTAATAAGTTTTAAAAGTATAATATCATCAAAGTATACGATTTAGGACTCTCGGTAAGCTCGGAAGCAAAACAGTTCTAGAGTCTAAAACATTGTAATCATGGTATATCATAACAAGAAAATGAGAAAGTAAAAATTATAATCTCTATTGAACAATAAAACAAAAGAGGACTTTAAAAATAAGAAATAACGTTTAAAAGAAAGGTTTACAATAATAAAAGATGTAGGTCGAAATATATTAAGTACCGGACTAGATAGAGAACAAAACGACAAATAAATAGGAGACCAAAAAAAAAACAAATTATGAAAGTTACTCTAAATTAAATATTTAAGAGACAAAAAGTCGTAAAATATTTTTCTCTTTTCTAAATAAAAATCAAAGAGAATGAAGGATTTTAAACATAAAAAAAGTCCAGTCATGCACCATAACTTAATGAGCGAATTTTCAAAGAAAGCTGCGTATTATTTGCTTATAATAATAGAGGAAAATTTTGGTTTAGAATTTTTTTAGATGAAAAAAAAAAAAAAAAAAAAAAAAAAAAAAAAAAAAAAAATTGTATGGTAAATTGTTTTTTACTCCATTCACTTTACCTCAATCTCAATTTATTTATTTTCATACTTCTTTTCTTTTCTTGAGTCAGATTCAAACCAAAAAAATACTTCAAATACTTATAAATAGTGCATAAAATCTATCTACGAATATTAGAACTGCTCTAAAATATGTCTACAACTGTTTAAAATGCTGTTTTTGAACGTTTATTTTCCAAAATTTTCCCGGGGGTGGACCCCCGGACCCCCCTTCTATAGGGGGGGGGGGGGGGGGGGGGGGTAGAGAGAGGATAGGTTGCAGTCTGATAAAGATTATCTACCCCCCCCCCCCCCCTTAGCGGAGGAGCCGAGCCACCCCCGTCAAAAATGAATTCCTACGCCACTGTGGCACGTTCTGGAGTTCGGGAGTGAATCCGAGAAAACGACCAAAATCACCGTCACAAAATCACCGTCACGCAAAATCCGTCACGAAATCTACCGATGATGATAACTTGAGTGAAAGATCACCGAGTTAGTTGAAATTTGGTACACATGTTCATTTTGCCAATGCCCTGGCTGAGTTCATTAGTTCATTGGACAACGTTATCCGCCTAAGCGTTCACACGTAACGATCGCGCAAACGTAAGCTTCAAAAATTTTAAGAAGGGAAAAAATGTTATTAAGGAAGCCTGTTCCTTTGACTTGTTTTGTTTATTTTTGTTATATGTCAAAATGTTACTTGGTTTTGTAAATATAGAAATTATAATCACGGTCTTGTTAAAAGTAACATTGAACTGTGCTGACGCTTATTTCAAAATAGGGTATATTATTATAATACTGTAATATATTTTAGTAAAACGAACACCGACACTGTTATGATGTGATAAAGTTCGCTAAATTTATTAAAGCGGACCTAAACGTTTAAAGTAAAGAAAACAACGTTTTTACCGATATCATCCGTTCTAAAGTATAACGATTTTAATAAAATTTCTTACACATTGTCTAAAGTACAATTGAAACAGTCATGTAAAATTTCAAACTGATACAAGCAGCAGTTTTTTTATTTTATAATATTTTAAATTAGTAGGCCGGGTTGGTAGAAAACAGTGCTATATCAAACATCCTTTAACAAACTTACTGTTTAACTATAAACTCATCATGATCAACTTATTTCTTATATTCAATATTTATTTATTGAAAGACGCTTCCTTTAATGATACAAATGATGCTTTTCTTTTAATTTTGCCTTAACTCCGCTAGGTACAAACAGCAACGTATACGTACTTAGCAGTGGGATTTTATAATTTATATTTAATGAAAAATGTAAGGAAATTTGTTCCTACCGGGTGTCCCGCGACACCACACGTATTTTTTTATAATGTTGGTTCGCAAAAATTGTGGACAATTGACGTGCGGGTTCAAACATGATCCCTGATATCTAAAACGGATTTCTGTCTTGGAATTTTTGAAATCGGAGACATAAAAAATATTCGTTTTTCAGAACGATTATATAGTTTCCGTTACCTTCGGTAAGCTCGGAAGTGAAATAGATAAATTATTGTTATACAGGACTAGAATCATTTCTATACTAAACTATGAAGTTTAAAATCTAAATTATATATTTTAAAACAGATTTAAGTGATATTAAACAAGCTTTTGTCTCACAGAATATTATAATAATCGCTTTTAAAAGAATCTATTATGTATTTTGTATTTAGAACATGCAACAAATAAAAAATCTAAACAATGAAATTACTAAAAAATCTATTTTAAAATGATTTTTTTGTTCATTTTTAAGTATATAAGAAAATTATAGAAGATTATCTATAATAAGATATAAGTGTTGATTATGTACCAATGTGTGGTCTTCTTCTAGTTAGCTGCATATATATATATATATATATATATATATATATATATATATATATATATATATATATATATATATATATATATATATAAAATTGGGCAAGGAAAATTACATTTAATGTTGTGTAAAAAGACCTAATTTTCTGACATTTTTTTTTCCTATTTTAAAAACGGAAATGAGTCGGCCCTTTTATAAAGTGCGTGGGAAAATAAGGGAATGATTGTTCCTTGTTTCTAATGATCAAAGTCATTTCCGGTCTTATATAAGTTAAAATAAATAACCATTGGATATTTCCGGATTTTTTTAAAAAAAATAAAACCAAATTTGGTTTAGTCAAATTAAATAATGACGTAAAAAAAAAAAAAAATAAATGAAAACGGTGATGCACTTTGTCAAAACGGCTCATCTTTAGATTGTTACTCCCCTTGTAAAAAAAAACAGAGGGGAGTAACAATCTAAAGAAGGTGTATGGAACGTTTTTCTTTAGACTGTTACTCCCCTTATATAAACAGAAGTGTGATATTCCTTTGCCTCAAAGTACATTGGACTAAACATCTCTTTGTCTTAATAGTTATATTTAGTCAATGTCATTTCTATTCTAAAAAAAACATAGGGGAGTAACAATCTAAAGAAGTACCGACAAAACCTTTTAATATACATTGTAATGTTTTCTTTACATATAGGCCCCAAAATAATTTGTTTAGAGCACATTTCTTCAAAATGGAGTTATTTTCATGATATAGGGGTACGAAATTATGAGGATTAATAACGTATAGACTATAGACCAATAGACAGATACTAAAGAAAAAAAGTACCCCAATAGTCGAGGAGATAGCGTGCAAAAAAGTGTCTGACTAATATCAAGCTAGAATTTTGTGTACAAGGTAATCTTTTAGTGCCTTTTAAGAATGTGGTTGGCTAAGTTCATCTGCGGGACATAGCTTGGCAATAGTCATTTGAAAAAAAAAAAAAACCGGTGGAGAGCGGCCATGTCCCACCACCCTATGTTTCTCCATATAAATGGAGACAATTAGTAATTTTGCCTAAAGCATTTATTATAAACAAGTAAGGCGCGCTTCACGTAAGTACGTGAAGCGATAATTGCTGGTTTCTGTATAAAAAGTTGCATATTCTTTTTCTACACTTCAAGACCTTTAAATTGATGTATAACATGTCATGGTGACTAAAAATGTTTTTTAGTCGCCCGCCATATTGACCGCCATCTTAAAAATATTAAGTGTGAAAACTCCAAAAAAATGTACAGTAGTCACAAATGCCGAGATGCACTTGTGTGCCAAATTTTATGTTCCTAGCTATAGTATTTTAAGAATTGAAACATGGACAGACAGACAGACTGAGCTGTTATGTATGGTTTCTTTTCGTACTTCGTACTGAAACCTAAAAAAAAAAAAACAATAAAAAAAGAACTTAATTAATAATAAACAACATTTCTTTAAAAAATAAAATCAATTATAAATTTAATTGAATTTAAATATTTTATATTCAAGGACAATAAACATATAAATATATTTTTGGCTCGGTTTAAAAATAATAAAAAGTTTTTTTTTTTTTGTTTTTTTTTAATAAGAACGGGTTTGATTTGCATATGTGAAGAGAGGTGGGTTTTATACTTATACAATAAGAGAACGGAGGCAGACAGACCGAAGTTAAGTTTTGAAGTCCGTAGGACGTACGCAAGGTCAGTCACTTGAGGTCCAGTCATAAATAACACCTAATACAACCGCGTGTCCTGTTATTTCATTCTGAAATGATGTTGTGTTATTAGCTTCAGAATGTTATTTAGTATTTTGTTTAGCTCAAGGCGATAGTTATTTTATTTTTAAAACTATTTCTAATCTAGAAGAGTTTAAAATTTATATATATATATATATATATATATATATATATATATATATATATATATATATATATAAATATATATATATATATATATATATATATACAAATTTAAATTGGTCTATTTTAATCTAGTTTTTGGAATTGGTTTCTAGTATTGTAACATTTTTTTTTTTTTTTTTTAAAGTTGTTAGTAGAGGTATTTCGACATATGTGCTATTAAATATAAAATAATGGAACGTAGAATTTAGAAAATATGAACTTATTTTACAAAAAAGTTCGTAATTTATAACTGCGGTACTTATTTTAATTGGCTAAATAAACAATATATTATATATCTTAATATATTTGGGTATTGTTTAAATTTATTGTTTATATGTTCGTTTATTGTTTATATACTATATATATAATGTAAATCAAATTATAATTATTATTAACAACGGGAGACAGACTGAGAAAAATAGACTCCAGCGCTGGGATTCGAACCACGGGCCTCCTATTTGTCTCCACTGTCTCGCGTTGTTAATAATAATAATTATAATTTGATTTAAATTAAAATTTAAACTTTCCGTAGTATGAATATACTACTAAAAACTTAAAAATTGAATTTCTAATTGATTGTACTAGGTACAGGTACTTATTGGGTACTTTATAATTATAAGCGTTATTTCTCGGTCTAGTTCTATTATCGTAAATGTCGATTCTTAGAATTGTGGAAAAATTGAAAGTTTAATTCGGGATTAGGTATCGTTAACGATAGAGGAAATTATTCTTCAGTGTAGCTTAGTTTGTTAGAGCGCCTATACTGGAAATATAGGAGGCCCGTGGTTCGAATCCCGGGTCTGGGAGTGTATTTTTCTCTGTCTGTCTCCCGTTGTTAATAATAATAATAATTTTATTTAAATTAAAATTAAAACTTTCCGTAGTATGAATACTACCAAAAACATAAAAATTGAATATATAAAAAAATTGAATATATAGAAATTGATATATATAATGTGTTTGTATTTATAGTTTATACATTTGATTATATAGGAAATACGTGTGTTTACTATTTTATATGTGATTAAGTTCTTTACAATCTCCATTCTTTCAAGTGTCTTAACAAAACTTAGCACTTAGTTGTCCCAAAATGCTGCTATGGTTTCATTATTTATTACTAACTTATTTTTAAGATGGCGCCCATCTATTCCTGTGTATAGTAGATCATACTCGAAGAACAAAAATTAAAAAAAAAATACAATCAACAAATACAACTATGCGGTCTGTAATATAATAATCATACACGCATAAACCCAAGTCCGAATACCGTAATATCAAGTGAGTTCGATTCCCAGATTTGTGAGACATATTTTACACTGATGATAACATCAAGTAAATGTAAAAAGAGAGCCAATAATATAAGAATTACTACACACATGTCAATAAAATAGGAAATTAGGCTTTTTAGAAAACTTGGTATTTCAAAGAGCTATCTAAGACACAAATATTGAATGTTTTAATAAAAGATCTAATCTTAACCACTCTGCTCTAGTAAAACCTATAACAAATAATTTTGTAAAAAAATTATATTAGTTTTAAGGTACATAAAATTTAGGTATAGTAAAATCAAGATAATATTGTTTAGCTTTCAGCAGTTGAAAAATAATTCTTTACCTGACTGCCTCCATATTCCTTACCTTTGGTTGCTTAATCCTTCTATAGCCCTATTCTACCCCCACTTTGTACTGTTATTTTAAGTCATAAAGCTTGTAAAGTAAATATGTAGCGTAGCTGTCTTTCACTTACTATGCTAACACTTACACTGAAGATTATATAAATGTCAAAACACAAATATTTAATTATATAAAATTATGGTTACAATATTGTTAGTCCACAGGCCACCATAAGAAGTGAGTCGCTGATTGATAAAGTTTTCTTACCTTATGGAATCGCTTATTTATGCCGTGTCCACCGATGAATTGGGTATATGGCAACTGGGGGCTGGGCCATTTCTTTTTTATTGACATGCCAAACTTGCCCTTCTGCGGGAACATTGAAAAGAGATAGATAAAGTTTTGATTTTCACAGGATCGTTTAATTAAATTATTTCAAAAACAGTGGTACACGTGGCCACCGATAAGAGTGGGCCGTTTGGGGTGGCCACCGCCCCAAACATATCGCTCTGCGGGGACGTTGAAAAGAAAACGGCCCACTCGTATCGTTGGCCACCTTTACCACTGTTTTGAAATAATTTAATTAAACGATCCTGTGAAAATCAAAACTTTATCTATCTCTTTTCAATGTTCCCGCAGAAGGGCAAGTTTGGCATGTCAACAAAAAAGAAATGGCCCAGCCCCCAGTTGCCATATACCCAATTCATCGGTGGACACGGCATAAATAAGCGATTCCATAAGGTAAGAAAACTTTATCAATCAGCGACTCACTTCTTATGGTGGCCTGTGGACTAACAATATTGTAACCATAATTTTATATAATTAAATATTTGTGTTTTGACATTTATATAATCTTCAGTGTAAGTGTTAGCATAGTAAGTGAAAGACAGCTACGCCTGTGGACTATGTTGTGTTACTCTCTACCAACCTCTCTAGTCATAATTATGAAATGCTACCACAAAATCTCAGTCAAAACAACCAATTATTTATTTAAAAGAAGTCCAGTCATGCACCATGACTTAATGAACGTATTTTTAAAGAAAACTGCGTATTATTGGCTTATGATAATATAGGAAAAGTTTGGTTAAGAATTTAGATAGGTGAAAAAAAAAATTTGGTACACAGGGGTACGGGGTACAAAAGTAAAAATAGTATATATTATATATCCTTCAAGATGCATGGTTGGAAAGCTCTTTAAGAGTACAGTAATTGTTATTATGTACACTTTTATCATATTTTCACATAAGAGGGGGGTAAAATGGAAAAAAACACGTTTTTACGCTATTTTTGACCCTAAATGGACTCAAAAAATGTTGGCCAATGAACACTTCCTTTCTTGTGATATTATTGACATATTAAAATTTGTTTGAATTTTTTATGTGCATCCTAGCGTGAGATATCGTCTGGAGTGACACATAAATTTATACATATATTCATAAAAAAGTGTTAAATTTCAGGAGTTGATTAAGAATGGGTCTGAAACGGATTTCCATGGAGAAAATTTTCAAAAATTCGCATTGCAAAAATTTTGATGCCACTGCAATAGCTTAATTCTCTTTGAAAATTCGCAAAAAGAGAGCAATTCAACGTCCAGTAGTGGTCTAATATTTACTTGATCGGGAAGAAAAAATAAACAGCAAAATAACAAATTTAATTTAGTTTTATAAGTCATCAAAAAATTTTTACAACCAACGTCAATTCCACCTCATCGCATAAACGTTTTTGATCACACTCACCATTTAAAATAAATTATATTTTTTAATTTATAATTCAAAAACTTATAATCAAATCCAATATCTTTAGCTTTTTCCCGCTTTTTATAAAAATAAAATAAATCTATAACAAGGTAAAAACATTATATTATATGAGTGCGTGTTTCTTATTTAATATCAGAAAATTAATTTTGACTTTTCTTCCTATTATTAATAGTATTAAAAATTCGATATTGTGAGCCGACCATATTAATAAAATGATATATACATATTATTATAATGTTAAGAGGGAACATTATAGATTTTTGTAGAAGTTGGAGATTTCTTATTCTTATTATATATATATATATATATATATATATATATATATATATATATATATATATATATATATATATATATATATATATATATATATATATATATGTACATATATATATATATACAAGCATTCGCCCCTACAAGCATTTCTTCGGATAATACTTTATACTTCATTATTTGTTTAGCTTAATATAGAAAATGAAAATGGCTTAAATATTAAAATAAAATAAATTACTTGAAAATGGGTCCTCCCACAATAACACAGGACTTTTTCCAAAATGATTATAAAATAAGGATAAAATTTAACTCCGCCTCCCTTAATAGGAATTTCCTCGCCAACAGGAGGAAACATATAGCTAGGCCACACCCAAAACTATAATATAATTACAAAAAATACTTTAACTATGTAGCAATGGATAGTAAAGAATGTTCCGTGTATAAGCAATTCCATCTGTAGCCCTCTCACTTGGTATACCAAAACGTAAATGAAGAAGCTACTTCTTACTATGACGTAAAATTGGCCGGGGCTAAAGACATTTTTCTGAGATCCACACCAATAAAAGATAATGTTTGACCCTGGGATTTATTTCTAATGAACTCTAATAATATAATAAAGATGGTTTTCTAACTTGAATAAAATATTTAGATACATATTTGAGATATACCTTAAAATATTAGAGATACTGCTCGCTATTAAAAAGTACTTCAGGAGGATACACGAAATCAATAAGGTCATTTAAATCTGTTACATATGCAATTCCATTATGAGGTATTAATACGTCACTTCGTATACAATTTCTTCCTCTTTCTTAAGATTGAGCAACCATCTTTAATTTTCAATCAGTGGCTGTATTATTACTATATTATACCTATTACAATCACATTGGTTAATTGAGAAGGCTATTTCATCAAATATAATACTGAACACTTTGAGATCCACACCAACTAAAGATAATTTTTGACTCAGGCTAAGCTAATTTCAGAGGGAACTGTCTACGCATAGTTTCCACACCTCTATTTCCAACTTAAAATTTAAAGTTATTCTTGGAATTAATATTGTTTCCTCCGAAGATGCTTTTCTAACTTGAAAAAAATATGTGTTACGTGTATAAGAAATATTTAATTAATTTTTTTTTCAAAAATTCTTACACATTATTTTTTCTGATGTTAAATAAAGCGTATATACAAATTTTCTTTGAAATTGGTTCACTTTTGGGGAAAATGAATTTCAAAAGGATCAAATTTAGGCCGGGAAATTTGACCCGAAATTTTTGTTGACATCACCCAATATGATTTATATCGTTGGATACTATAATACTACAAACTTTGAGATCTACACCAACTAAAGATAATTTTTGACTCTGGGATTTATTTATTGTCATCGAGTAAGCTGCTTTCAGAGGGAACTGTCTACGCATAGTTTCCACACCTCTATTTCCAACTTAAAGTTTAAAGTTATTCTTGGAATTAATATTGTTTCTCCGAAGACGGTTTTCTAACTTGAAAAAAATATTTAGATATCTTAACTATAGTTTCTTTCCATTAACTAATGAATTGATCAGTGGAATTTAAATTTCTCATTAATATGACATCTGCACCCTCTTTAAAAGTTAACCTATGATCTGGTAAACCTGAATGGCTTACACAATTCAATATTGACACATCTATGTATTGACCCTCCCCCCCCCCCCCCCCCCCAGGGTAATTTCACTATCAACTTCTGTATCCGAACTGTAACATACACTTTGTGATCCATTTAATTTTCTAATATTTATTTACTTATTTTATTTACATTTTCATTTGTGCCTACTAATATCACTCATTGGCTGCTTGCTCACTATTAAAAAGAACTTCAGGAAAGGATACAGGGAGGATTCAGGGGAGGATACACGAAATCAATAAGGTCATTTAAATCTGTTACATATGCAACTCCATGAGAGGTGTTAATTCGCCACTTTTTAAAAAAATGTCTCACTCTTTTTAAGATTGAGCCACCATCTTTAATTTTTAGATTACTTTATTCTTTATTTTGCTAAATAAACTAAAACGTGTAAAATAAATATATTTACTACTCTACAATCAAACACATTTACTTTTACACTATACAGAAATATGCAAATAATAATCTATATTTTCAAAATTTTACGAAGATCTCACATAAGCACGCTATAAGTACTTTCCAACAAGGATCAAACTTAAATATAAATCTCTAATTAATTAATTACAGCTAATTAATGTTTACACCGATAGGTAATGAAAACAATTTTCTGACCCAAATTATATATTGAGTGACACATACATTTATGTAATTTAAAAAAATATTAAAATATCCTGCAGAGGGTTACAACCTAAAATAACCTTCTAATATATGTGTTACGTGTATAAGAAATATTTAATTCTTTATTTTTTCAAAAATTCTTCCACATTATTTTTTCTGATGTTAAATAAGGCGTATATATACAAATTTTCTTTGAAGTTGGTTCATTTTTGGGGAAAATGAATTTCAAATGGATCAAATTTAGGCCGGAAAATTTGACCCGAAATTTTGGTTGACAACATCCAATATGATTTATATAGTTGGAAAGCGGTAATTTTTCTGAGAAAAAGCAGTAGAATCGATGGTCGTAACCGTGAGGTTCATGCTAGGAATCGCTGGCTGTGTCTCAGTGTTAATATATTAGAGTAAACTGTAGGCCCTGTCATGAAATAAATTTCATTATATTTGATTAGTTAAATTACAGAATAATAAAAATAAACATAGAACCTTTGTCAATTTATTTTATTATTTATTAGTACTCGAGATTAATTGAAACATAAGTAGTTAAAGTCAAGGAGAAATAATAATTCTATATATAAATTTAGCTACATCATATATAAAAATGAAAACAATGTCGTCGAAATAATTTGCCATACACACAACTAAACTATAAATTGCCCTAAATAAACTTAAACATTCATTTAAATAAAGTAAAACATTCATATAAATAAACTGAAATATACCAACTTAATATAGAATTTAACAAACTATAAATCAGTTCATTCTAGTAATAATAATATGATAATAAAACAATTAAAAAAAAAAGTAAAACATTTATTATACGTAGTTATGATGGACGGTGAGTTGTAAGAAGATACTAAACTCAGAAGTTATTTTATTAGTGAAGAGACGTTTCGACTCAATAAAAAAGTAAAACATTTATTTAAATAGAGTAAAAAAATCATTTAAATAAACATAAAAATTAATTTAAATAAAGTAAAAATAATCATTTAAATAAACATAAAAATTCATTTAAATAAAGTAAAAAAAAAAATCATTTAAATAAACAAACATTCATTTAAATAAAATAAAACATACATTTAAATATAGTAAAATATTCATTAAAATAATGTAAATAATTCATTTAAATAAACTAAAATATTCATTTAAATAAATTAAAACATTTTCTTAATATAGAATTTAACAACCTATTAAAAACAATTCTAGTTACAATAATATGGTAATAAAAACAATTAAATAAATAAGAATAAAATTATACCTTAAAAATTTCGGTAGTATAACAAGATCTGGGGAGTAGAAGTGCACACCACGGCTGGACACGTAAGACTGGTCAGGGAGACTGACGGAGAAAGAGAGGGGGCATTTGTTTACAAAGTGTGTTTTCGCGGAAACTAATGTATTTATTATCTTTTACCTACCGAACAACATACTTTATTATTCAATATTTGTTTATATTTATTTATTCTTGTTTTTAACTATAACAAAACCTTATAAAAAGTATTATTTATTAAAATAAACGTAAACATGACGTTATTTACGGTATTTTAAATTCGTTATTTCTCTATATATATTCATTTTTCTCGGCAAAAAAGACAGATAATTTGAAAAATAAATACTCGTTTTAAAGAGCATTAGTCTGGGGTTTAAATACCCCAATCGAAAATTAAATCGGCCAATAATCGCGGACGCCATGAGAGATAAAAGTCAAAAATTTACGAAATATTATCAAATTTTCTCGATTTAAGGTAGAACCGATGGTCGTACGACAAAAAGTCAAAGAACCAAAATTGTAGATCTTTTAAAATCAGTTACCGTTGGTGCTATCCGCTTTTCGATACGACTTACTGTTTAGCCGCTATTGCCCTTCGAAGAAACCCTTCAATTCGCGTCCCCCGTTTTAATTTTTTTAAGAGGGGTTAAAATAATTTTTTTCGACTTTTCAGATTTTTCTAGTCGGTTTGGGCCGATTCGGGACCAAACGCAAAAAACCGCGAGTCTCTAGGTGGTCTGGAAGTGCCTAAACATTTTGATAACCCGATCAGCTGATTAGCCACTTTATATATATATAATAATAATAATAATAATAATAATATATATATATCTATAATATAAGTGGCAATG
This sequence comes from Gerris lacustris, assembly GCA_951217055.1. Taxonomy (NCBI): domain Eukaryota; kingdom Metazoa; phylum Arthropoda; class Insecta; order Hemiptera; family Gerridae; genus Gerris; species Gerris lacustris. The sequence continues at coordinate 24,279,230 of OX578286.1, forward strand.
TCCTGATTGACTGACTGACTGACATAGAATCAACGCACAGCAAAATCTGCTTAACCGAGAGACTTGAAATTTTGAGGATATACTCGGTTCATATCATAGGCATCCACTAAGAAAGGATTTTGCGAAATTTTTATTTTTGTACCCAGGGGTACGGGGTACAAATGTCAAAGTAATGAATACTTTTAATGATGCATATCGTTGAAAAGCTCTTTAAAAGTACAGTAATTGTTGTTATGTAAAGTTTTGTCATATTTTCATTTAGGAGGGGGTAAAATGGAAAAATGTGTATAACTACATCTTATATAAATGAAGAGAGTCTATGAGTGTACTGCTTACATGTACATGAGATTATAAAGTTAAAATGTTGGTACACAGGAGTACGGGGTACAAATGTCAAAGTAATTGATAGGTACCCTTTATGATGCATATCGTTAAAAGGCTCTTTAAGAGAAAAATAATTGTAATGTACGTTTTTGTCATTATTTTTATTTAGGAGAGGGGTAATAAGGAAGAGTCAACGTATGTGTGTGTGTGTTCTTTATTCAAATCTACCGTTTTATTCCGATTTGAATGAATATTTGCACACTTGTCCTTCAAAGCAAGGGGAAAAGGGGAAGGTCACTGACTTCATGCATGTTCGGAATTTTGATTTTGGTACACAGGGGTACGGGGTACAAATGTCAAAGTAATGAAAACCCTTCACGATGCATACCGTTGAAAAGCTCTTTAAGAGTGCTGTACTATTATTGTTATGTACATTTAGGGGAGTAAAATGGAAAAATATATCTATATCAATGGATAAAAAACTAATAATTGTTGTGTCAGTACATTTATCCGATTGGCTAAAATTTTGTATTTATTTATTTTTTTTTTTTATTATTATTATTTTTTTTAAAATACCTTTATTGAATCGTACAGAAGGAAAATACCACTGCTTTTCCTTTTTAAAAATTTAGTCGGAATGAATTACTAATTTGGGATATTAGCAAATTATCTTATCAAAGGGGAGGGATAGAATCTAGATATTCTCGCTTTGTAAAATAATTTAAATGTTTCTTGATGGTAGTTTATAAATCCATTAAATTGAAAATAAAACACCCCGTAGCGAAGCACGGGTATTCAGCTAGTATATATATATATATATATATATATATATATATATATATATATATATATATTGTAATGTGGCAAAAGTTTGGATTGTAGTTTGAAAACAGAGAGCCTCTGATTTCGGCTCACGGAGCCTCAACTCTTGTGAACCTTACTCCGTGAGCGATCTTACCTTGGATTGAACCCCAACTTCACTAATCTTGGACTTCAAGAGATTTCGAGTTTAATAATCTTCAACACTTAATTCACAATAGAACACAACACATAATTTGTCTGGACTAACTTCCGAGTGGCAGTTCGAGAATCTGGTTTCCGCTCCCGGGTCTGCAACACCTCTTAGAACATTACTCCGTATCCTGGGTCAAGCCCTTACTTCACTTAACTTCATTACTTCACTTAACTTCATCACTTCACTTAACAGTATAACTGGACGTATTTCTTCGGCTGAATCAACTTCCAAGTGACAGCTGGTAACTGGGCGCCCTCTTATCAACTGTTTGTTTTCCTTGCCGGCCAGCTTTGAAAACATAACCTGGAAGAGTGTTCTTCCTTAGATAACAACTGAAACCTTCCTACAGGTTCACACCCGAACGGAGCAGGATTCTTCTTAGACCGTCGTCTCTCTGAATTTTATTAAATATTAATTTTTTTGTAATAGTTTAGAATAACCTTGTTCTGTAATTATTCCTTGGAATATTTTGTGATTTTAACTTCAGTATTGTATAATTTTGTGTTATGTTTATGTTAAGCAGGTTTTGGTTTACCTCTGGTTTTAATTTAAGTATGGGGTAATTTGTGATCCCGGGTTGGCACCCCTGCTGATAAGCTGGGGGGATCTGTGCAACTGGTGTTAAAATAACTTCTTCTTACTATGGCCGGCCGAACTTAAGTTTTGCTGAGTGTGGACCCTTTTGTTTTTTTGTGTTTGTAACGTAAAGTGTAAAGTCGTCTTTTTTTTTTGTGTGTGCCTTAATGTAAATTCCTAAAGTATGAGGGGAACGAGTGTACCTCAGATGAGTAAGCCATAGTACGTAAGTTGTTCATATCTTTTCAATTAAGAGAAGCATAAATTTGCTATTCCACACTCTCGCCATGCCACATTTCCTTTTGACCTATGACCTTTACCAGACCATAGTTGTGTAACCGGGCCTAATTTAATTAATTAATCTTTTTTTTGTGTTCAAGGGCAATTGCTTTTGCAACCCTTTTGTCTCTTGGGTATCTAGTATTCTTACTTATTTCTTTAAAGGGGAAGGTGAGTGTGACCTTTGTCACATCCTTAAGTTTAATATAAAATTTTTGTAGTTTTAAGTTGGGTTAAAACCCGAACCTGGCGTTTATGTGTTCCTTTTGAATACGCCTAGTTAGGAATGTCTGTAACAACCTTGTCCCGAGCTATTCTGTGAAGTAGTCTCCGGAAAGGTTGCGTCAAATTTATAAAACAAAATATTTGTAGATTTAAGAGTGGGTATTGCCCAACCTCCAAGTGGAGGTAAAATTCAGATAGGGAATTATTAGCACACTCAGTTAGGCAAATATTTTATTTTCAGTTAAGGACTTCCGATTAGCAGTTAGGGATTTTTCTTTTTTTTGTTTTCAGATAGGGACTTCGGGTTATTCAGATAGGGTCTATTTCATACATTCAGTTAGGGATTTATGTGTATTCAGATAGGGACTATAATTTATATATTCAGCTAGGGACTTAATTGTATTCAGGTAGGGTTTCATTGTATTTTTTTGTTGCTTATGGTCCGGCGTTATCATTGAGGCCACTCAGTTTCTCACCTATATTTGGGTGATTAGGTGCTCTAGCTTGAGCTAACTCTTGGTTAGGGCTCTATAACCAATTTAACTTATACATTTTTTTTTATTATCCATTCTCTGAGGTTCCTCCCACCTTTAAGTGGAGTTGTTCTGATATAATTATTTATTATCCTTTTTTTTTATATTTTTTTTGTTTATCGTCTAACTTATTATTCTATTATATATATGTGTATCAGCAAATATACGATTATTTTGAGAACCTTCGAAGTATCTACTAACCAAAAAAAAAAAAATCTTTTAGTTTTATTTGATCTTCATCTCCTGTTCTGAATTCAATTAATTATTTATCGTGAAGGTGAGTATTATATTCATTTATTTTTTTTGGATTCGTCCGAACCCTACCCATCTCACACTGAGGTAGTTGAGGTAAGATTTTTGGTAACCCCCTAACCCTTGGACGAGACAATTCTTATCAGAGGTACGATTGGTTACAATATATATATATATATATATATATATATATATATATATATATATATATATATATATATATATATATTAGAGTGTGTGTTGCAATTATTTATTGATTGATTTATTCATTTTTATTTTTTTGTCAGGTGGAACACGAGTTCGTTTATCGGGGGTATATTGGAATGTTTTTCCTTGTATATTTTCTCGAATTTTTATGATTTAAATTAATTGAAAATGACTTTTTTGTAGTTAACAATAGGTTTTTTGGAACGAAGTTCCTTATGGCACGTTACAGCGTCTGGAGCCCGGGAGTGAATCCGAAAAAAAACGACCGTCACAAAACCGACCGTCACAAAACCGACCGTCACAAAACCGACCGTCACAAAACCGACCGTCACGATATCGACCGATGACGATAACTTGAGTTACAGTTGACCGATTTAGTTGAAATTTGGTACACATGTTCATTTACCAATTCCCGATACGAGTTCGTTAGACAACGTTATCCACCAAAGCGTTCGCTCGCTTCAAACTAGCTAAACGTAAGCTTTAAATGTAAAATTAGCATTTTAGGTCGAGAAACATTTTTAACTTCATCTATTTAATGAGACATACAACTTTTATAAAACATTATTTTTTAGTAAAACCAACACCGACATTGCTATGAAGAGATCGCTAAAAACATTAAAGCAGACCTAAACATTTAAAATAGAGAAAACAACGTTTTAACCGATATCTTACGTTCAAACACAACTAATATGAAACTAATATAACTTCACAAACATCGTCTAAAATACAATTGAAACAGGCATGTAAAATGCAAAGCTGATACAATCAGAAGTTTTTGTGTAGTGAAGTAATATATTTTATAATATTTTGAATGGATTAGGCGTGAGGTTTAAGGGAATAGTCCTGTTCCCTCACCCTACAACAACCATCCTCTTTAACTATTAACTCATCATGATTAACTATTTTCTCCATATTCTATACATATTTATTGCAAGAAGCTCACTTTAATGATAAAAATAAATGTTTTTCTTTTAATTTTGCCTGTTTTCTAACTCTGTCGTGTATAATTACTTAGCATCGTATACTTACTGCTGTGATTTTATAATTTATATTGAATGAAAAGTGTAAGGAACTTCGTTCCTAACACCAGTCCCGCGACACATGTATTTTAGTTCATACAATATATATATATATATATATACATAACAGCAATGTAATACCGTGTTTGCACACTGCTACAGGCTACACACAATTGTCATAATTTGTATGTATATGTATATATATATATATATATATATATATATATATATATATATATATATATATATATATATGTATATATATATATATATATATATATATATATATATATATATATATATATATATATATATATATATATCTACATAATAAAAGCGTGATACAATACTATAACCTTCATCACGGTAAAATATAAGAATGGAGGAAGAAAAAGAAGAATGAACAAGACTAAATCAGGAGAGAACTTAACACAACCCGGCTTAAATATTAAACTTAGAGGGGAGTTAAGTCACGATCCACTTGCCTTCTAGAACTAAGCCACAACTTAAATACGGACTTCACCTTTACACATTAACCACAATATTTATACTTAAAGTTATTTTATTACAGCCAAATAACACACAACTAGTTTTTAGAAATATTTATTGACGAAATTATTTTAAAAACAGTATACATGTTTAAATTAATCATATTACTATATGTAAAGATTCGAATAGTCAAGTTAACGTGCAAAAAGTGTCTGACTAACATCAACCTAGAATTTTGTGTATAAGTAAATCATTTGGTGTCTTTTAAGAATATATGGTCGGCTAAGTTCGTCTGCAGGACATAGAATAGGCATTTGAAAAAAAACAAACCTGTGGAGAGCGGCCATGTCCCGTCCTTTTTGGTGGACAATGTGATTTTCATGATCCTGAGTACGAACTTAGTTAGTTGACCGAAAATCAATTTGATGCTCGATAGAATTTGATGACCACCGGATTGTTTTTTCCAAATTCCAAATGTCTATTGTCAAGCTAAGTCCCATAGACGAACTTAGCCGACCACATATTCTTAAAAGGCGCTAAAAGATTAAGTTGTGCACAAAATTCTAGCTTGACGTCTGTCAGACATTTTTTTGCACGCTATCTCCTGGACTATTTAAATACATTTTTTTTTTTTTTTTTGTGTGTGGCCAATTGTTAAGTTAAAAAAATAACACTTACATCTGCTCGGAAGAGAAGAAATTCGAGTGATGTCATTCAACCATTTTTAAGCGTCCAGCAAACAAAAATCCTGCAACAAATATCAAGAATTTCATATTAGTATTGTGTAAATAATCAGTCGGAAGAAAACATTATCTCTCAAAAATATAGTGAAACTGAATTTAAATTTCATATTATGTAATATATTAAAAACAAATTTATAAAGAGTTTAAATCAATTCGTATTAGTTTCAGAGTGTTCGTAGGTACATTTAATTATTATCAACATTTCATCAACTTTTATCATAAAAATAATTATTCCTTGGCGGGTAATCGAACCCGGCCTCTCTCGATCCGCGTCTAAAGCTATTTTCTCAGGAACTAGATTTTTCCCGTGAAAACGCCTTTTATCGTTAGACTCGAATTTAATTGGACTACATTTTAAACATTTTTAATCATAATTTTCAGAACCGTTTTCGAGAAATAATTTTTCATGTTGCCTTCAGAGTTTTTTTGGGGATAGGACCCTAAAATTTGGAGCTTTATTAATCGATTTCACCTCGGGGTATAATTTTTCTGAACATGTGTACCAAATTTCATCAAAATCGGCCCAGTAGTTTAAGCTCCATGCGTCCGCACATGCACAAACGACAGACAGACATTTTATAAAAAACCCCACTTTTTTCGACTCAGGACATAAACGAAACGTGTAAATCTATCAAAATTTCAACATCGAATTTTCGTGCCATCGCAATACTTTCTCTTTTTATGAGAAAGTAAAAAAAGAAATTATGAACATTTAATCAAAACAAAGATTTTGCGCATGCAGTAGGAATCAATAAGCGCAGATCATTGAAATTGGTATGGGACCATCAATGGGCTGATTATGACCTACTAAAAAACATTGAAAAGTTGATAAAATATTGTCCATTTAAATGAAGGAGAATGTGTTCCAGTTTAGATGTTTCATCACTGTATTTTAATAATGTCATGAGAACAGTTGCAGGTTGCAGACATTGCTGTATGTGGTGGGATTATGTCAACCCACTGTGTGCAGTGTATGCATGTATATCAGATATCGGTGCAACCAGGGGTGCGGCGTTACTTAGCTACTTATATATCGTATAACCGTATATGCAAAGTAGTTTATATCGTAATACCATCTGTCACTTTTTTAGATATTTAAAAAAAAAGAACGTAAAAAAATTAACTAAAAGAAGTCTGAATTATATATAGAACCTGAAATCGGTGTGTTCATATGAAAAGGTATACAGTAATAATTAAATTGCAGTGAATTAAGTTTTCTCTTAATTTGTATTTTTAGTCTTTAATATGAGCACCCCAACTCTCCAACCCACATCAAAAACTCCCGTCAAGTACTTGCCAGAAAGATACTAAAAGGGTTTCTTCGGTCATAAAAATTCATAAATAGAACATTATTTTTTAACTAAAATATGTATAAAAATTTGCTATTTTAAGAAACAAAGTGTGCATAATCCTTTAGTATATTAGGTATGCACTTATTTGGTTCTTTTAGGGGTAAAATGGCCCCCAACATTTTTTTTGAAAAATAAAAAGTCTCCATAGTTACGACCCAATAAAATGTGACTTTTTTTATATCAAATCCCGGAAATATCATTGGACCAAAGAGATGTATATTTTTGCCTTAGTTTAGGACCTGTCCTAATGGGGTAGTAGGTGGGGGGATTTTTTTTTTTTTTCGGGGGTAAAATGGCAGCCATTTTGGAAACGCGATATATATTTGTAATCCACATATCAGTACCTTTAAAATGTTACTCCACTTAAAAATTACAAAGAATAAAAAATATTGCGATCAGTTCGCAATTGTTCGCTGATCGAAAAAATGTTGAGTGTTTAAGTTCGCAATAGTTTTCATGTTTTTGGGCACAAAAATGTTTAACTTGTGTACCAAATTTCAAATCTCTAGCTTTAGTAGGCCGGGAGATTATACTCCAAGATGCAACGGACGGACAGACGAACCACCAAAAGCATAAGGGTTTCTAGAATGACCTCGAAACACTAAAATTGAATGAACCCTTAAACATCTAAAAGAATTAGGTAATCACTCAACTTTGAGGCTTACAACTCCACTTGGAGGGGTTCAAATAACTTCTTAGTAGGGTACCATCCCCAAAGTGCCCTCTACAAGATAATATAGTTTTTATTCGATTTGGTCTTCCCGAAAAAAAGTACTCATGATTCCTAAGAGTGAATCTAATGATACTGACTCCTAAGAGTGAATCCTATGACACTGATTCCTAAGAGTGAATCCTTTTAAACTGATTTTTAAACAGTGAAGCTTAGAATTTCGTATATGAGAAGGCAAAAAATATAATTTCGAATGATTTATTCTTTTTTTTTTAATAATAAAAATTGTAAAGCACCTACAAATTACTGTTTTCAAGAAGTAATTTTGAAAGTTTACAACACAGATGTTAATTTTCAGTCTGTCAAGAAATATTCAGTTTAGTAATTAGTGTTGTGTCAAGAAGCTGACGTTTCGACATTTCACTTTCCACTACATCTTCAGGAGATCCTCAACACCCGTTATTACAATCTTCATAAAAATCTTCTCTTTCAGAAACATTACAACCGCAATAAACCGCTTAACACTATAATTACCTTTCTCACCAGTTTATTCACATTAACGGGACAAAACAAAAAAAACAAAAAAAACAGCAAAAAAATAACATTTTAAAATGCGGTTAAAAAAATTAACTTATAATATAATTTTTAACTTTTTATACAATGATAAATGTTTAAAAAAAGTTATTCAAAAACATATAAAACAAGATAGTTTTTTTGGGTTTCGTTGGTAAAATCAAAACTAAAAAAACCCGTATAGTTTTATTCCTGTGTTCATCTGTCTTTCACTCTGTATTCCAATAACTTTTGAATATAAAGAGATAAAAAAATATGAAACTTTCCAGTATTAAAGATCATTTTAATACGCACACAGGGAAAATATAGCGATTTTTTAAAACTATAATGTGTTCAAAAATTACACAAGTTTCTCTACTCTTTTCATTTTTTTAAATAAAAATAAAACATTTTGAGATATTAAAGAGCAGATAACAAAAATATATAACACTTCTGGAAATTTGTTTGATTTTCCTCACGATTTTGGCAAAAAAACATCGTTTTTAAGTTCATTGTTCGATATTTTAATCGGCAATTTCTCTGCCGATTCATAATATTATGGTCACAAGTCACAATACCGACGAAACCCTTTTTAAGCAAAACCATTTAGTTGGTTTAAAAAGTGAACTTAAACAAAAAAACAAAAATATGAAAAAGGTAAAAATATATATAATATATATATATATATATATATATATATATATATATATATATATATATATATATATATATATATATATATATATATATATATATATATATACAGATAACACATAAAATATAAACGATAGTGTCTCATTCTGGTGGATATTACATTCAACTAATTTATTAAGGTTTTCAGAAGGCCTATTCCAGAACAACCGCTGATGTATCACAGAGTAAACAAATATATACACAGTTATTAACTAAAGCAATAATAGTTTTACATAATTAAAAACAAACAGCGTACATTAACGTTACATAACGAGATATGTAAACTCTTTAATATGTAAGCACTATTCACTAGACGTGGATGATTTGTTTACAAAAAGAAAAATAACACACATACAGACAGACTGAGAGTTAACTAACTCAATTAAACTAGTAAACATTATGACACGCAATCTACATCCACATGCTGGAACTACGTTTCCTATTTCGACAGTTCGGTGTTGTATATAGATAGAAATGTTGTACGCAACTCATTATGATCAAATAGTAAGGTGTCGACGCTTTTGAAAAAAGGCGTATTTCCTCTTAAGTAATTCTCTGCTAATTGCATCCTATAGTGTAAAAAAATCGGTCCGAAACAACTCAGATGTTCAAACTGTATTTAAATTCCATAATGTCTCATTTTATTAATTCTTGCTTCCGAGCTTACCGAAGGTAACGGAAGCTATGTGATTGTTCTGAAGAACGACAATATTTTATGTCTCTGATTTCAAAAATTCCAAGTTACGAATCCGTTTCAAACATCAGGGAACATTTTTGGTTCCGTGCATGTCTGTTTGTCTGTCGAAATTTCACTTAATTTTTCGAACGAACACATCTTAATAACTGCCCGTCCGATTTTAATAAAAATTTGGATAGTAGGTCATAATTAGCCCATTGTTGGTCCCATATAAGTTTGAACCTTCTGCGCTCATTTGTTTCTCTTCCACATGCACACAAACATACATTTATTTACACCTATAGCTTCAAAAGTACTTATCTGATTTTTATGAAATTTGGATGGTTTGTCGAAAGTAGCCCACAGATAGCACCAGATTAACCGTCTGCGCGCTTTAACCGGGTTTGATACTTTAATTCATGTAAATAATCAAAGCAATTTTGACGGTTTTAAAGAAAACGGTAAAAAAAAAATTACATAAATTAGACAATAATGGCTTGTAAAAGCATAAAATCAATAAAGTACGTGATAGGATCTGAAGAAGCTATGTGCCACACAGTGTCATAGCTTGGAAATTGGGTATCTCCCCGCAATAACTTTTTGGGGCCCCTCTCCAAAGAAAATTTATGTGTAAAAATAAAATAAAATTAGGCTATTAGGGATTCCAAGTTAGATTTTTATTATGCGCTCTAAATATTTATCTAAATTTTTATAATGCTCTAAAAAGGGCTCCCATCGGCATATTTTTTATGTTTGGAGGCCCGCCCGCAATGCAGGCCCATGCGGGCCCATAGTTACGCCACTGGTGCCACACTAAAATTGGAAAACTATTTTAAAAAAGCGTTTAAACAGCTGGTTATTTACTACTTGTTTTTCGATTTTAAACAAAATCAGGTTCATTTTCATCAATATTTCTTCCAAATATTATATTCGTCAAAATCAGTCCCGCAGATTAGGCATTTTACCATAGATTATACGCGTCTGCATAGACTACAGACGCATTTTTTGTTTTAAAAAAAACACTTTTTTTTTTGTCATTGAATTTGATATCGGAGACATAAAAGAAATGTTGGTTTGTCAAAACGATCACATAGCTTCCGTTATCTTCAGTAAGCTCAAAAAACAAAAGTGTTATCGAAACACAAGTAAAACATTGTTGGTCTCTTAACAGGAAAACTATAAAGTTAGTTGTTTGGATTCCTCTAAGATAACTGTTCTCTTGATTTTACCACGAATGCATTCTTGTTTGTGGTTTATATAGAGCAAACTAAGATAAATATGAAAAAAAAAAAAAACTTGAAGGGCAGGAAATTAATGAAACAACGTTTTTTTATAAGAAGAACTTTAAAAACTGGTTTCAGATCCATCAGAATTATCAAGTTTTTTTTCCAAAACAGTTTGAAATCAAAGTGAAGTAATTTGAAGCCTTAATTTAAAGTGAGTACTTAGTAGTAGTACTCAAGAGTTTTCGGAGTAATCTTAAACTTCATCATAGGATGAATAACTTCTAATATTTCATCATTGTCCTATAATTAGAAGGAAAAAACTTTTGCAACTTTTAATACATAAGAAAAAGTATAAAATTTACTAAGTATTTATTTTTAACAGTTTTTTTTCCTTGATTCTTAGATAAACTACATCATTATAGATGGAATCTACACCGGAAAGATATTTATTAAGATATCACATACTTATAACATAACGGGGTTCTAAATATTTATTATTTCAAAATGCTTTAACTTAAAGTTCATTTACGAACGGGTTTGTCTACGCTTTGTTTAATTGCATTAAACTTACATTCAAGTAATTATTTACATTATGTGTGTCTGTCTGTCAGTAATGTTTACGTGTCCTATGATAACTTGTGTAATTATTGACTGATTTTATAAATTATGCATCCAGTGTGTCTTTCTCTTAGTCTGTCTGTCTGTCCGCCAGTAACGTTTAAGTGTCCGACGATAATTGTTGTGTAATAGTTGACCAATTTTGTTGAAATTTGGTACATATGTTCCTTTTTACTAATGCTCAGACTAAGTTCTTTGGACAGAATTATCCGACGAAGATAGTTCACGCGCAAAGCTCGCGTAAACGTGAGCTTTAAATGTAAAATTGGAATTTTAGGACGGGAAATCCTCTTCTATCATCACCATCACCTATTCAATGAGACGAACATTTGTTTAAAATACATTTTTTTTTAATAAAACCAACAACAACACCGCTATGAAGTGATAAAGATCGTTAAAATTATTGAAGCAGACCTAAACGTTTAAAATAGAGAAAACAACGTTTTTACCGACATTAATATGTTCTGACGTAACGATTTTAATAAAACTTCATATACATCGTCTAAAGTACAATTGAAACAGGCATGTAACATTTCAACTTGATACAAGCAGAAGTTTTTGAGTAGTGAAGTGATACTGTTTATAATAGTTGAAATAAAGATGGCCGGAACATTTAAGTTAAGGAATATGTAGAAAGGCCCCCTCTCCCCCAACTACCCGGCTCTCTATTACATTCATCCTCTTTAAACTGTGAACTAATCATGATTAACTACTTTCTTAATATCTAAAATAAATAGAGCCACGCGATGCCTAAGTGATACATATATTTTGAAATCTATTTCATTACTCTTTTTAAAACTCGTGAAGCCATTTGTAAATTGACAATAGGGCAAGAGGAAGCTATGTGCCACACTAATTAGTAGATGTTTTATTCATACTAATGTAATTCAAGAATGTAAATTTACAAATAGACCTATTCTTATGCAACGAATGTAAACAAAATTCTCTTATATATATTTAAAATAATTCAACTGCTGCTGTAATTAATTTAGCATGTAATGTTTTCATAATTATTATTTAATGATGAATAGGGAAAGTTCGGTGATGCAATTTAAAAAAATAGAATATGCAATATTTTCCAATATTAGCATAAAAAGTGCACTAGATAATGAGTGAAAGGAATACATATTTTTAATGGTGTACACAAAACGTGATAACAATGTAAATTAATTAATATTATGTACATTAAAGGGTGGATAATAATTATAAGTGAAAGTATAAAGGAATTGTGTTCCTATAAATGCTAATAAATATGTATTAGTTAAACTTAAAAAGTAATTCACAAAATCCCACTTGTTTATAACCTAACTCTTGTAACCTTCCTCTTCTTAAAAATTTTCTTTACTTCATGGAAGAACTTTAAATCATGGATTTGTTTTTGTGTTTACCCCTGGTGGCGAAATAAAGTACTAAAGAGAAAATCAAGCTACCATCTATTATATCCAAACTTCCTAATACTAAATTTAAGAGCGTCATATTTTTCATGTTGTTTTTTGCGTACGGAAAAAAAAGTACTGAAATTTCGGAGTTGCGCTCTTTTAGGAGGATAACGCTGTCCAATGAACTCGTCCTGGGCATTGGTAATATGAACAAGTGTACAAAATTTCAACTAAATCGGTCATCTTTTACTCAAGTTATCGTCATCGGTCGATTTCGTGATTGTCGGTTTTGTGACAGTGGTTTTTGTCGGATTCACACCCGAATGGGATGATGGTTGTGAAGAGTTATCTTAGGACTTTGGCAACTAATAATAATTAAGGTTGAAAGCTTGATACTAAGTCAGAACCCTGAAGGAGTAAATACTGATTTTTTATAGTAATTTTTATACTTATAAATAAAGATGTCATTGAAAAATAAATATAATAGTATATTATGTTACTAGGCTGTGAAGTGAGTTTTTTCTTTACCGCGGCAATTACATTTACTGTCGAGCGATGCGAGACAGTAAATATTGCCAAGGTAAAGAAAATAACACTTCACAGTCGTGTAGCATAATACGCTATTTTTTCCGTGGTAGCAGACAATGAAAAAACATTAAATATTAATCAATAATCAATATATGAATAATAACATACTTAAGATTTAAAAAAAAGAAACCTTAAAAAGAGGTTACACTATAGCAAAAGATAAATAAAACACATTGACATCTAGCGGATTTTAAGCGTACTAACAAGCATATCTACAAAGATTGCCGCGCTAAAACGGAAGTTTTGATAACTACCACCACGAAAGAAAAGATTTTTTACATCTTAGGACGTAAAATATTTTTTCTTTCGTGCTGGTAGTAATGAAAATATTTTTTAAGTCCACGTAATGAAAAAATGGATTTTAGCTATGTTTTTTAGGCTCTAAAGTTACTATTTCACAGCCTACCACGGAAAAAAAACATTGATTGACATTTTAGTTCAACATTTCCAAAACGCAATCTAGATAATCTGGATTTGACCTATTTATGGTTGGAAAAATGCAATGGCGCATAAAATACGCCGCCCGTGCCTCCTTGTTTGTCTGCTATAGCCGTGCAACGAAGGGTTAAAAGGCACCAAAAGCAAAAGATTGACTTGTATAGAAAATTCTAGTTTGATGTTAGTCAGACACTTTTTTGCACGCTATCTCCTGGACTACTCGAAAACCCGAAACAACTAGCAAATGTAAATTACTGGATCAAAAGTAATTATGTACACTCGTATATTAGAAAGTTGATCGGACGAATTTTTTACCTTAATCATCATCAAATTTATTTATAGTGTTAACTATTTTTCTTATTTTTATCTGATCAAGTTGATCCTTTAAGTTCTTATTCAGTTCTAGATAGGTAAAACAACAAAGTGGAACCAATCAGAGAGGAAAATCAGCTGAAGGAATAGCGTGTTTGGCCTCCGGGTAAAACACAGAGTAAAACACAGATCTGTGTTTTCATGACCTTTTCACTAACCTGCTTCAACTTCCATATACTTACTTCCTGCTTCGACCCTAGCACTGTAACAACCCTAACACTGTAATGTTAGAGAGAAAGAATAAAATTACAACTTAAAGAAGTGCCGACCAAGAAAACAAGTATACTGACCCTTGAACTCTGTACCAGCACACTCCTCCCTCAACAAATGGATTTAAGTGTGATACATTCGTTCTTCTGCCTTAATATGAATACAAATTTGGGGCTACAAAGATGGATGTGCAGATGTAATAGTAAATAAATTGGTTGTGCGTGAAGTCTCACGTAAAAATGGTTTCGTTGGTATTGTGAACATGAAATTAGTTAGTGTAACGGGTGGGGGAGGGGGGGGGGGGGGACACAATATGTTGATTTTGACATTTTTTTGTTTAGGCTATGGAACATAAGTCGAAAACGTTACGTTACTTTTAGCTTAAAAACTCAGAAAAGTATAACAGGGAGTTAAAAAGCTATAGGAGGTATGTAATCTAGTCTCCAGCTGTTGGGCCTCCCTCCACCGCACGTCATTGGGCCGAAGAGAGTCGAAAAGATTTATACGTATGATAGGGAGTTAGGAAAGTACAGGAGGTTGCCATCAACTCTCAGCCCTCTCGGCCTACCTAGTATAAAGGCATATTAACAATTCGTAGAAGGCGAACCGGCGCCTCTGAATTCAGTATTTTGTAATCAAGCCGCGGTAGTGCCGGTGTGGAGATAAGAATAAAAATTATCTTCCATCTACTTTAATCAATTACTTGAATGAATTACCGATTTTATTTCATTTTATGTCGGTAGTTTACGCAGAGCGAAAACAAGAAAATGTCTCACTGTCTTGCGGACTCGTATGCAAGAAGTATTTTTTTTATACAAAATGGCATGAAAAATTAACCACTTTCCAAAAGTGTTGAATATTTTTGAAATCTACTCTTCAATATATTTCATTTGATACCCCACTCAAAATTAAATAAACAGGTCAAGTGTGTGCTAGTCAGCACACAGCGAGTAGCGAGGGTCCGTAGGCCACACTATATAGTGTTTAACTGTAAAGTGTAAAAACAGTGTTTTTTTTTTAAATGCTAAAAAGCTTACTTTTAACCATTCTAAGGTCTGATATTCTCAAAACACACTCTGATAAATTATTTTTTTGCCACTGAACCGGACTACAACCATATAAATTCATCGAAAAGACCATAATTATAAAAACAACGTATTTTGTCAATAAAAAATAAAATAATTTTTTTTTCGAAATTTCCAAAAAGTGGTATCTTTACTTTTTGTCGAAGAATGTTCAGGAATTTTTTCAGATTTCTTGCACTTCACATAAGCGAGATAGAAGGGGGGACACGTTTCACACCCACTTCAAACTTGCCTACGCTCGCCCTATCAAAGTTATATCCAAAGAATTATATATTTTTGTTATCAGATTGACGTACCCTTTCATATGATACCCCTCACGGTGTCGAAAAAAAATAAACAAATTTTAACCCTTAAGTTTTTTTACCCTAATTTTTTTGAAAAATATTTTTTTTAAATCGCTATATTTTTAAAATATGTGGGCAGGTACAAGACACATACATGCCAAATTTCAAAGTGATCGGACGAAAGGTGTAGCCGTGAGAGCATGCGAGAGGACGGACGGACAGTCACACGCAGGAAAATATAAGGGTCCTTGCTTTTGCCTACGGAACCTAAAAAATAAAATCTTTCCCCTGACAGGAATTATCTGTCAATTTTTTTTATTCCTCTATAGTTTATAAGAGTCACAAGAATCAGTAAAAAAATAATAATAAATTACTTTGAACTTATAAAATTACCAACAAAAGACCTATTTTGCATCGTTAAATCTAAAAATCATAAAAAATTAATTTTGATTTGAATAATTCGAATTTAGGAAATCTCAATATAAATTCAAATTAATTTTTATTGTTGAAAAACTGACCTATTGGACTTACTGTTTTATTTTGTAATAAAAAATCACACAAAGTTTAAAAGTTTGCATAATCCATTCATAAAAAAAAAGAATGAACACTATTCATATTTAAATTCATTCATTTAATATTTTTTTAAATCATAATCAATTTATTATATGATTATCATTCTTATATGATTTCATAATCCTATATCTCATTCATAATATATTTTTTATAAATTATTTTGTCCTTAGAAGATGTAATTCATTTTTTTTTTTTTTAATATTACATAATGCTATTTCCATTCATAAATATATCTTAATAAATTATTTTTCCGTGTACAATATAATATATAAATACACTCACTCTAATTGGACAATTACATTTTTTTGCGTTATTATTTTGATATGACCTCTATTTAATAAGAATTTGTATAATAAGAATAAAAACTTATATTACATCATAAAAGAAAATTATATATATTTAAGATTAATAATATTTATATGGTCGTGATTTTGATATTAGTGAAAAATTGAAGAATTATTAATTTTATATTTTTTGATAGAGAATTTTATTTGATAAATTACTCATACTAAAGAATTTATTATTGATACCTGAAAAATGGTAACTCTTCAATTTTGAAGAAACATTTATTAAAGATATTTGGATGGTAAAATATTAGTTCTTAGACAAAATGCGACGTATAAAAAAATCCTTGAAAAACAGTTCTTTTGTTTTTTCGTCAAATAATAACTGTAATTTTATCTTTAAATTAGAGATTTAAAAAAAAATAGTCTGCCAATTAGTGTGGCACATAGCTTTCTCGCATCCTATTTTGTATACTGCAATAAATTATTTTTGAGTAACTTTATTTATATTAATTTTACATCCGTTTATTAAATCTATCAAACGTATTTTAAATTTTTACTTCAATTTAGCAAAATTTAATGAGCGCAAACTGTTGAAATTAATCTGGGGCTATCTACAGCCTACTTTCAATAAACCATCTAAATTTCATAAAAATTCAGAGGAGTACTTTTGAAGTTGGGTGTAAATAAAAAAGTATATTTGTGGTGGTTAGAGGTGGTTTGTGGTAGTTAGAGGTGGTTAGAGGTGGTTTGTAGTGGTTAACGACGGTCTGTAGTGGTTAGAGATGGTGTGTAGTGGTTAGAGATGGTCTGTAGTGGTTAGAGATGGTGTGTAGTGGTTAGAGATGGTCTGTAGTGGTTAAAGCTGGTTTGTAGTGGTTAGAGATGGTCTGTAATGGTTAGAGGTGGTTTGTGGTGGTTAGCGACGGTCTGTAGTGGTTAGAGATGGTTTGCAGTGGTTAGAGATGGTCTGTTATGGTTAGAAGTGGTTTGTGGTTGTTAGAGCCGGTTGGAGGTGGATAGAGGTGGCTGGCGGGGGCTAGAGATGGTTTTAGTTGATTAGTTGAGGTCAGAGGTTGTGAGAGGAGGCAGGAGGTTGTAAGGTAAATGGGAGAGGACAGTGTGTAAAGGTGAAAATGACCTTTATATAGAAAGGTGAGAAAGGTTGATATGGAAGGATGCAGGATCATGTAATCTGAAGAAAGGATCAAACTCTTCCTCAAGGCATCATTCTGGTCAAACAACTCTCCACTTTCCTTTCTTCCTCTTCCTGTCCTTAGTCCTTTCCTTTATCAAGCTTTACCACTTCACCCCGGTACTTTGCACTACTCGTATTAAGTACAAGAGGAAGTGCAGTTTTAATTACTAGATGAACAGTAGTCATACTAACTGAAAACTCGCCTGAAAAATCTTATAAGATAACGAATTGTATCATTCGATTTTAAGATATCGAATTGTATTTTTAGATTTTAAGATATCGAATTGTATCATTCGATTTTAAGATAACGAATTGTATCATTCCATTTTAAGATATCGAATTGTATTTTTAGATTTTATGATATCGAATTGTATTTTTAGATTTTAAGATATCGAATTGTATCATTCGATTTTAAGATATCGAATTGTATCTTTAGATTTTAAGATATCGAATTGTATTTTTAGATTTTAAGATATCGAATTGTATCATTCGATTTTAAGATATCGAATTGTATTTTTAGATTTTAAGATATCGAATTGTATCATTCGATTTTAAGATATCGAATTTTATCTTTAGATTTTAAAATATCGAATTGTATTTCTGGTATAATTCGAACTAAACTTTCTCATGTACAAGCACATAATTACTTGATCAAATGCTTTACAATTATTAGTTGTTACATTTATATTTTATTAAATATTTTTCCACAAATAACTCCTTCCGGCGGGTACTTAACTGCCTCCTATTATTTTCTAACTTCCTGGCACAATATTTAAAAGCGTAACATTTTACATTTCGTTTATTCAAACTTCAAGCTGTTAATCGTCAAAATATTGTACTTAAAATAAAGACCTACAACCTTCTGTTAAATTCTAACTTCCTGGCACGATATTCAAAAGTGTAATTTTTTTACGTGACGGAAATTTCTTCTGTCCCCAGACACATCCCACGATAAAAAACAAACTATAGGGAGCAGCCATTTCCCACCCATTTTGATGGACAATAAATTTTCATGATCATGAGTACAAAATTAGTTAGTACATCAAAATTCAAGTTGATGTTAGTTTGTCACTTGAAAGGTGACCACATTGATTTGGAGTAATATTTGAATAACTAACCACCTCTAACCGGACTTCTAACAACCTCTAACCACGTCTAACTATCTCTAATCATGTCGAACAAACTCTAACTACCTCTAGCTAGCCCCTCTAAACCCGTCTTATCACCTCTAACCACCTCTAACACCTCAAATCACCTTTATCCACGTCTAATCACCTCTAACCACTTCTAACTACCTCTAACCACGTTTAACCACCTCTAACCACCTTTAGCCACCTCTAACCACCTTTAACCACGTCTAACTATCTCTAACCATGTCGAACAACTTCTAGCTAACCACCTCTAAACCCGTCTAATCACCTCTAACCACCTCTAACACATCAAATCACCTTTAACCACGTCTAATCACCTCTAACCACTTCTAACTACCTCTAACCACCTTTAACCACCTCTAACCACCTTTAACCACCTCTAACCACCTTTAACCACGTCTAACTATCTCTAACCATGTCGATCAACCACTAGCTAACCACCTCTAAACCCGTCTAATCACCTCTAACCACCTCTAACACCTCAAATCACCTCTAACCACGTCTAATCACCTCTAACCACGTCAAATTACCTCTAACCACCTTTAACCACCTCTAACCACCTTTAACCACGTCTAACTATCTCTAACCATGTCGATCAACCACTAGCTAACCACCTCTAAACCCGTCTAAACACCTCTAACCACCTCTAAACCCGTCTAATCACCTCTAACCACCTTAAATCACCTCTAACCACGTCTAATAATCTCTAACAACCTCTAACTACCTCTAACCACCTCTAACCACCTCTAACCACCTCTAACCACCTCTAACCTCCTCTAACTACCTCTATCCACCTTTAACCACGTCTAACTATCTCTAACCATGTCGATCAACCACTAGCTAACCACCTCTAAACCCGTCTAATCACCTCTAACCACCTCTAACACCTCAAATCACCTCTAACCACGTCTAATCACCTCTAACCACGTCAAATCACCTCTAACCACCTTTAACCACCTCTAACCACCTTTAACCACGTCTAACTATCTCTAACCATGTCGATCAACCACTAGCTAACCACCTCTAAACCCGTCTAATCACCTCTAACCACCTCTAACACCTCAAATCACCTCTAACCACGTCTAATCACCTCTAACCACGTCAAATCACCTCTAACCACCTTTAACCACCTCTAACCACCTTTAACCACGTCTAACTATCTCTAACCATGTCGATCAACCACTAGCTAACCACCTCTAAACCCGTCTAATCACCTCTAACCACCTTAAATCACCTCTAACCACGTCTAATAATCTCTAACAACCTCTAACTACCTCTAACCACCTCTAACCACCTCTAACCACCTCTAACCTCCTCTAACTACCACTATCCACCTTTAACTACCTCTAACCCTCATGTTAGACATTTTTCCACATTATCCCCTGGATATTTGCTGGACGTAATATATCCCTGGATATTTAGGATATTTGCGGGGAGTTTAAAGTATTTTTTTAATTACAAATTCATAAGATGAGGTGTATTTGAAGGAAGGAGTTTAGTAAAGTGACTTCTCGAATCCTGATGCTTCTTATCCTTAAGAAAGGATCAAGGATAATTATCGTTTTTAGTTTTTAGTCCTGGTTTTGGCCTCTTCGTGTCTATCCTTTCTTCTTTGTAATTCACTTCTAACCTTCGCCGCCGCGTGTGTTTCTTCCCTTAAGAAGTTCTTCGACTTCTTAAGAGGTCAGGCCTAAAAACCCATTCGGCATCTTGAAAAGGATAAGAAACTAAAAAAATAAAAGATAAAAAAAAAAAAAAAAAAAAAAAAAAAAAAATACAGAAGAAGGATTTTTATCCTTCAAGGAAGCCCTCAAGGTAAGAAGTTGAATCCTTTGTAAAGTCAGAAGAACTTGATGAAGGTCAGGCTTTTTTTCGTGGTAACATCAAGAAGAGAATCTTCAGATGCTTTATTTCATTTGTACAAGTGCCACATCAAGTACTTAATGTATTAATGTTACTTATTGCATCATTAATACAGTTGGTCCTCCGCATGTAACAAAATAGATGGTCGCAGAAACAATTCGTTAGATCTATTTTTTTGAAAGAAGAAAAAATAAGTGAACCTGAAAGATGACTATTTCACCATTTTCACCCATTGCTGAACTGCTTCATCTATGTCTTCATTACAACTTTTAGATATTTAGGATGCTATGTGATCGTTTTGAAGAACGAATTATTTTTTACGTCTCCGATTTCAAACATTCCAAGACCAATACATCGGGGAAAGTTTAGGACATCAGGGCAAAGTTATGGTTCCGTGTCTGTCTGTCACTCAATTCTTGCGAACCAACATACCTTAAAACTACATGACTGATTTTAATGAAATTTGGATGGTAGGTCATAATTAGGCAATTATTAGTCCCATATACATTTTAACCTTCTGCACCCATTTGTTTCTCATCCACATGCACACAAACATACATTTATTTACACCTATATCTTCAAAAGCACTCATCTGATTTTTATGAAATTTGGATAGTTTTATAAAAATAGCCTGGGAAAAATATACGGGGAAAATAGACTGCACATAGCTTTCTCGCATCCTATCACGTACTTAATCGATTTTATGCTTTTACAAGCCATTATTGTCTAATTAATTTAATTGTTTCCCCTGCTTAATACGTCAAGATTATTTAAATGTTTTACGTGAATTAAAGTATCAGTTTATCTCAAATTAATGAGCGTAGACGGTTAAAAATTAATCTTTTGCTATCTGCGGTCTACTTCCAACAAACCATTCATATTTCATAAAAATCAGATAAGTACTTTTAAAGATATATAGGTGTAAATATATGTTGGAGAAAAAAACAAATGGGGACAGAAGTTTGAAACCTATATGGGATCAACAATGGGCTAATTCTGACCTACCATATAAATTTCATTAAAATCGAACGTTTTTAAGATATTATGTTGATGCGCAAAAATTGAGCATCAGACCGACACACTGACACGGAACCAAAAATGTTCCCTGATGTCTGAAACGTATTTTTGCCTTGGATTTTTTTTTAAATCAGAGACATAAAATATTTTTGTTCTTCAGAACGATCACATAGATTCCGTTACCTTCGGTAAGCTCGAAAGCAGAAACTCGTATATATTTATCACATGGTAGTAAGGGGGGGGGGGGGGGGGGGCAACTTTAGGCATAAAATTAACAAATGCAATTGAATTCTTTGGCACGAGAATGATTTTTTTCCCCCCCAATGTGAATGAACTTGTTTAGAAATTTGAAGCAAAGTTTTTAAAGCGAGTAACTGTATTTATAGAAGTCATTATGGAGTTTGTACACGTGGTTTTCCATGCAGTTAAGAAGTGCAGTTGCATTTAGCCTTTAGCATGCAACACTTCAAACTTCCTACTTTCAACTTGCATTTGAAACATTCTTACAGGAAAATAATAAATAAACTTACACTTTAAAAGTATGTATACATCGTTTACTTATAAATAACAAAAACAGATGCTTCCATTTAAAAAAAAATAAATGAGACTTCTTCAAAACCATTTGAGTTATCAAAAAAAAAACGAAAATTACCTTTGTTATAGACAATTTTATGATAATGAATTTAAGTATAGAATATCTTTATTTGATGAACCTAATTATTAAATAGATATTTATGAAAAACAGAAAAATAGTCTGCCTATTAGATAAAGAAACTTGTATAAAACATTTTTATATGTTAAAACACGATACCCGTACAAAATATACACGTAAAACACACGTATACAAAATATAAAAAAGATCCTTGAAAAGCAGATCTTTTTTTTTTTGACAAATAATAACTGTAATTTTATCTTTAAATTAGAGATTAAATATAAATAGTCTGGCAATTAGTGTGGCACATAGCTTCTTCGCGTCCTATTTTGTAGACTGCAACGATTCATTTTTTTACAATCTATCAGAATTTAGCTTAATTTCATTTTTCCCCCATTTTTTTTTTATCGAAAAAAAAAGCTTTTTTACTTGAATTATAGTATCAACTTACCAACATTTAAAGAGCGAAGACGGTATAAATATAATCTGCGAATATCTGCGGGCTACTTTCGTCAGACCATCTAAATTTCATAAAAGACCGATAAGTACTTTAGGTGTAAATAAATGCATAGGGAAGAGAATAAAAATTTATTGAGCTGAGCGAAGCGAAGCTCTTATACTACACTTTGCATTTTTTCTGACGCATACTCCTCCTGAACGGCTGAACCGATCTGCACAAAATTTGGCACGGTCATAGTGACTAACCACAGGAAGGTATAAATCTGAAATGGTCCAAATTGGTACCCAGGGGTACGGGGTACGGGGTACAAAAGTATCCTCCTGAACGGTTGAACCGATTCGCACGAAATTCGGCATGATCATAGTGACCAACCACAGGAAGGTATAAATCTGAAATGGTCCAAATTGGTACTCAGGGGTATGGGGTACAAAAGTTTCCTCCTGAACGGCTGAACCGATTCGCACAAAATTCGGCACGGTCATAATGACCAATCACAGGAAGGTATAAATCTAAAATGGTCCAAATTGGTACACAGGGGTACGGGGTACAGGGTACAAAAGTTTCCTCCTCAACGGCTGAACCGATTCGCACGAAAGTCGGCACGCAGTCATAGTGACCAACCACAGGTCATGCCCTTTATGATGCTTGTCGTTGGAAAGCTCTTTAACGAGTACAGTTATTGTTGTTATGTTCACTTTTGTCACATTTTCATTTCAGAGGGGGTAAAATAGAAAAAAAGGAAAAAATGCTTTTCAATTAAAAATAGAGATTTTACTATTTTTGAACCGATTTCAGCTGTTTATAAATACAAATGTTTATTGGTTAAGATTAAAATGCACGCTCAGCTCAATATTGCAAGCAGACAACTGCATTGTACACCTAGTACATGTGACCAACGAAGAGCTAATTATGGACCTATCATAAAAATTTATTTAGATCGGGCTAGTATAGTTTTCAAGATAATTGTTGGTTCGAATAAATTGAGTGACAGACAGACAAGGAACCAAAAATGTTCCCTGATATCTGAAACGGATTTCTGTTCTCCGAATCTTTGAAATCGGATATTAAAAAAAATATTCGAAGATACCTTCGGTAAGCTCGGAAGCAAACGGAACTATTTTCAAAGATGACAACTGCAGGACACATTATGGACTTTTGCGATTCGTTCATTTTCAAGCATCAATAAACAATTGTGTCAAAATCAGAACTATCTGATTATGTTCGGCACAATCGACTACTTAAAGACCTTCAATAATTAGTAGCATTATAGGGACCAATTATATGCACAAATTAGAGCTTCATTGAGTTGGATAATATGTAATTTTCTAAGGAAACAATCACATAAAATAGATATTTCATGGATAGCGAGGATCAGTCAAAGTAAAAAAACACAATGTTTTAGTTTGCCGACGTGTCGGAAAATATATTTCCTTCTTCAAGGCAAGATTATGAATGAGTTAGTTTATTTTTCATGGTGGGTGTACAGTTAGGAAGTGTAGAGTGGGGATGTCAACACATGTATCACATGTTACAATGATATCGTAAAGATGTCAGGAGACATCATAATATATTGGTCTTAAAAAACCTTTTACATACTCCTTGAAAAAGACATTAAAGGAATGTTGGGTGCATAACAATTTATCTATAGAACAAAACAAAAAAAAAAGGAAATTAGTATAGCTAAAACCGAAAACATTTATGACGAGTGGATCTCTTTATAAAATAATAATAATAATGAACTAGCTATAGTTACCTTTATAGTTTTATAGTTATAACAATTATTATTAGATTTAGTTATTTAATTAGGTTATTTATTATGTTAAAGTAGTGGGAGCTGAGGTTATTAGTGTCAGTTCTATTATTTACAGTGTTGTTTTTGGTTGTGAATCATCTCTAATATGTTCTTTTTGTATTTATTGGGTGCATGAGTGATTATAACAGGATGATCAAAGGAAAAGGTATGTCCTGTTGATAGGAAATGGTTAGTTAGGGCAGTAGGATTGATGACTTCTTTTATGTTGGTAAATTCTATTTTTTAGGTATTGTGAGGTTTAGCCAATATATGATTTCTCACAGGAGTTGCAATTTATTTTGTAAATTAGGTCTGATTTATTATTATCTGGTGTTGTGTCTTTTAATTTGGTAAATAGTTGTTTGATATTGTTTTGTGGTTTGAATCCATAAAATATCTATTAATTATTTCACAGTCGATACTTTCCAAATCTTAGTTCACATATAAGTTTGATACAGTTCTATTTTAGAAGTGTGTAAGACGGAAGTGTTACCTTAAAAAGTAACGCGTAGATTGTACTATTACAGAGTCTCTTTTTTAGTCAATAATAGGCTGGTTCTTCTTTCGGTCGATGTACAGTTTTGCTTTTTTTGTGTTGTAAATGGTTCATTTTATTTCTATAACACGAGTAACAGGTTGGGAGAGAAAAAAAAGATCAACCGTTAAGCGGTTAATTGTAAACTTGTTAGGGTTCATTAGTCGAGTTATTATAATGCTAAGAAGGGTACGAGGCTTCTAGAACCCATCAGGTAGAAGAAACGTACCGTCTAGTTTACATAGGTCAAAAATTACATAGACATACTACCCATGTACTTTTAAATGAGTGTGGCCCTCTAACATTATCATAGGTTAGTACTACTAATAAATAGTTTTAGTCTGTAGACAGGTAACAACTTATAATTAGTCATAAGAGGTATTATATACATTTTTCTTGTACAGGGTTTGTACTAAATGTAAGACAAGAGGATTAATTTAAAGCCAGAGGCAAAGCTGAGCCAATAAAGACTACGCAAGAGGGAATAAAAGACTAAATTCTGAGCCATCAAAATTTCATTCAAAAGGATTTAACTAAGGCAAAGTGTAACATCAAAGCATTGCTGATCCATCAAAGACTACGCAAGAGGGAATAAAAGAATAAATTCTGAGCCATCAAAATTTCATTCAAAAGGATTTAACTAAGGCAAAGTGTAACATCAAAGCATTGCTGAGCCATCAAAGACTACGCAAGAGAGAATAAAAGACTAAATTCTGAGCCATCAAAATGTCATTCAAAAGGATTTAACTAAGGCAAAGTGTAACATCAAAGCATTGCTGAGCCATCAAAGTTTAAAGATAGGAGAAATTGGGTGCCATCAGGTTTAATTCAAAGGTTAAAGGCAGGTTTACATACAATCCAAGTATACTTGCATCAAGTCAAGTTTGACTCTACTTTGACGCTACTTGGAACTTATAAACAGGGTGTCCAAGTCAACTTGGACATCAAAATTGAGTTGGATGGGTTCCATTAAAGTAGACTTTGATCAAAACAAACATGGCACCTGACAAATTATGAGGATGAGCAGTCAAAAAATGACAGATGTGAGGTTGTGCATGGTTTTGTTTACTAGAAGGTGATGTACCACCACTGTTTTCAATCTTAATAAGTACAATTTAACTGCAACGTTCTAGAGGGAAAAACATTTCACACAATCTATCTTAACCACTACTTTATAGTGTATCAAAGTTCCACTTCTTGGAACAAGTATACTTTGATCGTGTAAACCTTACTTCAAAGTTTAACAAACACTTGGACCAAGTGGTTTTAATCAATGTGACTTGGACCAAATATACTTGGATCGTGTAAACCAGGCTTAATAGAATGAAATTAAAGCATTATTGAGTCAAAAAGGTTTAAAGCAATGTTTAATATAGTTCCAAATAGGGAAAACCCGATTTTGTTTTAAAATGTCTAATAGTTCAGGAGATAGCGTGCAAAAAGTGTTTGGCTAACATCAAGCTAGAATTTGATGTACAATTTAATAATTTGGTGGTGCCTTTTAAGAATATGTGGTCGGTGAAGTTCGTCTGCGGAATATAACTTGACAATAGAGGCATTGGAAAATAAGATACTGGGACAGAGCGGCCATTTCCCACCCCTTATTGGTATGGGGTACATTATACTATATAGCACATAGGTAGACAATGTGATTTTTAATAATCTTGAGCACAAAATTAGTTAGTAGACCAAAAATTCAAATTGATGTTAGTTTGTCACTTGATAGGTGATCACTTTGATTTGGAGTAATATTTAAATAACAGCACTTCTTTAGATTGTTACTCCCCTTGTATAAAAATCAAAGGTGAGTAACAATCTAAAGAAGTCGTATGGAATGTTCTTCTTCAAACTGTTACTCCCCTTTTAAAAACAGAAGTGTGATATTCCTTTGTCCCAAAGTACATTAGACTAATCATCCCTTTGTCTTAATAGTTATTTAGTCAGAAATGTATATTCTAAAAATAACATAGGGGAGTAACAATCTCAAGAAGTACCTAAGTAACTTACCTACCAAGTGATAAACCAGCATCAACTTGATGTTTGGTTTACTAACTAATTCTTAACTTAAGATCACAGAAATCACATTGTCCAACAAAATGGGCAAAGATATGAGACCTCAAAGACAAAAATTGAAAAAAACAAAACCAAAATACCACCATTTAGGGTACAAATAATAAAGGTACGACAAAATGACCTATGAACAAAAATGTAGATCTTGCAAAATTAGTACATGTTTGTTAAATCAGTTATTTGCTACGACAAACTGTTAATTTTTAAAAAATTCCAACACAGCTACGACCGTTTTTCTCATCTTAGGGGGAAGACGGGGGAAAAGTGAACTTTTGGCAATTTTTCGGGTTCACAAAGCGCACATTCCGCATCGAATGGCGAAAACCCCAACTCTCTAGCTATTGCGGAAGAGACCTACATGATCACTCTCAACAGATTTTTTTTTTTTTTTTTTTTTTTTAATCTGATTTAGCAGAAAAACGGAAACAAAAAAGTAAACTATCACTTGTTGAACACATTTTGAATAAGTTTAATAATAAATAAATAAAATAAGGCAATACATATATGATTTAAAATTCAGTATTACAATGTACATGAAAAATTATTGTTCGAGTCAATTGAACCGATATGTTTTAAACTGTTTATCTCTTTCTATATTCTTCAATTTTATTTTGTTTTTGTAAAAGGGAATAATAATACCTACACATTATAATACATATTATTTTCTTCCCAACTACATTTAAAATATTCATTGTATTTATAAATATAAAAATAAAATTGCATGATATCGTGGATTGATTGCAGTTTGAGATAGTCTAAGGGAAGGTTTCAGTGCAGAGTTCATAAAGTCAAGGTTATTCTCACTCATAGAGAACAGGTTATAAACAAGTAATCTATACAAGTTAGTGCATTTTATTTTTTATTTTTTTTTAACCTGAAGTGTTTCTTTTTATAATGATTTTTTTAGTTGTTAACCTCTGTGGAATTTTTTATTTTTATATTTGTAAACTTTTTTATGATTTCAATATACAGTTATTACTTTTTTCTTCAGTTCCTTGAAAATAAAGCAACATTTTATTTCCATTAACTTATGATTGACTCTTTGTTATATAGAGTTGAAGAAGGATTTATTTATTAGGTATTATAATTTCATCGTGGTTAACATTCATTTTTAAGTCGCAACTTGATTAAAGTCACTCTGCCTCAGTGAAGCTGAGTTATTAGCGAAGTCGCAATTCGATTGAAGTCACTCTGTCTCAGTGAAGCTAAGTTATTAGCGAAGTCGCAACTCGATTGAAGTCTCTCTGTCTCAGTGAAGCTGAGTTATTAGCGAAGTCGCAACTCGATTGAAGTCTCTCTGTCTCAGTAAAGCTGAATTTTTAAGAATCTTCGAAATTTTTGCTGACATCAAAATGAGTTAATGTCGTTAAAATTTTATGATTTTTCCGGGCAGTACAACTACATTGTAAATAATGATTTTTGGGTACTACTTTAGATTGTTACTCCCCTGTGGTTTTTTTAGGATATAAATAAAATTGACTGAATAAATATTAAGACAAAGGAATGTTTATTCCAACGTACTTTGGGACAAAGGAATATTGCACACTTCTGTTTTTATAAGGGGAGTAACAGTCAAAAGAAGAACATTCAGTGCACCTTCATTAGATTCTTACTCCCTCTGTTTTTTTATAAGTGAAGTAACAATCTAAAGAAAGGCCGATTTTTGAACCAAGTTTCAACTCTCTAGTTAGGAAAAACTGTTGGTGTTCCAAATCCAAAGTGTGATATTCCTTTGTCCCAAAGTACATTGGGCTAAACATCCCTTTGTCGTAATAGTTGTTTAGTCAGTCATTAATATTATAATAAAGGACAGGGAGTAACAATC
Organism: Gerris lacustris; assembly: GCA_951217055.1. Taxonomy (NCBI): domain Eukaryota; kingdom Metazoa; phylum Arthropoda; class Insecta; order Hemiptera; family Gerridae; genus Gerris; species Gerris lacustris. The sequence goes on from OX578286.1 coordinate 24,308,458, forward strand.
TAAATAAGTACCTATTAGTAAAGTATGTAATCTAGAAATATAAGATATCAATTTTGAAAAACGTGTTATCTTAAAAAATGAGATATACATCTTAAAGCTCATATCTGGAAATATAAGCATCATAATAATTATATTCAGAGCACAAGTAAGTTCAGAACAAAATGTATTTAAAAAACTAGGAAGTCCATTAAGAAAAAACTACATTCCTCTTATACGACCTTTATAAAATCTTAACGTGATATGTACGAGTACATACATACATATATATATATATATATATATATATATATATATATATATATATATATATATATATATATATATATATTGATTTCACTATCTCACAAGACGACATTAGCGGTTGTTACGTGACCTAGGGAATTATCGGCCTCCAACTATAATAGTTATTATATATATATATATATATATATATATATATATATATATATATATATATATATATATATATATATATATATATATATATATATATATATATATATATATACATAGATATATACACTAGTTTGTTCTACTTTTAGTTTCAGCTACGCCATTGTACGTATATATACTTTATTATAGCCTGAACTGGAGGAGGTATGGGACGTCCAAAGTAACCCTGCTTGCATTCCAACGCGTTCGGCCCATTACTTACTTCCCAACACACGGTCCAGAAAAACTAATATTATATATATATATATATATATATATATATATATATATATATATATATATATATGCACGCGTCACGCTCAAACCGCGCAAAAAAAACCCTCTCTATCGAACTTGACTCATATCTTCACATCTTTTCCCCTTTTGTGTGATCTTTTTGAGGTTTCAGCCTTCTTATATGCGATGATGTTCCAACTTTAATATATAATTTTGTACAAAGAATAAAAAAGGAGGTATGAGAATACCAAAATGGAAAAGTGAAGTTGTAAGTTTTATTTTAATTATTATTATTATTATTTATTTTATTTTTTGGTTATAAGTATTTGTAAATAATTGGTCCAAAAACTTGATCAGAATTTTCTGATATTTCATAGCGCTATAGAAGTAAAATCCCATTATAATATATAATTTTATTTATTCTTTTGTAAACAAATTTTTTAAATAGTCTGCCAATTAGTGTGCCACATTGCTTCCTCGCTTCCGTCGTATTTTTTTTTATTTTATGCTTTTACCATCAATTTTTGTCAAAGTTATTTAAGTATACCTCCCTTTTTTAAAACTTCCAAATTTAAAGGGCGAAGTCCTATTAATAGATTTTAAAAGCATAAAATCATTAAATTTTATGAAATAGGACGCGAAGAAGCTATGTGCCACACTAATTGGAAAAGTATTTTATCTACGATTGATACGAAATATAAACATTATATCTTTGTTTAGATGCGTAGAAAGTGATTATTTACGTACTTGTATTCATTGCGCATGCGCGTCCTCATAGTTCTGAATAATTCCTCTTCTCTACCACGCTAGCGCGGTAAAGAAGAGGAATTCTTCAGCTTTACGCACGATTAGCGAGTTTGTTTACATTTAACAAAACTAATTTGCTGTTCTTTTATTAAAGTAACTGTTTATATCGAGTTTTTAGTGAAAAACAATGAGTGAATCAAGTGACTTTTACGAAAATGTGGAGAATAATACTCCTCCAGAAATAATTAATTCGGTAAAAAATACAACTAATGAATTAATGCCATCTTTATCAAGAGAGAGATACGAACTTACATACAGCAAGTTTATTTTTTCTGTATTTATTATTTAAATCTAACAATCGTAGATAAAGTACGGTACGCAACTCGTGGGAAAACGGCATTTTGCTTTGCTCGTGTGGTTTTACTACCCTCGCTGTCGCTCGGGTGCAAACTCCACACTCGCATGCAAAATGCTACTTTCCGCACTCGACGCGTAATGTACTATTACATGAATTAAAGTATCAATTTAGCAATTTTTCAAAAACGCAGACGGTTTGAAATTAATCTGGGGCTATCTGAGTATAGTTTCGACAAACCATCCAAATTTCATAAAAAATGAGATAAGTACCATTGAAGATATAAATGTAAATAAATGTTTGTTTGTGCGCATGTTGAAGAGAAACAAATTAGCACCGAGAATTTAAACTTATATGAGACCAACAATGGGCTATTTATGACTTACCATACAAATTTTATTAAAATAGGACGAGTAGTTTTTAAGATATGTTGGTACATAAAAATTGAGCAACAGACAGACACGGATCCAAAAATGTTCCCTGATGTCTCAAACGGATATCTGTCTTGGAATTTTTGAAATCGGAGAATTAAAAATGTTCTTTCTTCGGAACGATCAACGATCACATAGCTTCCTTTACCTTCGATAAGCTCGAAAGTGATTGTTGAACAGGTGATGGTTTAATTTTTGTTCATATTTTACGATTTTGGTAGTATTCATACTACGGAACGATTAAATTTTAATTTAAATCAAATTATAATTATTATTAACTACGGGAAACAGACAGAGAAAAATAGACTCCAGCGCTGGAGTCTATTTTTCTCTGTCTGTTTCCCGTAGTTAATAATAATTATAATATGATTTAAATTTAATTTTTGTTTTAAATTTTCATTTAAATCAAATTTATCTTGATCAATATCTCAAAAAAATTTTCCTTGCAAAAATTGAAAGAGAAAAAGATTTTCATGGATTTTTTAAAAATTATATTAATCATAGAAGCAACTTGTTTTTTTTTTGTAGTTTTTAAAAAAATCAATTTTCCCAACCTTATTATTACAGAATTAAATTTTAAATTTATGAAATAATAAAGGTAGTTCTTGGTTATCTAATTATGTTCAAAAAAAAAAAAAAAAAATACAATTGTAATATTAAGTATATTTTAGTTTGATAATATTGTCATCTTTAATGATAGTATACGGTATGATTTGAAACTATCAATTCCTCTAGATATTTTCTTCCTTTTAGCTATATCAATGTAGAGGGGGCAATCAAAAATGACACAATAATATGTGACATTAAAAGAGAAAAATAACAGATAATGTCTCAATTCGACACTTAATTTTATAAGGGACTTGTTATTTGATGAATTTGAACATAATCAAAAGTCGCTAAGTGCTGGAAAAAGACTATAATAATAATTGTGATTGTTAGTCAAGTCGTAATTATATGGCGCCCAACGTAGGGGCATTTTTATTTATCAGCGAGTAAATAATTGGTGTGTAAAACTCAAAGATTCTATACTTTAGAGATGTTCCTTTTAAATTATATCTACCTCTGGAATGCATCGAAATTATTTATTTATTACTTTCTTTCCTAAGAACCTTAAAAAAGACGTGAATTTGATCATCTATAAATAACAATCTTAAAAATAATGACATTATTAACACCATTACAATGTCAACATGATCTATAATAATATCTTCATTACCTGTCCTTACCGTTCATACTGTCAATTTAATTCTTAATATCAATTATTTTACTTTTTTTTTATATCATGAGAAGAAAAATAATGTAGAGGTAAAGAAATTTGGGTTTATAAAGATTTTTATGGACTTTTTAAAGGCCCCCTAAGTCAAAGAGTGGTTCTTAAAAAAATGTCTGTCTGTAGTCTGTGTTGTCTGTCTGTAGTCTGTGTAGGCATTTAGAGCTTAAAATACTGGGCTGATATCGATGAAATTTGTCATAAAATATAACCCAGTGCGAAATCTAGAAATAAAATCGGTCCGAGAAAACTCAGACAAACTTTCTCGTATACGAGAGCATAGTTAATTAACCCAGTGTTTTCCATTTATTAGTTTTCGTATGTACATTTAATTATTATTAAACATTTTATCGAAATTTATCATAAAAATAACTTTTCCTCTGCGGGGAATCGAACCCGGACTATCTCAGTCCGCGTTTTAAGCAACTTTCTCAGGAACTAGATTTTTTCCCAGGAAAACGGCTTATATTATTAAATGGACTACATTTAAGACTTTTTATTACTGGTCTTATATTACTTTGCTTTGTAAGTTTCATCGCACATTTCCGTTTCCCCAATTTTGAACCACTTATCGTCATTCAATCTTCCCCGAATTTTGCACATAGATACAACTAAGGTGAAGAATACAGAAACCAAAAAAAAAAAAAAAAAATGACGTCAAATTTATTTGCTTTTTAAGTTTCATCGCACACCTATTATCCCAATTTTGAACCACTTATCGTCATTCAATCTTCCCCAAATTTTGCACATAGATACAACTAAGGTGAAGAAAACAGAAACCCCCCCAAAAAAAGTTGAAAATAAGACCAGTTTTGAAAAATGGCATTTTTATATTAATTATTCTTAATAAAAATCGTTGGAACAGCTATCGAGAAATATTTTGAGTTTTTTGGGGGGGGGGGGGAGGGGGTAGAGCCCCCGTATTCGGAGCTAAAATTAATTTCTGGAATTTGTCTCTGGGAATGAATTTTCTGAACATGAATGCCAAATTTCATCAAAATCGGCCCAGTAGTTTAAACTCACGCATATAAATTAATTATCCTTCTCAGCCAATTGGTGTGGCACATAGCTTCCTAGAGTTTGCTATAGGACCACTGGTCATAGAAGTATAAACATTTTGATCCCACATAAAATATAAAAAAATTTGAACCTGTTTCGATTCTCGTTAATTGAGGCCACATTTATACTTGGAATTACCGCATCCTAATTTCTTTAAAATTGGATATAAGTACTTTCAAAGCAGTAGATGTAAAAAAAAAAGTTTGTCCGCATGCGGGATGGACAGTAGTGGGGAGTAGATGGTTGAAATTACAATGGTAAAAATAGGTAAAACTACAATGGTACATTAGGTAAATTATGTTATAATACCCTCCAAATTTCATCAAAATTGGCTGAGTTTTTATTAGGCTGGGTGGTTAAAAAAAGTGTTAACCTAAAGACAGACACATGACCAAAAATGTTCCCTGAATTCTTTCAACAAATTTATGAATTCGGGAGACATAAAAATAAAAATGTTCTATAAAATGATTATACTTAGTAAATTCGAGAGCAAACATGTTATAATGAATTATAATAATTAATTTTATGTGACATACAAAACTATATTTATTTTCTCTTATAATGAGAAAGTATTATGGTGGCGCAAAAAATTCGATTTTGATGGATTTGAACGTTTTGATGTCCCCTAAGTCCAAAAAAGTGGTGTTTTAAAAAATGTCTGTCTGTGCAGACGTCTAGAGCCTAAACTACATAGCCGATTTTGACGAAATTTGTCAGAAAAATCTTAAACCGAGGTGAAATCAAGGAATGAAAAAAAAAAAATTCTTGGAAACGGTTCCGACGATATGATTAAAAATTTAAAATGTGGTCCATTTAAATACGAATCTAATTCAATTTTTACGTTTTTGGTAGTTTTCATACTACGGAAAGTTCAATTTTAATTTAAATCAAATTATAATTATTATTAACTACGGGAAACAGACAGTGAAAAATACACTCCTGTGCCGGGATTTGAACCACGGGCCTCTATATTTCCAGTATAGCGCTCTTCCATCTAAGCTACGCAGGAGAATGATTTTTCACTACCGTAATCGATAACTAGTCCCGAATCCAAGCTTTCAATATTCATATACATTTAGACAGTCAATATTTATGACATTAGAACTAAACCAAGAATTAACGCTTATAATTATAAAGTACTCAATATAGAGGCCCGTGGTTCAAATCCCGGCACAGGAGTGTATTTTTCACTGTCTGTTTCCCGTAGTTAATAATAATTATAATTTGATTTAAAATACGAATCTAACGATATAAGCCGTTTTCCCGGAAAAAAATCTAGTTCTTGAGAAAATATCTTTGAACGCAGACGGAGAGAGGCCGAGTTCGATTCCCCGCCGAGGAGAAGTTATTTGTATGATAAATTTTGATGAAATTATCAATAATAATTAAATGTACATACGAAAACTAATAAATGGAAAACACTGGGCTAAGTTATTATGAACTCGTATATGAGAAAGTTTGTCTGAATTGTCTTAGAATTTTTTACGTTTTATTTCATTCATATTTATATATTTATACATAATAAATTACTTAATATAGAGATTAAAAATAATTACTAGGTAAATAAAATATTTTTATATCCATAAATATATCATAATTATCTATGACTGTAGCAGTATGAATGGCATAGATAGATAGATTAAAATCGTCAAAGCATAGAGTAAAAAAAAAGAAACCAGTATAATCAAAAAAACCGGTTATTGTGATACAATGCATGTTGTCTTGTCGTTATACTATGATATCATACTAGAGGTGCGCGTTCCAAAACCCCCCTCTTAAAGAAAACACGGGTCTTTCAACAACAATCAACAAAACTGAATATGTAGGACTGAAGAAGGTATTTCACGTCAAACAATAGGGGCAAGGCTCATTAATAAAACACTGCATGATGAATAAAACAACACGAGTAATCAAGCACCGGTTGATTTAAGTACGCACAATGAAACTGAATATGTGTTCCAGATTTAAAAAGAAATTAATAGATTTATAGTTTATGATGTATTGTTTTAGTTTTAAAGAAATATTAGTTGGTATTGATTTTTGATTTTTAATGATGGCAATAAAGAAAAAAATATTTTTTAACCTAGTCTAGACATCTCTAACCATCTCTAAACAACTCATTTTATCAACCCTAAATATCTCTAACAACTTGTAACCTCCAATTAGCATTTATAACTATCTCTAAACACATCTACATTTCTTAAACACCTCTTAAGCATTCATAGATCCTTAACACATCTAAATATCTCTTACGAAAATTCTTTTTATTTCTAACCATTATATCTAAACAGCTCTTAACATCTATATACAGCTATAAACATCACTAACTTCCTCTGAATGACTCTGGACACCATTAAACATCTCTAACCACTTCTTACCATTTTTAACTATCTCTAGCCATACCTATAAACATACCTATAGCAATACCTATAAACATTTCTAACCACCTTTTAACAACTCTGGAAACCTATAAGTATCTCTGACAACTTCTTATCATTTCTAACTATGTCTAAACGTCTGTAAATACCTATTAACATCTCTAACCACACCTTAACACCTCTAATCATCTCTAACCACTTATTATCATTTATAACTATCTCTAACCATATTTAAACGTCTGTAAATACCTATAAACATGTCTATCCACCTTTAATAACTCTGGACACCTATAAATATCTCTAACAACTTCTTATCATTTCTAACTATGTCTAAACGTCTGTAAATACCTATTAATATCTCTAACCACCCCTTAACATCTCTAACAACTTCTTATCATTTCTAACTATCTCTAACCATATATAAACGTCTGCAAATACCTATAAACATTTCTATCTACCTTTTTACAACTCTACAAACCTATAAATATCTCTGACAACTTCTTATCATTTCTAACTATGTCTAAACGTCTGTAAATACCTATTAACATATCTAACCACACCTTAACTCCTCTAAACATCTCTAACCACCACTTAACACCTCTAAACATCTCTAACCACCACTTAACACCTCTAAACATCTCTAACCACTTCTTATCATTTCTAACTATCTCTAACCATATTTAAACGTCTGTAAATACCTATTAACATTTCTAACCACCCCTTAACACCTCTAAACATCTCTAACCACCACTTAACACCTCTAAACATCTCTAACCACCACTTAACACCTCTAAACATCTCTAACCACTTCTTATCATTTCTCACTATATCTAACCATATTTAAACGTCTGTAAATACCTATTAACATTTCTAACCACCCCTTAACACCTCTAAACATTTCTAACCACCCCTTAACACCTCTAAACATCTCTAACCACTTCTTATCATTTCTAACTATCTCTAACCATATTTGAACGTCTGCAAATACCTATAAACATTTCTATCTACCTTTTAACAACTCTCGACACCTATAAATATCTCTAACAACTTCTTATCATTTCTAACTATATATAAGCATATTATGTAAACACCTATTAACATCTCTAACCAGTTCTTATCATTTCTAACTATCTCTAAGTATGTTTAAACGTCTACAATTACCTATAAACATTTCTATCTACCTTTTAACAACTCTAGAAACCAATAAACATCTCTAACAACTTCTTATCATTTCTAACTATCACTAACCATATCTAAACTGCTCTTAACATAACTGAACTGCTTATTACATCTCTAAATACCTATATAATCTCTAACTACCTCTTAACAACACCTAACATTTTTAAATATCTCTAAGCCTACCTCTAACCACCTTTAACCAACTTTACACCATCTTTATTTAAACATCTCTAAATACCAATAAACATCTCTAAACTATCTCTTACCATCTCGAGCACATAAATTTACATAAAATATATTCAAACTGGTTTATGATTCTACACTCCCACTAAGAGTTTTCTTGACATCGACTGTGTATTGTTAAGATACATATTTTAACAAAATGTATGATAAATTATTCAAAGGGGGCTTGTGTGATTTATGGCATGCAAAAATAAAATACATGCCATTTTTTTTTCTTTTCAGTCATTGATTCTATTCACTATATTATTTAGAAAAAATGATTTATGAAATGATTTAATGAATCATAATGATGGCATTATTATCATTTGTAGATATAATAATTACGACACGAAAAAAAATCTTCTTTTTTTTAACGATCCTTATGGCACGTTACAGCGTCTGGAGCCCAGGAGTAAATCTGAAAAAACTACCTTTACAAAAGTTATCGTCATCGGTCGATGACGATAACTTGAGAAAAAGTTAACCGATTTAGTTGAAATTTAGTACCCATGTTTATTTAACTAATGCCAAGACGAGTTCATTGGACAAGGTTATCCGCCTAAGCGCTCGCAACGCTCGCGTAAATGCGTAAGCTTCAAATGTAAACTTGGAATTTTAGGACTGAAAACAATTTTAATTTCATCTGTCCAATGGGACAAGAAACTTTTTAAATAATCTTTTTTATTAAATTAAAACCAACACCAACACCCCTTTGAAGTGTTAAAGATCGCTAAATTAATTAAAGCGGACCTAAACATTTAACAGAGTGAACAACGTTTTCACCGATATCTTACGTTCTAACGTAACGATTCTAATAAAACTTTATATAAAACGTCTAAAGTACAATTGAAACAGGCATGTAAAATTTCAACCAGATACAAGTAGAAGTTTTTGTGTAGTGAAGTGATTTTTTTTTTTTTCGCGTTGTCGTTTGTTTGCGAAATTTGTATCGCCCTATCACAAGGTATTAGTATGAATTATTTAAAAAATATAAGACTAACTGTCATAGGGTGATTGGGGGGGGGGGGGGGTGAAGTTTTGGCGCTAAAAACGAAATATTGGCGTTAAAATTCACAATACTTATAAAATGTTTTTTATTAATGTCTGTTTCTCTTCAGAAGCTCTCTTCTATTATTTGATACTTCTCATAAACGCTAAGCTCAAATTTGAGCTCAGCTCATTTTTGCGCATTGCATATGAGTATATTACATTTTTAATTTCTTCATATTTTTTTTCTATGTGAGGGTCAAAAAGATACGCCAGTGTTTCAAATTTAACTCTCTAGCGTGAACCGTTCGAGGGATATAAACCTACGACGGACGGACAAACAAGGAAAATGATCTATAGTCTATAACGAAACCCTAAAAAACCATAGTTTTTTTGTCTAAAAACGGCTATTTAGGAATTTATCACACTAATATAAATATAAACCACTTCTAACCACCTCTAACCCTAACCACCTCAAACCACCTTATCCCATTGTATGTGCTCAAATTATCAAGCTTGGCCAATTTATTTGATTTTTACAAATTTAATATTTTATTCACCAGTTCACAGCCATTAAAAAAATAAATGAAACAATAGTAAGAAATACAAAAACAAAAACCAAAAAACCAAATTACAAATTCCCACGGTAAAAAACATTAATTTAAAAAAAAAATCTAAATTAAACTAAAATATAAAAAGAAGAAAAAAAGATAACAAAGAAACCCAAAGATAATAAAGGAGAACAATAATAAATGATAATAATAATAATCATACAAAAAAATATTCAACCTTGGAAAAATGAATCGAAGAACAATCTAAACCAGGATTATGAATGAACTATTACATCAAGTTTATTTAACATTATATTTTTATATTCAGATGAAAATATTCAAAACAGTTTAAAAATACTGTGCAAATTAGTGTGGCACATAGCTTCCTCACGTTCTATTTTGTATACTTTAATGATTTTATACTGTTAAAACCTATTATTGCCAAATTTATTTAATTTCCCCCCGTTTTTTTTTATAAACTAGTTTCAATTTATTACATTAATTAAAGTGTCAATTTAGCAAAATTTAAAAAACGCAGATGGTTGATATATATCTGAGGCCAACTGCAGGCTAGTTTCGACAAACCATCCAAATTTCATAAAAAAATCAGGATAAGTGCTTTTGATGATACAGGTCGGTGTAAATAAATAAAATGTATGTATGTTTACATGTGGAAGAGAAACAAATAAGCGTAGAATGTTGAAACTTATATGGGGTCAGCATTGGGATAATTACAACCTACCAACTAAATTTCAATAAAATCAGATTAGCAGTTTTTAAGATATGTTGGTTTGCAAAAATTGAGCGACAGACCGACAGTCAAACCGGTAGACAGACAGACAGACAGATAGACACGGAACGAAAATTGTTCCCTGACGTCTGAAACAGATTTCTGTCTTGAAATTTTTGTAATCGGAGACCTTAAAAATGTTCGTGTTTTTTTTCAGAACAATCACATAGCTTCCATTACCTTCGGTAAGCTCGGAAGCAAAATTTAAACTTATTCTGTCTAAGTAAACCATAATATCGAGTTGGATACGATACGTACCCAACTTTCTCAAATACAAGTGAATAATTACTTGATCCAGTGTTTTACATTTGTTAGTTCTTCTGAGTTTTCACAGTTACATTTATTTGTATTATAAATTTTGCCAAAAATCAATACAAAAATAACTTCTCCCCGGCAGGTACTTGAACCCTACTTCTCACCGAACGCATTAAGAAATATTGTTTAGAGTTTTCGTAATTGCCTTTACTTATTAAACATTTTTATCAAAATTTACCATGAAAAGAACTCCTTCCCGATGGGGAAATGAAACCACACTCTCAACCTTTGCGTTTATAGCTATTTTTGCAGAAACTAGATTTTTCTAAGGAGGGCGATTTAAATGGTTAGATTTTTTGTTTATATGGTCAGAAGTTTAGGCTTCGCACGTCTCAAAGACTACAGACATTTTGCAAACTTACGTGTCCATCAAAAACTCAATTTATTTTAAAAAAATGTTGTTTTTTTAAAAATCTCAAAACATATGAATCCCATTAAAACCTCAAAATCGATTCTTTTGAGTATCTTCATCACAACACTTTCTAATATACAACGAGTTTTAGAGAGTAAAAATAGATCACAAAAAGGTGAACAGCAATAAAAAATAGTAAAGAAAATTCAAATCCAACCTTGAAAGAACCATTTTTTTAAAAATAATAACATTCTTGCTATATTAATGAAGAAATAAATGTATTTAGTATCATTCAAGTCAGTAAAAAAAATGAAAAAAAATACGCCCACTTAATATATGTACTTTGAGTCTCATTGTATATTCAAACTTCTTTTTTTAAATACAGAATGCTTTGTTATTTCACATGTGTTATTTCGATGGGTGGTAAAAGTTATTTACTTAATTTTAAAGGTCGTTTGGTGGTTTTTTTTTTGTTCTGATTGCAATCATCCTGGTATTCTAGTCGTCCTTTAAAAATGTATTTCACAATAAAGGACTACTTGAATTTAAGTTTCAGGTTGCTAATGTTGTTCTTTTATATTTTAAAAAGGATCCTGAAGTCCTGAATTAATTTTTTTTTTTAGTAAAAGTTCAAGGCAATGCCTTAGCATTGTTGAAATACAGGTGTGTAGTTTAGTTTTTTAAGTTGACTGATTCCATTTTTATTTTATTTTGCAATACTGTTCTACTTTCATATATCTGATATAAAAATATATGTCGGTATTGACATTTGTGAAATATATTATGTTTAAATTATTAAAATAAACTTCTTTAGATTTTTACTCCCTCTTAAAAAAAAAACAGAAGAGAGCACAATCTAAAGATGGTGTAGGGGGATGTTCTTCTTTAGCCTGTTACTCCCCTTATAAAAACAGAAGTGTGATATTCCTTTATCCCAAAGTACATTGCACTAAACATCCCTTTGTCTTAATAGTTACTTAGACAAATTCATTTATATTCCAAAAAAAAAATGACAGAGTAACAATCTAAAGAAGGTGTAGGGGATGTTCTTTTTTAGACTGTTACTCCCCTTATATAAACAGAAGTGTGATATTCCTTTGTCCCAAAGTACATTAGACAAAACATACCTTTGTCTTAATAGTTATTGAGTCAGTCATTTATATTCTAAAAAAAAAAATTGGGGATTAACAATCTAAGGATGTATCGAATGTCGGTTTTGACATTTGTGAATATTATATTATTTTTAATTTATTAAAATAAACATCTTAAACTGGTTAATACTTTAATTTTTATAGAGTTGATTTATGTCAATTATTATGACAGCAATGGATGATAAATTTATTATACTTTATAATCAGTTGAAATTGATACATATTTATCATACCAATATATTATTATTACATTTATTTTGTTTGTATAATTCAATATTATTAATTTTTTATTTTTTTTTTTAATCAGCATATTATTTATTTTTTAGTATATAGTTTTTCTTTGATAGCATTCATAGTCCAGAAGATAGGGTGCAAAAAAGTGTCTGACGAACATCAAGCTAGAAGTTTGTGTATAAGTAAATCTTTTGGTGCCTTTTAAGAATATGTGGTCGGCTAAACTTAGCTTGGCAATAGGCATTTGAAAAAAACAAACCGGTGGAGAGCGACCATGCCTCGCCAATTATGGTGGACAATGTGATTTTCATGATCCTGAGTACAAAATTAGTTAGTAGACCGAAAATCAAGTTGATGTTAGTTTTTCCATTGAATGGTAAGCTTAAAAAAGTTATTCAAATATTACTCCAAATCAAAGTAGTTGATTTTTGGTCTACTATCTAATTTTGTACTCAGAATCATGAAAATCACATTGTCCACCATAATGGGCGGGACAAGGCCATTCTCCACCGGTTTGTTTTTTTCAAACGCCTATTGCCAAGCTATGTCCCGCAGACGAACTTTGCCTACCGCATATTCTTAAAAGGCACCAAAAGATTAATTTGTACACAAAATTCTAGCTTGATGTTAGTCACAAACTTTTTTGCACGCTACCTCCTCGACTATAATATTAAACTAGAGATTATAATAAATATTTTGAAGATATTGTTAATTTGATTCCAGATGTATAGAATTGTTGGATAAGCTTCTGAATAGAGTAAGCTGGAAGAATTTAGTGGTAGTGGAAGTATTTTTTGTTAGTAAAAGTATTTGATGGCAGTGGAAGGATTTGATGTCAGTGGAAGGGTGAACGCACGATTATTCCTTCTCGCCTAGGTATGTGATATGCCATGGTCAATATATCAAACCAACAAGGTTATATTAATCAGGTTCTAACAACTTAATCTTTTAATCTTGCAGGTACCTAAACACCTGATCAACTCCATCTCTCAACGGAATCAGCTCAGGTATTTGTGTAATCAAGAGTTTCATGTACTTGAAATTAAAAACAAAATCCATCTCCCACGTTTTTTACCTTTCGAAAATATATCTTCTTTTATTTTTTATACAACTTTTAATCTTCGATTCATTTTTATAACTTGTTTCTAATCATTACGAGAGAACTTAACAATTGTAAATATCGAAGAAAAGGAATAGTTAATTATGTAACTAGGCAGCAAAATGGAATTTTACTGTCGAGTGATTAGATTAGCCTCCAAGCCGAAGGCGAGGACAGGCTATGATAATTAACTGCCGAGGCGAAGCCGAGTATGAAATACTTTACGTCTAAACACCGACATATTTGGTGAGTTCGAATCCCAGAGCGGTGAGAAGTGATTTACAAAGAAAGTAGGTTATTACAGGACGGATTCCGCCGTCCTGTAATAATAACCTAATCATGGGTTGATCGGAACGTTAAATAAACAGAGACAAAAATGTATTAATAATATTATTATTTCCTATCGGCTTATGAATGAACATAGATTAACTTATATTTGTAAGGATAACTATACTATAGATACAGATGTACGAGTAGCGGACAGATTTTTAATATAGATTCATACATTATATTTTGAAACAAGAAATAAGACAAATTCATAGATTATATTTTAAGACAAATTGTATAATACGCCATCATTACATCCTACGCTTATGAATGAACTTTTATTTTTTATTACAAACTATAGATCTACCTTCAAGTACTTTGTGTGTGTTTATACCATTAAAATTACACAGTTATATTATGTATATAGATTGTGCGTGTGTAGAGAATCGTGTTGTACTTTCAAGTTAATAACCTAGATTATAGATAGGTTTCAAACGTGGTAATACGTAAATAAATAATATAGATTATAAGTCTATACCTGTGTCTTCAAATATATATATATATATATATATATATATATATATATATATATATATATATATATATATATATATAGATTATATACACATTTATATATACATATAAGTTGGGATATAGATATAGTTATAAATATATAGATAGAATTTTGTGAGATATCTATGTAGTTTAGTATATTGGGATGAAAAAACCGGCTACGGAGCTAATAGCTGGTATACAGCATCTAAGTATAAAGATCGCATTATTTGATCTAGACATATCTATATATATATATATATATATATATATATATATATATATATATATATATATATATATATATATATATAATAAAGTGTAGGGCTACACATGTAGGTTGTGGAAGTTGTTATTTCTTGTTATTAATTCCTTTGCTATCCTCAAGTTTATTATAGCATCGTTCTATTTGAAAATGTTATTTATGATGATAAAAAATTGTTTTCTTCCTGTAACTTTGTTCATTTTTTTCATCTTTTTAATCTCATTTCGTTGTTACTTGTTCTTTTTCTAGGGTTATTTTTTTAAAAAAATATAATTTTTCGTAGGAAAAAAATACCGTATAGTTGAGTAAAAAATGGTATATAAAAGTGTTATGACTTATAAATTTTTAGGTTTCTGTACGAAGTACTATAAGAAACCTTATAAAACGGCTCTGTCTGTCTGTCAGTTGGCGTCTTACCGTTGGTATGCTTCAATTCGTAAACTACTATAGCTAGGAACATAAAATTTAGCACACAGGTGCAGCTCGGCATTTGTGACAACTGTACACTTTTTGGAGTATTCACACTTAATATTTTCAAGATGGAGGCCAATATGGCGGGTGACTTAAAAAATGTTTAGTCACCATGACATGTTTTACATCAATTTAAAGGTCTTGAAGTGTAGAAAACGAATGTGCAACTATTAACAAATTTTACACTCAATAATTTTAACTTAATCGTACAGAAACGGGCGATTATCTCCTCACGTACTTATACGTGAAGCGCGTCTTACTTGTTTTTTAGAGGTATCTATTCGTTTAAGGAGGAATGCAAATGATGCATAGAGATCAAAATTTATAAGTATTTTGGTCACTTCATCTAACATGAATACATTATTTTTTCAAATTTGTATTTTGTGACACTAATACAATCAAATTCGGGAGTACAGCGTAGCCAAGGTGCTCTTGGCATCCACCCAGCTATCAAAGGGTCGAGGCGAATCAAGGTCGTGGGTTCGATCCCGTGCCACGATACTCTGATTTAAATAGCTCACTAATGACCACACCATACCCGCTTTGGCAGTACAATGTACAGAGGTGTGATGTGTGAAGTGGCTGGAACTCTCTACCACGGGGCTAGTAAAAAGGGCCCAATGTGGCCTGATCGCTAGGTTTGAACATGTCGACGGCTTGGAAGAAGACTGTCACAAAACCGTGTTTTCAAATTTTACAGGAGAAGCAAAAGAAAAAAGTGACTATTTTTGATGTCGAATTTATTGACCTTATGGTTGTTGGATTTGCTTTATATTATAATAACTTCTTCAATATACTTCAGAAAACCTAGCCATACTACTACTTTTTACATATTAAGCTCAGTGCTTAATTTTTAGGCAATTTTTCAATTAAAATCAGTACTTGTGACGATATTCCATAAAAAAGAGTAAGCAAATTGCATATTAGTACATAAGGGTTTATAATAATTTGGTAAAACATTTTACAAATTAACATAATTTATTTACTAAAATTAAAAGTACAAAAATCAAAATCATACATAAACTATATAACATGTCTAATAAAACGAGATCAGGCACAATTCTATTCAGCCTTTGTCTTTAGTTAGTAAATTCAGTGTTGAAATAAATAGGAACTGTAAGTAACAAGGCTATTGCATTTAGACAAGTAACTTATTTTTAAATGTTCTTTTGTTTCATATAATTCTTCTTAAATGAATAAAGACAAAAATAATAATACTGAAAATCAATTGACTTAGGTTCTTAGTCTATACTAGTGCCCATAAAAATAATATCACTTTTCCATATTTATATAATAAGGACATTTAGATTTTCCAAATTACCTTGGACTCTATGGCACACAATATTTTAAGTTGTTACACATTAAAAATAAAGATAGAAATAGAAAAATATAAATACTGATTTCTATAATTTATTCAAATTGAATATTGATTGAATAAAATAAAATGAGATCATAAAATGCCATGACAATGAAAAGTAAAAACAGTCAAATTGAAATAAGTTGAGACACAAATAAAACATTTAAAAAAATAAAAACAGTTTTGAGTCTTTATTAAGGAATCGATAAATAATTATACAATCATTGCTGCAATAAACATTCAAATGCATAAGCAGTATATCATTCATAGGTATTGTACGCTATGCTTGTATTTTTCTTACTTATTAAAAAAAATAGATATAGTATAAAACATAATATCAGGTTGGTATAAAAAGTTAAAAAAAGAAAGAAAACATATTATGATGATTAAAATTCAAACACAAATATAACAAGTTATAAATTTTTATGTTTTCATAAAATGAAGGAATATTTTTTTTTACTTATTAATTGAACTAAAGCGTCCTTTTTTACCATTGAGTCCAGTTTTTGTTTATAAGCTGATGTTAGTTTAACCATTTTTATTTCGGTTGATTTCCATCTTGTTGCTAAACTTTTGTCTTCCAAACAACTTAAATTGATAATAACATCACCTTCACAAGGCCTGGAGTCCAGGTATCCCACGGAACAATCTACTGCCTCCAATTAATAGACTAGATTAGAGGGTGCTCAACTCCATTCCAATGCTGATAAGAAAGTTATAATCAAAATAACATACACATGAATGACAATAGTCACTAGTCACCCACGCGACCACTGCAGGGTTAAAACTCCGATTGGTAAATAAATATAGGGAATACGACGGAGAACACATAGATAAGAAGTAAAGAAAACAAAGTAGTAGGGTTAACGATTTCGTGAATGACGAAAGGTTACTAATCTACGGTTGACAATTCTAAAAAATAATTGTTATAAAATTATATTTATTAATTTAAATAAAGCTTTATTTTAGTGGAAAACTGTTATAAAATAATAATATTGTTACAAAATGATATAAATGTAGATAACATTGTATGCAAGAGGGTCACTTTTTAAAAAAATAATTGTTTTAAAAAAATAAAAAAATAATTGTTTTGATCAAAATTGTCATAATATCGCACGTATGACGTTTTGATCAATTCATTTAATAAATATTTTATGGGTTAAATAGTCATAAAAGCATTTGTGTCGTTATTGAACAAAAATGAGATATAAATGTCTTCTTACCTTATTATGAAGACTGCAAGAAACACTTTTGTGACAGTTTATTAAAAAAAACGCGACGTTTCCACTTAGATGCCAAGTTGAAAACTGATTTGTTACAGTTTAGACCATAATACTAATACAATCCTCTCTAATGTCAGACTGGCATTTCACTCATTCTGGCGTTCTGTGTTTGTACTAGAAATATGACAATATTCTACATAAAAGTACTACTCCTTAGGAGTGTTTTGGTACAAAAAAAAGGTTTTCTCAAAAAATCGGTTTTGTGACGGTCTTCTTCCAAACCGTCGATGTGGTTCGTCCTACCCATCTAATCACTACTATACTACAATTACTACTATCAAACTCTGTAATACATAACTCGCATTACAAAATCAAAATGGTGGATCAGGAAAATTGTTCTTTGCGAGCACCTTGGTGCTAAAAAGTATCTCACATACAAAATTTCACGATCCCTATGATCGTAAATTTTTTTAATCTATATTCAGTGATTCTGAAGGTATCGCGATGATTCAGTCAGTCAGTTGGAGGTATTAAGATTTTATAAACATATATCTATAGATTACTTCCATCATTGATATCCAGGTTTAAATTATTTATTATTGCTTCCGAGCTTACCGAAGGTAACGGAAGCTATGTGATCGTTCCGAAGAGCGAACATTTTTTTATGTCTCCAATTTCAAAAATTCCAAGACAGAAATCCGTTTCAGACATCAGGGAACATTCCCTGTCTCCGTGTCTGCCTGTCGGTCTGTCACTCAATTTTATCGAACCAACATTATCTTAAAAACTAGACGCCCAATTTTAATGAAATTTGTACGGTAGTTCAAATTAGCCAATTGTTAGTCCCATATAAGTTTCAAACTTCTGCGCCAACTTGTTTCTCTTCCACATGCGCACAAACATACATTTATTTACACCTATATCTTCAAAAGTTCTTATCTGATTTTTATGAAATTTGGATGGTTTGTCGAAAGTAGACCGCAGATAGCACCAGATTAATTTTGACAGTCTACGCTCTTTTACTTTTGCTCAATTGATACGTTGATTCATGTAAAAAATCAAAACCATTTTGAGACTTTAAAAAAAATCAGGGGGTGGGGAGGGAATTAAATACATTTGACAATAATGGGCTGTAAAATCATAAAATCATTAAAGTATGCGAAATGCGAGGAAGCTATGTGCCACACTAATTGGCAGAGTATTTTTTTGTTTTGATAAACACATCATTTGGTTGTTGCAAAACGGTGGGTCGGTCACTTTTGTCATCTCTCTCTATGAGATCATCAGTGATAAAAATGTCTCGCCTTTCTGGGAATGGAACCCATTATATATAGTAATGTTTTGGTTTAGAATTTCAGGTGATTTTTAGGAACCAGTCAGTTACGCTGAACGTAATACAATTATTATTTCTAGGAAGATTTTAAATAATATTAGCTTAAATAGCTCTTGATCTAAGTTTAAAAGCGTTATTTCACAGCTATTACGCTATAATGTTACTTAAAACAATGCAGGTCACTTGATTACTTAACTTGGCAAGTTATATTGGATGGTTTGGTTGTGTAGAGACGTGTTTGCAATTATCAGAGGCGATACAATTAGTCAGTCTGAGTGGCGAAGTCTTTTGCTAGAGGGTTGCGTTCTCACGAACCTACTTCTAAACTCCTCTCGCCACTACAGTAAAAGCCCCTGACCCCTCTGGAATTCTCAACCTTCTGACATTTCCCTAGTTTAGTTTTTTTTCTGAAACTGGCCCCTCCCCAAAACATTTCAACCAAAAAATGCTTTACTTAAAAACAAAATACACAACGCCTTAATTTTTGAGTTAACCGACTGACCCAGCGAACCATAATTGGTCCCTTTCTCTCGGTCAAATAGCGTAGTTTAATATTTTGTCTAGCCTTGTGTCTTAAGTCATTATATTTAACCTAAACACGATAACATGTAAAGTAACAATTCCTTTTATAATTTTAATAATATATACGAAAATATTAGGAAAATTACTGCCCTGAGGGTATAGTACAATCTGTATACCAATGTTAACGGTAAGTAGGTAACATTAGGGCCAATCTAAAAATCTACAGAACCGATTTTTTTATTTTTTCATTTTGTTTCAAACCCTTTATTAAACAATAAAAATTGATTCATAAAAGAACATTTAGTACATAAATTCCATAATTTTGTAATAAATCCTTTCAAATTTAAAATGTTAGCACTCTAAAAGGTTATCTCTCCACTAGAGAACATAGAAGAGTCCTGAGCTGTGGAGAGAGAGTTTTCACAATTCACTTTTATTTATACTGCTTTACAATAATTATTTTTAATAGAATTAATTTATTTATATTTTTTTATTTCTGTTGATTTATGTATTTATAATAATATAATGCTAAAATATAATAATTTAATTATAAATAAAATTTAGCCTGAGGGCTCATTTAGACAACATACGTATTATATTTATAACGTTATTTCATGTGAATATCTAACTGTAATCATATTAATTGTCATGTTTTCCATAAGTAAATTGTTATTTTTAGGCTCGAAAATGGCTGCTATTAGCCGAAACGTTGCCAGAGTGTATATGAATTAGAGTATTCATCCTACACATACCGAAAGGACCCACCTATACGATATTAAAATAAAACTACAGGGTACACCTAGCAAAACTATTAATAATATACATATAAATATAACATATCACTATAAATATAATTTTTGCTTCCGAGCTTACCGAAGATAACGGAAGCTATGTGATCGTTTTGAAGAACGAAAAATTTTTAGGTCTCCGATTTCAAAAATCCAAGACAGAAATCCGTTTCAGACATCAGGGAACATTTTTGGTCTGTCGGTCTGCCGTTCATTTTTTTGCGAACCAACATATCTTAAAAGCTATACGTCCAATTTTAATGAAATTTGGATGGTAGGTCATAATTTGCCATATAAGTTTCACTCTTGTGTGTTCATTAGTTTCTCTTCCACATGCGCACAAACATACATTTATTTACATCCATATCTTCAAAAATACTTATCTGATTTTGATGCGTTGAAAGTAGCCCGCAGATAGCCCCAGATTAATTTGAACCGGCAGCGTTCGTTAACTTTTGCTAAATTGATAATTCAATACACGTAAAAAAATCAAAACAATTTTGAAAGAAATAAAAAACGGGGTAAAAATTAAATAAATTGGATAATGGGTTTTAAATGAGGCAACTGACAAATAATAAATAATCAAACGAACAACCGATATACATATTATGTTTAGACAGACTGTTGATTCTAATTAAAATATCCCGTTAATGAGTATATACGGTCTGGTCACTTCAGCTAGTATATATATATGTTGTAACAACAGCAACTAATAATTGATTTAATATGTTACGTGCTATATCATAAAATATAACTCCTTTTCTATAACAAAACAACAAAAATTCACGGAAGTAAATTTTAAATAAATATAGGAAAATCTAATTTACATATAATTAAGAATCATACCTAAAATAGTTTAAAATATTGTATAGGTAGTTACATTTAAGAAATACAGATCGTGCTCGTATAGTTCATTCTACAGGTAAGCATAATTTCTATATTTATCTGCACACTTCCATATAAAGTAAACAACTCTATTACAGATTCTGTAACTCTATATTACATATTATATAATGTTGTATGTATATCTGCTAACTTTTAAATTCCTTCTTGGGTTTAACTCGTAAAAATTTCTTATTTGGATTTTTTTTTAAACTTAAATCGTGGTTTAGTTTTCTGCTTATTTCGCATTTAGCAATAATTTAAAAAAAAATAGCAAAGAATTACACTCATTTATGTATATTATATATATATATGATATATGTACATAATATCACAATAAAAGTTGTCGTTTGAAGAAGAATGATTGACAGGCGTTAATAAAAACCGTGAAACATTTAACTTGGAATCGATACAAAATTCTGAAATCGATTTCTTGTTTAGTTCGATTGTTTGACAGAGTAAATAGGGGTAATTTATTAGTTACTGTTGAGTTGGGAAAAAGGCAATATCTTGTTATCTCCTTTTATAGAATATAGTTTCTTCCCGTATTATATTGGTAATATTGTAGTTTTGACAGAAATAGAACAGATGATAGAATCAGCTGTTATACTGTAGAAAATCTGATTGAGCTAAGATACTAACAGCTGATAAAATTAGGATATTAACAGCTGATTGAATTAAACATTTTAAATTAACCAATATGAAAAAGAATAATACTTCGTTAACGAATATTTGTATAAATACCTGCTTTAACTGCCTTATTTGATCATTATCGGTGAACTGAATAAGTTCTTTAGAATCTCAGATATCGTGTGTAATGTCAAAGACCAAAGAAAAGAACACAATTCTTTCAATATTAGCGGCGTTCACAAAGAATAATAGAGGCACATGCGCAGTTTCTCTGATACTTTTTGACGTAAGAGTTTCTCGTAATCTTGTAAATGTTGGGCAAAGAGAAATACATTAGTTATGGCACATGCGCAGTTCACTGTTTTCATTTTAACCTATAAGTGTTGCGTATTTCCGTAGTAATAGAGTATAATAACTGCTGTATGCATGCGCAGTTTACTATTTTCTTTTTAAGCTATGAGTTGTACGTATACCCTTAGTAATAGAATATATACAGAGAGCAATAATTTCTGCACATGCGCAGTTTTATCAGGTGTCTTTCCACAGAAATAATGTACATGTGTCCTAAATAAAATCTATTCTTAGGAAACACTTTTGTGTTAGAGGTGGTCAGAGGTGGTTAGAGGTGGTCAGAGGTGGTTATGGTGGTTAGAGGAGGTTAGAGGTGGTTAGATGTGGTTAGAGGTGGTTAGAGGTGGATAGAGGTGGTCAGAGGTGGTTAGGGGTGGTCAAAGGTGGATAGAGGTGGTCAGAGGTGGTTAGATGTGGTTCGGGGTGGATAGAGGTGGTCAGAGGTGGTTAGAGGTAGTAGTAGTAATAGTCTAGTACTTTCTACTAGAACGGGTAGGACGAACCACTTGTTCGTACCTTGCAATTAGGCCATCACTTAGGCCCTTTATTCGCCCCGCGGTAGAGAGTTCCAGCCACTTCACTCATCATACCTCTGTACATAGTACCGCCGAAGCGAGTATGATGGGATCAATAGTGAGCCATTTAAATCAGAGCGTCACGGCGAGGAATCGAACCCCGTCTCGTTCTACTCATGATTCAGTGATGGCCGAGCAGACGTGGTTTAACCCACACGGCCACGCTGGCTCTCTATATGGTGGTTACTCTATATGGTTAGAGGTGGTCAGAGGTGGTTAGAGGTGGTTAGAGGTATTAATTTTTTAGATTCTTACACAATTATTTCTTATTATATCAAACAATTCCAAATTATAATCTATTCTTAAGAAACACTTGTGTGTTAAAGGTTAGGTTTTTTAGATATTATATCTTTTTCATTTCTTACGTTGAGTAAACTAATTCCATTGTGGTGAGATGTCGTCTAGGTTCTGAAGGTTTTATAATATGAGTCATAAATGAAATGGAACTTGTCAGTCCTGATACTTAATCATCTGCTTATAAGGAAACTTGAAACTCTGTAACTTGACAGGGTTCAATCTCAAGAATACATCTACCTGAGTATTAGAACTCAACTTATCTACAGATTAACCACATACTTGTTCAGTTTATATTAATCTGATTTTCAACTAAAAGAAAATAACATTTTAATCTAATCAAGTTTAAATTCTCAACTTTGTCAATCAGAATCCATCTTACTTGCGTTAAAGTAGAGAATATGTTATAATTAATGGTACTTATATAATGAAGAAAAAAATCAGTGAAGTAAATGCACTACTCTTCTGGTAACCAAACTACTGATCTTTTCCTTTTTGCACAAATGAAAAAAAAAATACAGAATCTTATGCTTTTTGCACGATTAGAAATAAATACAGATGAAAATGCACTGCAATGCAAGATGTTTTGCCTTAAGCACGATTGAAAAGAAATACAAATGAAACTGCACTACGCTGCTGGTAACCAAATTACTGATATTTTGCTTTTTGCACAAATGAAAAATAATACAGAATCTTATGCTTTATACACCGATTAGAAATAAATACAGATGAAAATGAACTGCAATGCTGGTAACCCAATTACACATGTTTTGCCTTAAGCACGATTAATATAATTTAACTCACTTATAATATAAAAACATCTAACCTTTTCTTTATTTTAAGGAGAAATTGAATCAACCTGCAACAAAAATTAAAAGATATTAGTAAAAGTTTGTACACACAAAGGGAAAATAGAGAAAATTTACATAGTATTTGGAGATATTTATAGGCCATTATTATATACATAAAAATAGTTTGGCAATTATAGAGTGGAGTATAGGCGCATACATAGTCCAGGAGATGGCGTGCAAAAAAGTGTCTGACTAACATCAAGTTAAATTTTGTGTATAAGTAAATCTTTTAGTGCCTTTTAAGAATATATGGTCGGCTAAGTTGATCTGCGGGACATAGCTTAGCAATAGACATTTTAAAAAAACAAACCGGTGGAGAGCGGCTTTGACCTACCCATTATGGTGGACAATGTGATTTTCCTGATCCTGAGTACGAACTTAGTTAGTAGACACAAAAATCAAGTTGCTGGTAGTTCGTTACTGGATAGGTTAGTTAGTCAAATATTACTTCAAATCAAAGTGGTCACCTATTAAGTGATAAACTAACATCAACTTGATTTTTGGTCTACTTACAAATTTTGTACTCAGTCACAATCACATTGTCCAGCAAAAAGGGCGAGACATGGCCACTCTCCGATTGGTTTTTTCAAATGCCTATTGCCAAGCTATGTCCCGCAGATGAACAGCCGACCACATAATCTTAAAAGGCACTAAAGATTGTAGTCTTGGATAGAAGAAAATTCAAAAAAAAAAAAAAATAATAATAATAATAAGTTGCTACAAGCTACAAATTACATTTTCTAAACTTTTCAAAAAAAAATAAATTATTTAGCTTTTCATAAGCAAAAAATTGAATATTGCGTCAAGAAAAAACAACAGCGAAATCTCATTAATAACCATCTTGATTTCATAATAGATGATGTAACTTTATATTTACTAGGTAATAGAAAAAAAATACTATTACAGTCAGAAGACCAAATAAAACCGCACTTTTCAATTTAAATAATTTTTCATTTTATCTGCCAAGAAAAATAATTAATAGTAAACACTTATACTTAAATTATGAGAATTACTGAGATTACAGTTCTTTTTTACATTTCCTCACCTATGGTAGGAAAAGTATTGTTTTCACCCAAATCTTTACCTAAAATTTTACGTTTAAAGATTTAAAATTTTACGTAATTATTGGGCGTACTGATCACGCCCAATGCTGCCTCTCCTGCTCCGAAGTGAGGAAAAGTTCCGAGGTCCTTCCCCGTACCCGATTTTTTTTTATTGCTATAAACTATTGGTAAGTATACAGTGTACATATTATATGTAACTCAACGGCTGGTGAAGACGTTGGATTGTTATATATATATGTTTTGATTTACCAGATGACTGCTTGGAATTTGTTTGGAGTTTTCGTCGCTACGAATTTGCTGTTTTGCGTACTATTTTGAGTGCAAACAGCCACTTTTTCGAGCAGCTGCAGAAAAAAAATATTTTTAATAATATATTAATAATAACCGAAACCGTTTTTGAGAAATAATTATTTTAAGATTTTTGTGTTTTTCTTGAATGGTTGACTCCACATGCCCAAATATTTTTAAAGCTCACGGAAGTTTCAAGACCTGGTTACTTTCAAATACTAATTTTTAATTTATCAATCTTTAAGACGCATAGAAAAAAAATTTATTAAATCTAAAAGAATGCAAGAAGTGTATAATATCTGCTTTGCCATCTTTATGTCTTGTAACATGGCAAACGACTTAACGCTTCATCGACTTCAACTTCTTGTTCTGAGCCGTTTTCGGCATTCCACGTTCAAAAAACCGAAAAAACAAAAAATATTCTTATGAACCATCTAATGATCTAAACGAACCAAAAATCACTGATGGAGAACCAAAAAAGGATTAACTTAAGACTGTTGACCTTATAAAGAAAATAATACAAATAAATTTTAAAAATCGGACGCACGGGGAGGGTGTCTCTGAACTTTTCCGAAGGCGGAATCTATGTGATCGTTCTAAAGAACGAAAATATTTTATTTCTGCGATTTCGAAAATTCGAAAACAGAAATCCATTTCAGACATCGAGATCATTTTTGGTTCCATGTAAGCCTGTCGGTCTCTTGGTCTGTCGGTCAATTTTTGCGAGCCAACATATCATAAAAAACTCTTTCGATTTTAATGGAATTTGAACGGTAAGTCATAATTAACCTATTGTTGGTCTCATATAATTTTCTACCTTCTGTGCCTATTTGTTTCTCTTCCACATGCACGCAAACATATATTTATTTACACCTATATCTTCAAATGTTCCCATCTGTTTTTTAAAAAGGGCAAACCTGATTTTACTCTTTCTAAATCTTACAGGCCCATCAGTCTTACTTCGTTCTTTTGAAAGACCATAGAAAGGCTGGTGGAGAGGGAGAAGTGGATTAAGGACAACATGTTGTTTGTTGTTTGTGGTTGTTTAGGTATATTTAATTAATTAATAATTACATTTAATTATTAATTATATATTAATAATATACAAACTATATTAATAATATACATAATAATAATATATTGATAATTACATTTAATTATTAATTATCAAAATTTATCATAAAAATAACTTCTCCTCGGCGGTGAATCGAGCCCGGTCTCTCTCCGTCCTCGTAAAGCTATTTTTTCAGGAACTAGTTTTTTCCGGGATAACAGTTAATATCATTAGATTCGTATTTAAATGGACTACATTTTAGAATTTTTAAACCAAAATCATCGGAACTGTTTTCGAGGAATATTTTTTCATGTTTTTACAGTGTTTAGGAGAGGTAAAATTCATTTCTTGATTTCACCTCAGGGTATGATTTCTCTGAACATGTACGCCAAATTTCTTCAAACTGAGCCCGGGTAGTTTAGGCTCCAACCGGTAGCAGAGACGACAGCCAGACATTTTTTTAAAAACCACTTTTTTGGACTCAGGGGACCTCAAAACGTGTAAATCCATCAAAATCTCATACTAGAATTCTCGCGCCATCATTTTTAAAGATTAAAATAAAATTACGTTCTGAAGACCAACATCAAAAAATTGTTATTTTAACTGAGATATAAATGAGAATTTTTATTTTACTTTATTTTTCACAATAATATTTTGATTTGTAGGTTATCTTGTTTAAGAGGTGAATCTGATTGTTACGTAACAAGTCAAACAATAGAAGCAGCGAGAGATAACAGTACAGAAGAAACAACACGTAACACAATAATAATAGTTTGTATTTTTACAAACTTAGAGTAGAGCAAACTTTCATTTACTGTTTCTACAACATTTGTTTATTTAGGAAAAGTCACTGTGATACAACTTGAAGGAAACTATCTCATATGCGAAAATATAATTAATTGGTCCAGTGTTTTACATGTATTAGTTGCTTTATTAGAGATTTCATTTATTAGTTGCTTTATTAGAGATTTCATTTATTAGTTGCTTTATTAGAGATTTCATTTATTAGTTGCTTTATTAGAGATTTCATTTATTAGTTGCTTCATTAGAGATTTCATTTATTAGTTGCTTTATTAGAGATTTCATTTATTAATTGCTTTATTAGAGATTTCATTTATTAGTTGCATTATTAGAGATTTAATATATTACTTGCTTTATTAGAGATTTCATTTATTAGTTGCTTTATTAGAGATTTCATTTATTAGTTGCTTTATTAGAATTATTTATTTATAAGTTGTCACATTAGAGTTTTTCATTTATTAGAGATTTCATCTATTAGTTGCTATATTAAAGTTTTTCATTTATTAGTTGCTTTATTAGAATTTTAGAGTTTATTATTTATTAGTTGCTTCATTAGAGTTTTTCATTTATTAGTCGCTATATTAGAATTTTCATGGTTTCATTAAATTATTATTAACCTTATATCAAAATTTACTCCGTTCGTGTTGTAAAACAATTTTCTTAAGAACAAATTTCTTCGCGAAAAATCTCTAACCACCTCTATCCACCTCTAATCATCTCTAACCACCTTTATTCATCTCTAACCACCTCTATCCATCTCTAACCACCTCTATTCATCTCTAACCACCTCAATCCACTTCTAACCACATCTATCTACCTCTAACCACCTCTATCCATCTCTAACCACCTCCATCCACTTCTAACCACATCTATCTACCTCTAACCACCTCTATCTATCTCTAATCACCACTATCCACCTCTAATCATCTCTAACCACCTTTATTCATCTCTAACCACCTCTATCCATCTCTAGCCATCTCTAGCCACCTCTATCCTTCTCAAACAATCTCTAACCACCTCTAACCACCTCTAATCAACTCTAACTGTACGAAACACTGTCTGTTCAGAAAATTTTAAATTAGAAGATTAAAAAATCATTTTTCAGAATGATCAAAGTACAGCTAAAAAAAAAAAACTAAAGTTATTGAAGGTAACGAAAGGATTTCACATAAAAAAAAAAAAAATAAATAAATAACTTTTATTTTCAATTTCTAAAAGACCTTGAAGGGATAATTTTATCATTGGGAAATATTTTATGAAGAAAATTACGAAAAAAGTAATACAATCTTGGAATTTTTATTTTCATTATTATTTCTATTTTTATTTGTTCATCCTGCAATTTGTACGAATAATAAAACAATGAGTATGACAATACGTTTTTCGTATTTTTTGTTGCAATCGGTTAAATGATAAAGAAGGAGAGAGAGAAAGAGAGAGGAAAAAAAAGATAAACCACTAAAATCCATTTAGGTAAAAATAAAAGATAATAGGTTTAAAAGGTTTCATAGGTCGTGAAACTGAATGCACAAGTGAAAGTTACGTAGCAAGTACTCAGTACTCCGATACAAAAATTACTCCATTGTTTTCAATAAGCAAACACTATAGCTTATTGTATTTTCTTTTCTTCTTTTTTTTTTGGTTCTCACAGAGCTTTTTTTTAAAAAAAAGTAGTTAGGTATTCTTTTCCATTGAGTGTATATTTGTGCAATTTGTAAAGAAGGTGAGATTGTAAGAAGTATGTGAACTTTTTGTCTTTATCCCAATGCATTTCTTAAATTATATAATAAAGTTCGTTAAGAATGGGAAAAAATGTGTTTTTAGAAAGACTGTGCAATAAATACATAATTAATATTCTTTTAATAATAAAAAAAATCTCGGTACAACCTTCTAATAAACTTTCTCATATACAAGTACATAATTAATTTATCTAATGTTTTCTTATGTTTTATTTATTTTGTAAGTTAGTAAGTCCATTTCTCGCCTCTTATCTAACTCCATGTCGAGTTATTCTTTTATCTTTTACCTGCACTGATGATGGTCTAGAGGCCAAAACCTAGTTTAAGAGATTATAGTGCTCATTTTGTGCAGTGGCGGATTTAGAGGGGGGGTCACAGGGGTCATGACCCCCCCTCAAATTTTCAGATTTGTTACAAAGAAGCGTTGGCAAGGATTTGGGTTAATTGATTTTTACACATTTAATAATTAAATATAATATAATATTTGTCTCCATTTTGCAGTAACCACTCAGTAAGATAACTGTATTTGTATTTTGGGATGAAAGTACGGAATATCAAGGGTGTCATCGCCTTGGGGGTCGTGCCCCCCCCCCCCCCAATATTCGAGATATAATGTAGAATTTAACCTAAAAAATGTTTAAAATATCCAACCTTATTTTATTTTACTACATATATTTTATCATTAATAATTGATTATCCATTGTGTGTCTCTTTGATACCATGTTACTGTGAATAGTGAACAACTAATTTAGAATCTGAAATGGCTATTAAGTGGCCAAAACCTACTTTATAAATTTATACAACTATAAAATTTTATATGAAAAATGCAAATTTTTCCTTAAAATTCCATACATTTTCTTAGGGCCCCCATCATAGCTATTGATTAAATGGCATCGTTAATTATAGATTTTAAGTAATATTGCACAATGGCTATTGAATGATTTATTTAATCTATAATGATTACTTTAGAAGGTGCACAATTTTTTTTTTACAATTACTATTTTGAAGTAGGTATTAAAATTCTTTTAAAAATACTTAATGTCCATACTTTTGTGCCATCGAATTACACCATAAGTTTAATTTATTTGATGACAAAGTATTAAAATCAAAGTTCACCTCAGAGATGCATAATAATTTAGAGAGGTCATATTTTAAAATTTTCCGGGGGAGGGCCCCCGGACCCCCCTTCTAAATTAAACTAATGTATAGTATGTAATTCTTTTCTTGATTTTCCCCCTCTCATAATTTAATAAATTTGATAATGAGTTTATTAATTATAAATTATTTTCTTACACGAGACTGATACGCCCAAATGAGCACCCCAACATAGTACCTATATTTAATAACTTATTTAGTAAGCCCTAAGATACTGTAAGTTAACCTTTACCTATAAATTATTTTCATATTTTCATTATGATATAAAATTCTTTTAAATTTTAAATTGCCAGGCAGTAATCTATTCCCCATTCTTAAATGTCTTAGAATTTTTAAATTTCTTAAAATTGTTCCATTTGTGTGTTGTAACATTATAGAAATGGAAATTTTAGGCTTAGAAATCCGTAAAACGTATTTTTAAGATGGTGAAATTAAAAAAAATACAAAACCCTGAGGAGAACTCCCTCTCGCGCACCTGGGGGTATGCCAGGACCCCCCCCCCCCCCCCGTAGTGACCCCCACCCAAACTTGATGCTAAATCCGCCCCTGATTTTGTGGAGAGGCTTCCGTTTTTACATTCGCAAATAAAGAGGAAGTGTTGTGATAACATGAAAGTTGGATTTTAACGTTTTGATGGATTTACAACTCCCCATGAGATCAAAAAAGTGGGTTTTAAAAATGTCTTTCTTTTGTCTGTCTGTCGTCTTTCTGTTGTCTGTCTGTCTTCTGTCTGTTGTCTGTCTGTCGTTTGACTGTCGTCTGGAGCCTAAACAACCGGGCAGATTTTGACGAAATTTGGCATACATGTTCAGAAAAATCATACCCCGAAACGAAAATAATATAAATTTAGAAAATAAATTTGTGGGTGCTTCCCTTCAAAAAAAAAAAAAAAAAATCTGAAAAAAACGTGAAAAATAATTTTAAAATATTTTGTTGCCTGTTTATTATTTTTTTTTTTTTAATTTGAGATTGTATTTTTTGAAACTAATATGATATAATATTAGGTTTATTTTGTATTTGTTGTTGTTATTTTGTTTTTTTTTTCTAGTAATTGTTATCAATCTAGATGTAGAAGTCCAATACAAAATGTGTTCAGTCTCTCCCTGTTAATTATATAGGGAGGATTTATTTTAACTCTATAATGTGTTTTATTTAGTTATGTTTTCACATTTAAAAATAAATTTTGACAAAGTTTCTTTTTGGTTCTTTTACAAAGACCAAAAATATAAACAATAGACTGCCAATTGATGTGGCACTTAGCTTCCTCGCATCCTATCCACGAACTTTATTGATTTTATGCTTTTAAAAGTCATTATTGTAAAATTGGTTTAATTGTTTCCCCCGTTTTTTTTAATCTGTCAAAATTGTTTAGATTTTTTACACGAATTAAAGTATCAATTTAGCAAAAGTTAAAGAGCGTAGACTGTTCAAATTAATCTGTGGCCATCTGCGGGTTACTTTCGATAAACTATAAAAGTTTCATTCAAATCAGATAAGTACTTTTGATGCTATAGGTGTAAATAAATGTATGTTTGTGCGCATGTGGAAGAAAAACAAATTGGCGCAGAAGGTTGAAACTTATATGGGACCAACAATGGGCTAATTATGACCAACCACCCAAATTTCATAAAAATTGAACCTGTAGTTTTTAAGATATGTTGGTTCGCAAAAATTGAACGACAGGCCGACAGACCGACAGACAAACCGACAGACAGACACGGAACCAAAAATGTTCCCTGATGTCTGAAACGGATTTCTGTCTTGGAATTTTTAAAATCGGACACCTAAAAATGTTTCGTTCTTCGAAACGATCACATAGCTTCCGTTACCTTCGGTAAGCTCGGAAGCAAAAATCGGTCCGAGACAACTCAGACAAACTTTCTCATATACGAATTTATAATTACTTAGCCCAGTGTTTCCATTTATTAGTTTTCAAATGTGCATTTAAATATTCATTCATCAAAATTTATCATAAAAATAACTTCTCCTGGGCGGGGAATCGAACCCGGGCTCTCTCCGCCCGCGTTTTAAGCTAATTTCTCAGAAACTAGTTTTTTCCCTGGAAAACGGCTTATATCGTTGGATTCAAATGGACTACATTTTAGAATTTTTTTAATTAAAATCGTCGGAACCGTTTTCGAGAAATAATTTTTTTATCATGTTTTTTCAGAGTTTTTGGGGGGTAGCGCCCCCAAATTTAGAGCTAAAATTCATTACTCGATTTCGCCTCGGGGTATCATTTTTCTGAACATGTATGCCAAATTTCGTCAAAATCGGCCTAGTAGTTTGGGCTGCAGGCGTCTGCACAGACGACAGACAGACATTTTTAAAAACCACTTTTTTGGACTAAGGGGACCTCAAAACGTGTAAATTCATCAAAATCTCAAAATAGCATTTTCGCGCCATCACAATACATTCTCTTTATATGAGAAAGTAAAAATGGATTATATTCAAACAATAATATCCAGGTATTTTTTTTTTTTTTTAAATTTAATTATTTTAGTAAATTATTGAAAGAAAATTGTAAACGAATTATTGTATATTAATATTGTTTTTATTTATTGCAGCCTGAAGAAGCCTTAAGTTAAGGCGAAATATAGCTGACATTTAGAGAAGATAGGAGGGTTTATTATTTAAAAACCCTAAATATAACGAAGAAAGAAAAATATATGTGAAAAATTATTATTTCTCGAAAACGGTGTCGGCAATTTTGCTTTGCACGTGAACGCGTGGCCGGATAACGTTGTCCAACGAACTCATCCTGGGCATTGGTAAAATGAACATGTGCACCAAATTTTAACTAACTCGGTCATAATTTACTTAAGTTATCGTCATCGGTCGATTTCGTGACGTTTGGTTTTGTAACGGCCGGTTTCTTCGGATTCAATTCCGGGCTACACACGGTGTAACGTGCCATAAGGAACTTCGTTCCGAAAATTCGGGGGGAAAGACGTGAGGAATCTATGTGCCACACTAATTGGCAGAGTATTTTCATGTTCATGGATGAGTTAGACATGATTTCTTTCAAAGAACGATGTTTTAATCTACTAAATCTTAAAAATGCTAAAACTATTACTTCATCTGAAAGAATCCAAGAAGTTAGTATCTCTTTTGCCATCTTTTAAGTCTTATAAAATAGCAAACGACTTAACGCTTCATCGACTTCCTTCTAACTCTTCTTAGAGGTCCTTTTTGGCATTCCATGTTCGAAAAACCGAAACCAAAAAAGTATCCTTCTAACTCATCTAGACATCTAAAAACGAATAAGAATAGAATCACTGAAGGAGAAACTGAACAAGGATTAAACTATTTGTGGAATTATATTGGTATTTCTTTTATATAAAGATATAAGTTTCAAATTTTTAGTGAATAAGCAAATAATGAGTTGTTCATTTCACAGACTTGGGCTTTGAAAAGATTGTGTGTTTGTTTGTTTGTCTAACGATAACTGAAGTAAGAATTAACCGATTTGAACGAAATTTGGCAAACAGGAGCATCTCATTATATGTAACAACTGTAACAAATATTTTCAAAATGGCGGCCAATATGGCGGATTACTAAACAAAAATTTTCAGTCAGCATGACATGATGTACATAGTTTTCGAGGTCTTGTAATATAGAAAAATAATATGACTGTATTTTGAAAAGTTCAGTCATGCACCATACTTAATGAGCGAATTTTAAAAGAAATCTGCGTATTATAAGATACAAACAATAAATATTAAAAAAAAAAGATACTACTTTTCAGAAAATGAAAAACATTTGGTACGTGGTACAAAAGTCAAAATAATATTATATACCCTCCAAGATGTATGTCGTTGGAAAGCTCTTTAAGAGTACAGTAATTGTTGTTATGTACACTTTTGTCATATATAAGAGTGTTTTTTTTCATATAACAGGGGGGTAAAGGAAAAAACACATTTGTTTGCTTTAACATTTTTGACGCTAAATTGAGTTCGTTGGCCAAAAATGTTTGGCCAACGAACTCAACCTTTCTTTTGATATTATTGACATTTCAATATTAAATTGGATTTTTTAAGTGCATCCTAGGGTGAGATATCGTCTGGAGTGACACATACAAATATACATACATACGATTATATAGGAAATACATACATCCGATTTCAGGAATCGATTAAGAAAGGCCTAAAACAGATTGCCATGGAGAAAATTTTCAAAAATTCGCATTACTTAAATGTTGAAGCCATTGCAATAGCTTATATTAATTTTATATTATTAATTTTCTTCAAAAATTCTAAAATAAATATGCCCTCCATGAGGGTGTTAAAAATAAGTTTTTATTATCCCACGGATCTGATAGATATTTTACTAGACTATGAATCAGTCAATATGTTAACAAGGATTATTAACTACTTTTAATCACACAAGAACAATAATTAAAGTATTAAATATTATAAATATAAACGTGTCATCTGTGTTGTCACGTGTCAGTTCCAACACTCCCCCTCACGAACATCACAGTTGGTCCGTAGGCTTTTTATTAGTCTGATGGTCATTTACAAGTTTGTCTAAACCTAGTTGTCTCCTAAAGTTGTTATGCTTTGGTCCACTTAATGGTTTAGTAAGTATGTCAGCTTGCATATCGTCAGTCTGTCTGTACTGAACTTGTATATGTCCGTTGCTTATGGCCTCCCTAATAAAGTGTTCTCTTATGTCTATGTGTTTTGATTTAGAACTAATTATTGGGTTAACCGAAAGATTTTGTGCAGCTTGGTTGTCGTTGTAAATTGTAATTGTTTCCTGGTCAATACCGAGATGTTTTAAAAGTTGTTTTATGTGCATAGCTTCTTTAGTTGCTTCGGTTAATGCCATGTACTCTGCTTCGGCTGTTGAAAGTGCTACCGTTCTTTGTTTTCTAGCTTCCCAACTGACTGGGCCTCCTCCTAACATAAAACAATATCCTGTGTATGATTTTCGGTCGATAAGGCATGTTCCCCAGTTAGCGTCCGCTAAACCGTATACCGGTTCACCTGTCTTCCTAAAATTTAACGATAGGTGTTTAGTAGCTTGTAAGTATCTTAATACTCGTTTTGCAGCTTGCCAGTGCTCCTCCCCAAAACAAGTATTAAACTGGCTTATATAACTTACCGCGTAAGAAATGTCCGGTCGCGTAGCTACTGCCAAATACATAAGTGATCCTATGAGGTTTTGATATGGTATGTTTTTGTTGATAATTTCTTTTTGTTTTTCTAGTACCAAACCTAGTTCCATTGGAGTCGATACGCCTTTGCAGTTTTCCATATTGTATTTCTTTAAAATGTCATTAATATATTTTAGTTGATTTGCCGAGATTATATCTTTGTTTACAGAAAATTCGATTCCTAAACAATATTTTAGCTTTCCTAAATCTCGTAGATCAAAATTTTCTTTAAGTTTTTCTTTAGTTTGAGTTAGTGCAGTTTCTGTCTTCGACGCAATGATCAAATCATCTACGTACGCGGATACTATCACTTTCTCTCCCCCTATCTTACCGATGTATAAACATGGATCAGCTCCTGACGGTTCAAATCCTATTTTCTTTAAAGTTTCGTCTAGTTTTATATTCCATCTACGTCCCGCTTGTTTCAGTCCATACAGAGCTCTTTTTAATAAACAGACTTTATTTGCTTTCTCTCCATTTCTCAGTTGTGTTAGCATTTCTTTTGCTTTGTTCAACAAGCTTTGATCTTCATTTGAACTTTCTTCTAAAATTATTTCCAGTAGATGTTTTTCTAGATAAGGAGGTATTTTCATATAAATTTCTAAATTCTCTTCAATAAACCCGTTTAAATATGCTGTGGTGATATCAATTTGATGTAGTTTCATCTGCTCCTCTGCGGCTAGTCCTAGTAATAATCTGATAGTACTTAATTTGACTACGGGCGCGAAGGTTTCTGTGTAGTCTACATTTGGTTTTTGTTTAAACCCTCTTGCTACTAATCGAGCCTTTTTTCTTTCTAATGTGCCGTCGGCGTTAAATTTATCTTTCAATATCATTCTATAATCTATAATATTTTTATCTTCCTTTTTATCTGTTATCACCCATGTTCCATTCTTTATATGTGACTTAAGTTCAGTCTTGACTGCTTCATGCCATTCTTCTGAGTTTTCGTCTTCTGATGAAATGTCTTCATCACATACGTATGCCATGTCGAAGTCTTGAAACCATTTTGGCTGTCTTTTTGTCCTTTCTGACGTTCTGACTTGTTGTGTAGTCGTTTCTTTTACCTCTTCTTTTTCTATTGGATTTGATTGAACTTCTATTAAGTCATTTTCAATGTTTTCCTCATTTATATTTTCGAAATCTTCATCTTCTTCTAATAATTTTCCTTCATTTGAATTATTTTTATTATTTTTGAAATTTTCTAAAATTTTTACGTCTCTAGATATAATAATTTTTCGTAATCTAGGATTCCAAATTCTATATGCTTTTGATATTTCCGAGTATCCCATAAATATTCCTACATCTGTTTTTGGTTCAAATTTTCCTCTACTGTTAGGTTGTTTTTTCAGTATAAATGTTTTGCTTCCAAATACATGTAGGTGGCGCGCTGATGGTGCATGTCCGACCCATTTGGTGAACGGAATTTGCCCATTTAAGTGTTTTGATGGTGATCTATTTAAGATATAGCTTGCCGTATTTATGCTTTCAGCCCAAAACATTTGTAAATTGGCTTCTAGTAATAAACATCTAGCTCGTTCCACCAATGTCCTATTCTTCCTCTCCGCTAGGCCATTCTGCTGCGGCGTGTATGGTGCTGTCAGCCTTCTTTGTATTCCACAGTCTTTTAGATATTTGTCAAACTCCTTTGAACAATATTCTGCTCCATTGTCACTTTGAAGATATTTGATATTTTTTCCTGTTGAGTTTTCAACTTCATTTTTGTATTCCTTGAATTTTTCAAGTACTTCGTTTTTGTGCTTCATAAAGTACACTTTGGTGTATCTCGATGAATCATCTATAAATGTGACAAAGTATCGTGCGCCTCCCGGTGATTGTACTCGGAATGGTCCACATACATCGGAGTGTATAACTTTTAGTATTTCAATTTCTTCCTTTTCACCTTTCTCTTTTGGGAACGGTAACCTAGATAATTTTCCCTGGATACAAGTTTCGCAATTACCTAATTTAGTTTATGATCGAACTGAAGTCCTAAAATCATATTGTTTTTTAATGCTAGTTTCATATCTGATTCATTTAAATGAGCTAACTTTTTGTGCCATAAACCAATGTCATCATGTTTTTGTGTGTTATATGATGTGTTTGTGTTAGTTTTTATATTATTTTCGTTTTGTTTTATTCTGTTTTTATTTACATCAATGTAGTACAATCCATTTTGTCTTTTGTGTGCAGTTAAGATTTTGTTTCTGTATTTGTCAGTTACAGTTGCGTCTTTCTGTCTAAATATTACTGTATACCCTTTGTCAGTTATTTTACTTACTGATATCAAGTTAGTACTTAAAGTCGGTACGTAAAGTGTCTCTGTCATCCTTATTGATGATGTTGAGTCTTCATTCACGTATATTTTGACTTCTCCTGAACCTTTGATTTCAGTTTTGCATTCATCTGACGCTAGATTTAATGTTCCTTTAGATTTTTCTTCCAAATTATAAAATTTATTTTTATCTCCACACATGTGTGACGTGCATCCACTGTCAAGACACCATGATTGTCTTTCAATTTTAGATTTGTTTGTTGCGTTCGAATAGCATTGTTCAATTTTGAATGTTTTTTCTTTAATATTTTTCCATTCAGTTCTACAGTTTTTAGCATTGTGACCGTAACGTGCGCACCGTTCGCACCTTTCACTTCGATCTGTTTCTTTTTGTGTATTTTTATTAACGTAATTATCTTTGCGTTTATTTGTAGAGTTATTTTGTCGTTTGAATTTATTATAATTTGTATTTCTTCCGATAAATGCGTCTTGTAAAGATGTTGTCGGATCATTTTTATTCCTTGCTTCGTGTTCTTCTATGATTTTTATTTTCAGATTTTCTGGAGATGGTAATGTGTCTCTTGATTCAATTGCTACACGGAAATTTTCGTATGATGACGGCAACGAATACAGCATCATGATGCTTAGCAGATCGTTGTTTATTTTTATGTCCATTTCTGACAGTTTGTCTACTGCATCAGAAAAGTCATTCAAATGATCTCTAAGATCTTGACCTTCGACCAGTTTCTTAATTATCAAATGTTTTAAAAGAGCCGGGTTGAAGTATTATATTAAACCCACCCACAAAATCAAAACAAAAAAATTTCCCTACAAAATCAAAACAAAAAAAAATTCCCTTCATCAAAACAAAAAAATTCCCACACATCAAAAAAATGCCCACACATCAAGACATGTCAATGTCAATATTGTAAAAAGATTTAAAAATCGGGTGGGTTTGATATAATACCATATACATTATGATATTAAGGTAAATATGTCGTATTTGGCCCACTTTGACCAAATACATAACTATTAGAAAAAAGATATAGATGGTCTAATGTACAATTGAGACAAAGGAATATCACACTTTCGTATATAAAAGTGTGATATTCCTTTGTCTCAATGTACATTAGACTAAATATTCCTTTATCGTAGTTGTTATTAAGACCAAGTGGGTTAGATACGACATATTTACCATAATGCCTGGTAACAATCTCCATTTCTTGCTTAAAGATATGCATCTGTCTTCATCTCGCAAGACGTCCAGGAAGCCAAACATGGGTTGAGTTTGTAATTCTTCAGGCATTTCATCCATGTTGGAGACAAGTTTAAAGAAACACTACGTTACTTACTAATTTGCACAAATATACTATAATAATGTCAAATATGAAACAAATAAATTTGATTTATTTTGACAAGGTGTCACAAAAGGTTGGGTGGGTTCAATATAATACTCTTACACCATGGTATATAGTATTATATCATACCCACCCTCATTTTTCCCTTAATTTTGCCCTAAACTAAGCCCCATGCCTTTTAACATTCCCAAATAAGAGCGTATGTAATGAAGTTTTGGGTGGGTTCAATATAATACTCTTACGCCATGGTATATAGTATTATATCAGACCTACTAAAAAAAAGTGCGAATATGAATCATGGGTGGGTCCAATATGATACTCTTACGCCATGGTATATAGTATTATATCAGACCTACCCAAAAAAGTGCGAATATGAATCATGGGTGGGTTCAATATGATACTCTTACGCCATGGTATATAGTATTATATCAGACCTACCCAAAAAAGTGCGAATATGAATCATGGGTGGGTCCAATATGATACTCTTACGCCATGGTATATAGTATTATATCAGACCTACCCAAAAAAGTGCGAATATGAATCATGGGTGGGTCCAATATGATACTCTTACGCCATGGTATATAGTATTATATCAGACCTACCCAAAAAAGTGCGAATATGAATCATGGGTGGGTCCAATATGATACTCTTACGCCATGGTATATAGTATTATATCAGACCTACCCAAAAAAGTGCGAATAAGAATCATGGGTGGGTCCAATATGATACTCTTACGCCATGGTATATGGTATTATATCATACCCACCCTCATTTTTCCCTTTATTTTGCCCTACACAAAGCCCCATGCCTTTCAACATTCCCGAATAAGAGCGTATGTAATGAAGTTTTGGGTGGGTTCAATATAATACTCTTACGCCATGGTATATAGTATTATATCAGACCTACCCAAAAAAGTGCGAATATGAATCTTGGGTGGGTTCAATATGATACTCTTACGCAATGATATATAGTATTATATCATACCCACCCTCATTTTTCCCTTTATTTTGCCCTACACAAAGCCCCATGCTTTTCAACATTCCCGAATAAGAGCGTATGCAAATAATTGTATTCATTGTTGTACTTCCTTTTTTACACACTCAAGGAGGGAAATTTTTTGATTTCTTATTTTTTTTTTTTTTTTTTGGGTGGGTTTAATATAATACTTCAACCCTATTGTATAAAGTATGATATCAAACCACCTATTTATTTTTTAAATAATGACAATGACATTTGTTTATTTTTGTAGGGAAATTTTATTATTTATTCCCCGGGTGGGTATGATATAATACTTTAACCAAGAGCCGCTTTCCTAGCTGGTCCTTTGCTTTGAAAATTGTTCTGAAGAGTTTCCCATATATCTTTGGAACTTTTGCAGTTTTTAACTTGCTTGAGTTCGGCAGGCGATATTATGAGAATAAGTTCCGATTTTGCATTTAGATCGTTTTCTTCCCACTTGGGTTGATCCTTTTCTTCAGTAGGTCTGGCTTCATCCCCTGACACATACTTCCACAGTTCATTTCGCGTTAATATTGCTCTGGCTTGGATTTTCCATGTATCATAATTTTCTCTTTTCAGAGGTTCGATTTTGTAAGAATTCATTTTTTTTTTTTTTCTCAATTTGACATATTTTTTTTTTACTTCATGATTTTTTCATGTTTTCTTTTTTCTTCTTCATAGATTTCTAGCTTTTTACTCAGTGCTACAGCCCATAACCTGATAGATATTTTACTAGACTATGAATCAGTCAATATGTTAACAAGGATTATTAACTGCTTTTAATCACACAAGAACAATAATTAAAGTATTAAATATTATAAATAAAAACTTGTCATCTGTGTTGTCACGTGTCAGTTCCAACAGGATCGTTTTGGAATCGTTTCGGATAGTTTTTATACGCATGCGCAAACAATGTAATGTAATAAAATCATGTCAGGTTGGAACGGGTTTAGGACTCTAATTCGCACTGTATTAAAAACATTCAAGGAAACCTAACAGTTAGTGAACCTTCCTGTTGACATGGGTGACGATTGACATAACTGCGCATGTCATACAAATCAGTACTTGGGATTGTCAGAGGATCGTTTGGATCGTAGAATAAACGGTTCGCAAACGATCCCTGCGCAGCGCAGGTTGGAACAGTTTGGAGGACGGTACGAAACGGGTTGGAACGGATTTTATCCATTGCGCATGCCCGTGACGATTCCGCCGACAGTACACTGCCTAGTTGGAACAAATCTGATATATAGGTCATTTTAATCGCTAAAAAAAAACAAAGTCAGTAGAACAAACAATATAGGTTATACAATCCATCAAGAACATAATTAAAATGCACTTTAAAGAAGTAAAAGAAAAACGGAAATGAAAAAGATAACGTAATTGGCAAAAACAAGGTCGACAAATTAGCATAAACCGGAAGTAACAGGTTTGTACGTTTTAAGAAGTTACTACATAACGGAAGTTCTAAACAGAGAGCTATAGTAAAACTCGACGGAAGCTTTTAAGAGGGGAAACCGTTTGGTTTTCGAACTTCTTGAAATCAACCAAGCGTACCAACACTACAGCGTGAATAAGAAACAATAGTTTACTGAATAGAAGTAGTCGAGACCACAATGCAGACAGTGTTGCGAGTGGCGACCTCCAAATCTTTAT
Organism: Gerris lacustris; assembly: GCA_951217055.1. Classification (NCBI taxonomy): domain Eukaryota; kingdom Metazoa; phylum Arthropoda; class Insecta; order Hemiptera; family Gerridae; genus Gerris; species Gerris lacustris. Next base: position 24,350,152 of record OX578286.1, read on the forward strand.
GTCAGCACTGAGTCGCGAAAGATTATTCTAATACTTTTTTTTGTTTTATTAAGATTTAGGTAATAGATTATGTACATGATTCTAATCTTTTAGTTTACGAGGCCATTGACTACATTTGCTCTCAGTGTGTTTTTTTTATTACCGTATGTACTCACGAATTATATGTACCGCTAGCTTTGTACATCGTTTGTACTTAGTACAAGATTCTATGTACCTTATTATCTAATGCTAAATGAAAAAAAAAGAGACCTTATTATGCTTGTACGTCTCAGTGGTTTTTGTTGTATATATTTATATGTATATAAATATGTTTTTTTACCGTAAATAATACGTCTACCAATTAGTGTGGCACATAGCTTCCTCGCATCCTATCACTGATCTAATGATTACATAATAATATATAGTTAAATGTGATTGTTATAACAAATATTAGGATGCGCGCATGATCAAGAAGAAGCAATATGCGCATAACATTAAAATTATTATGGACCATTTGTGGGCTGTCTACGGCATACCATCTAAATATAATCAAAATTGGATCCGTCGCTTAATAAATTTTTTTTTTTCAAGTGTTAGTAGAAAAAAAGGTTCACATTGTTGACAACTAATGTGCACAGAGGGTTAGAATTAATATGGTCCTGTAAATTACATTAAAATCGGACAAGTATTATATAAAAGTAGCTATTTAGTAGTTTTCTTTGATATTTCATACAAATCGCATTATATTTTTTTATTTAAATATTTCACAAGATATATATGTGCTATTTATAATAACATATATAATAAGCACATTGTGAAAACCCTCAATAGCTTGCAAAGCTAGAGTGAGGGTTTCGTCCTGACACATACATATAATTTACAATTTTCTTGAAAATCATAAAATTCATATTTTAAAATTATATTTTCTTAGTTTATTACAATTATACTATTAATAACTTGAATTTTATAAAACAAAATGTATTTGTTATTATTTACAATTATAAGTTTTATTATAATTATACGCAATAACACAATACTAGTTATAATTAAGCTTTGTGAAATTGGACGTTTAATTACAAAATATGGATTTTTGCAAAATTGTTGATGGATAGAAACGAGGACAAAATATGTTTTATCTCCAGTAGGGGAAAGAAGTTATGATTTTGAATTAGTTTAGAGGGACTAAAACAGGTCCTTTCATCCCTGAACTCAAAAAGTAGGTAGGAAAAGTAGAAGTAGGGCGAAAAAGTAAAGTAGGGCAAAAAAGTAAAGATTGCAACTAAATTATTTTATAAATAGTAGAAAATGTATGGCTAATGTAATGAAGTTGTTGAAATCAGGTTGGCGCCACTGCGCTTTTTTTTACTTTTTTTTGATGTTTATCTTTGTTTACAACATTATAACCTGCATCTAAATAACCTTCTATTTGAGTTTAATTCCAATTCTTATTTGTTTTTGATATTGAATCTCTTTATATCTGCTATTCAAAGTTAATAATTATTGTTATTTATTAAAATAATAAATAAAAACTGTGCTATGGACGAAAATGTGTATTTTCTTCCTACTGGAGATAAAATATTGTATGTACCTCGTGAGTAAAGTGCCATTATTCCCCTCGCGATAATTATCTCCCGAGGCGCTACTCCCTACGCACTTAACTCCCTAGGCGCTTTAATCCCTAGGTGCATAAATAACTATTACCTCCAGTAGGGAGAAAAAGTTATGATTTTGGATTAGTTTACAGGTACTAAAGTAAGTCTTTTCATCCCTGAACTCAAAAAGTAGGGAGAAAATTAAAAGTTGGGAGAAAAAGAAGGATTGCCAACTTGATTATTTAATAAATAGTAGAAAATGAATGGCTAATGTAGTAAGTTGTTGAAATCAGGTTGGAGACACTGCTTTTTCGACCTTGTTTATAACCTGAATCTAAATAACCTTCTATTTGAGTTCAATTCTTATTTGTTTTTAATATTGAATCGGTTATATCTGCTATTAAAAGTGCTAACAATTATTAAAATAATAAATAAAAACTGTTCAATGGATGAAAATGGGTATTTTCTCCCTACTGGAGATAAAATATTGTATATACCTCGGGAGTAAAGTGCCATTATTCCCCTAATGAAAATAATATTATCTCCCTCGGCTGCGCCTCGGGAATTAAAAAGTGTAATTCCCTCGGCTTCGCCTCGGGATTTAAGGACCATGGTTCCTTCGACTTCGCCTCAAGAACCAACATTTTTGCTCAGGGAATAATGGCTTACTTTACTCCCTAGGTGCATAAATAACTATTTGACATAAATATTATTTTCCTGGGAATAATATAATTTCTGAGAAAGTCACCTCAGAAAAAAGGTTAAGAGGTTGGGTTCGATTCCTAGTCAGGAAGGAATTATTTTTAGAAGAATATGAGCTCAAGTGGAGTTGAAGTCAATGGAATAATAAAAAAAAAAATCGGTCCGAGACAACTCAGACAAACTTTCTCATATACGAGAGCATAATTACTTAACCCAGTGTTTTCCATTTATTAGATTTCGTAGGTTCATTTAATTATTATTGAACATTTAATCAAAATGTATTATAAAAATAGCATCTCTTTAGCAGGGAATCGAACCCAGCCTCTCTCTGCTTCGATTTTGTCACGGGGTATCATTATTCTGACCATGTAAGCGATTCATTATTCATTATTCTAAACATGTATGAGAAATTCCGTCAAAATCGGTCCAGTATATAGTTTAGCCTCCACGCGTTTGTACAGACGACAGATAGAATTTTTTTCAAAACAACTTGTTTGGATTCAGGGGACCTTCAAAACGTGTAAATTTACAAAAATCTTAAAATTGAATTTTCGAGACATCACAATACTCTCTCTTTATGTGAGAAAGTAAAAATGTAAAAGAAAGTGATGAACTTTGTTTTGTTGCTCCCGTATCTAAAAGGAGAGCTGTGAGGGAGGCGTGAAACATTTTCTACCTGACGTTTAATTCATTCTCATTGAAACTGTTTTAAACGTACACGTACACGTACAGTGGAACAATGAATGGATTAAATGAAAGAGAAAAAAAAAGAAAACTCAATACATCCTTTTAATTTGTAATCCTTCACCGGTTAATTTTCCATATATTTTCATCATTATAAGGCTTTACAAATTGTGAAACGTTAAGTGTGGGAAATGATTCAAATGCTATTTTAAACTTGAAAGGGAAAATTCTCAAGGAATTGTGTAAAAGTTTTCACCTTCACAATTCTCTTTATCTTGTTGTGATGCAGCCTCAGTATGAATCCTTATCAAGGGTAAACAAATCCTTAAGTGAAATCTATGGGAAATAATCTATTTATTGATTGTTTATTTTTTTGTTTAATTTCTTTGAATTCAATTGCGGTTTTTTATTGTTTTATGTAATAAATTTTATGAAGGGGGAAAAAAATAACATTCAACTGTTGCATAATTGATGACTCAAACTTGAAGTGATAAATGTATTTGTTAATTATATAAATTAAATATACACGATTCGAAAATAACTAATAACTATAACTTTTAGTAGTAAGGTGTACTAGTACTAGACAAGTAGGACGAACCACTTGTTGGAACCTAGCAATTAGGCAATATTTTAGGCCCATTTTACTAGCCCCGTGGTGGAGAGTTCCAGCCACTTCACACATCATACCTCTTTACATTGTATCGCTGAAATGAGTATGTTGTGATCATTAGTGAGCCATATAAATCAGAGCATCACGGCAAGGGATCGAACCCATGATCTCATGCTGCCCTTGATTCATTGATGGTCGAGCAGACGTGGTAAGCAATTTAATCCACACGGGCACGCTGGCTCTCCACTAACTATAACTAACAAACGCAACTATTAAATATTCTGCTGTATAAGTACTATTCTGAAGTACAAGGTACTCACTTTCTGTGAGTCTGTTAGTCTACTTAAATGGATAGAGTACCACAAGTAATCTCGATTCTAGGCACTCGCCAAATCTTCTTACAAAGTACTTCTTTGGCACTAACGATATTCGCTGTACATTAATAGGTTTGTTCCAACCAAGCAGTGAACCGACCGCAGGATCTTTATGGGTGGATAAAAGCCGTTCCAACCCGACAGTGTGACAGTGTTTAGTACCATCCTCCAACCCACACTGGGATCGGGCTAAGTAATTATGAACATATGAACTCGTATATTAGAAAATTTGTGTGAATTGTCTCAGACCGATTCTTGTACTTTCAAAGTTATTCAGTAACCATAAGATACAACTCATAAAGGGAACAAGTCGTAAACGTACGTTTACACAGTTTTTTTTTGTTTTTTTTTTTAAAAATTCCTCGACTGCTTTTTTTCTCCAATGTTCTGATAGCGACTTATCATAAAAGTAGCGCGTAGTTTAATAATCAAAAAATCTGTCCGAGACAACTCAGACAAACTTTCTCATATAGAGTTCATAATTACTAAGCCAAGTGTTTTCCATTTATTAGTTTGTGTATGTACATTTAATTATTACTGAACATTTCATAAAAATTTACCATAAAAATAACTTCTCCTTGGCGGGGAATCGAACCCGGGATCTCCCTGTCCGCGTTTTAAGCTATTTTCTCAGGAACTAGATTTTTCCCGGAAAAACGGCTTATATCGTTACATTCGTATTTAAATGGACTATATTTTACAATTTTTTAATCAAAATCGGCCCAGTAGTTTAGGCTCAAGACGTCTGCACAGACAGACATTTTTTAAAAACCACTTTTTTGGACTCAGGGGACCTCAAAACGTGAAAATCCATCAAAATCTCAAAATCGAATTTTCGCGCCATCACAATACTTTCTCTTTATATGAGAAAGTAAAAACTTCTACAAACTGAATGAATTGTATTTGCAACAATTAGATCGGTTTCAAATACAATTCATTCTGTGTGAAGACGTTTTTACTTTCTCATATAAAGAGAAAGTATTGTGATGGCGCGAAAATTCGATTTTGAGATTTTGATGGATTTACACGTTTTGAGGTCCCCTGAGTCCAAAAAAGTGGTTTTTAAAAAATGTCTGTCTGTCTGTCGTCTGTCGTCTGTGCAGACGCCTGGAGCCTAAACTACTGGGCCGATTTTGACGAAATTTGGCATACATGTTCAGAAAAATCATACCCCGAGGCGAAATCGAGAAATTAATTTTAGCTCTAATTTTGGGGGCGCTACCCCCCAAAAACTCTGAAAAAACATGAAAAAAAATTATTTCTCGAAAACGGTTCCGACGATTTTGATTAAAAAATTCTAAAATGTAGTCCATTTGAATACAAATCCAACGATATAAGCCGTTTTCCCGGGAAAAATCTAGTTCCTGAGAAATTAGCTTAAAACGCGGATGGAGAGAGCCCGGGTTCGATTCCCCGCCCATGAGAAGTTATTTTTATGATAAATTTTGATGAAATGTTCAATAATATTTAATTGTACATTTGAAAACTAATAAATGGAAACACTGGGCTAAGTAATTATGAACTCTTATATGAGAAAGTTTGTCTGAGTTGTCTCGGACCGATTTTTTGATTATTAAACTACGCGCCACTTTTATGATAAGTGGCTATCAGAACATTTGAGAAAAAAAGCAGTCAAGTCAAGGAACTTAAAATATCACGTAAACATACGTTTACATTTACGACTTGTTCCCTTTATGAGTTTTCTCCTCCTCCTTTTACCTTCTGGAAAAATATAGCACATATTTTTGATGTTCCGTATTAGGACCAGAACAACAGTTATGAAAGGAACAAGAAATTAATTATTAAATTTAAAAAAAATTGCAATTTAAAACTCTTGGAATGGACCGCTCTCGATAATACTTCCTTTCATCAGTCTAGAAGGCAAACAGATTCCCAATTAAATAAAAACTCAGGTATCAGGTATGAAATTCACCTGATTTTACGAGCTTTCGAATTAAAACCTCGTGTTATTTGACGGTGAATAATAAAAGTTTAAAAATAGATACAAAACTGTTTACAACCTGTCTTCATTAAAGCGTGGGAAACATTTATAAAATTTATTATTATAGGGTCGTAATAAAATAATTATAAAAAAAAACCTAAATAAAACTATTTCAATTCAAGTTTTTATATCTGTGAGTGCAGGTTTTAGTGAAGGTACTTAATCAAGTTCTCATGCTTTATCATGAGTATGTTATATTTATATATATATATATATATATATATATATATATATATATATATATATATATATATATATATATATATATAAATATATATATCGTACATTATAATACTTCATTTTAAAACTTAACCTTTTATTTCGCTATTTATTTTAAATCCTTTTTATTTCAACTTTATTTCTATTTGTTGATTATACGTTAGAAATGATGATTCATATGGTCAATTTCAAGTTTTAATATCCTTTAACCCTTAAAACATTTCATATGTCATTTTTTATACGATACCATTTTTACAATTTGATACGATGTGATATCAGATAGAACAGTAGAAGAGCGTTGATAGGATGCGATTTTACATTTGATACGATATCGGATGAAAAAAAAATTGTGAATATACCTTTACACAATGTAACTTTAACAATCATCGATGTATAAGATGCGATGCGATATCAAATGGAATAAAGGGATAGGGTGTTTCCACGACTTTTACATCCAAAATGAAGAGATGCAACATAGGATCTTATGAAATACTTGCAAAAGGAAGCAATTTAGCGGAGGATTTAAATTAATATGGGAAAATTTGTGAGCTGTTTTGGACATCCCAACTAAATTTTATTAATGTTGAATAATCTGTGGGAAACTTTTGGTATGCCAACTAAATTTGATTAATATGGAATAATCTATGGGAAATCTTTGGCATGCCAACTAAATTTGATTAATATGGAATAATCTGTGGGAAACCTTTGGCATGCAAACTAAATTTGATTAATATGGAATAATCTGTGGAAACCTTTGGCATGCCAACTAAATTTGATTAATATGGAATAATCTGTGGGAAACCTTTGGCATGCCAACTAAATTTGATTAATATGGAATAATCTGTGGGAAACCTTTGGCATGCCAACTAAATTTGATTAATATGGAATAATCTGTGGGAAACCTTTGGCATGCCAACTAAATTTGATTTATGGAATAATCTGTGGGAAACCTTTGGCATGCCAACTAAATTTGATTAATATGGAATAATCTGTGGGAAACCTTTGGCATACCAACTAAATTTGATTTATGGAATAATCTGTGGGAAACCTTTGGCATGCCAACTAAATTTGATTAATATGGAATAATCTGTGGAAACCTTTGGCATGCCAACTAAATTTGATTAAAATGGAATAATTTGTGGGAAACTTTTGGCATGCCAACTAAATTTGATTAATAGAGGATCATCTGTAAGCTCCTTTTGACATAAAAACTAAATTTCATTAAAATGGAATAATCTGTGGACATACTCGTACCAATTAAATTTTATTAGTATGGCACCTACTTTGAAGACTACTTTAGACATAACAAATTAAAAATAAATTTAATTAATATGGGACTTTTAATATAGGGACATTCGCAAAATGATGCGTACCTTAATTTTTATTAAGGATTCATTCGCATGAACTTGTTTTTTCTGACTACAAACTAATTTCGTACTCAGGATCATGAAAATCACATTGCCCACCAAAATAGGCGGGACATTGCCTTTTTTTATTCCTATTACCAAGCTACGTACGGCAGACGAACTTAGCCGACAACATATTCTTAAAAGGCACTAAAAGATTAACTTATACACGAAATTCTAGCTTGATGTTAGTCAGACACTTTTTTTCATGCTTATCTACTAGACTAATATTCTTTTTACTTAAAATGGAAAGTTAATAATTCTTAAATATTAAATGAACATTATATAAATCGATTAGATATGACCCTTTGCTTTCTCTTTGATGAACTTTGATGTTCAGAAACATTAGTTGTAGAAAGCCGCCAGCTAAGTTCTTCTAGCTAAGTTCTTCCTGCTAAGTAAAATCTATAGTGTAAAGCAAAGACACCGCGAACTTGATGAGGAAAGGTCGTCTGCTTGGGGTGAAGGTACAAGTTCCTTGGATAAGTAATGTTTTATTCATACCTGATCCAGGGTACTTGAATAACATTAGAACTTAGAACAAGTTAGAAAGATCTATTTCATAAAATACTTAGAAAAGAAGCGTGAGAAAGATTATAAAATACAAAATAAAATACTGGACTCAAAAGATAGTTAAGCATCCTTGTCTGAAGATAGCACCACTATCTCGTAAAGTAAAGATATATATATATATATATATATATATGATAGTTGCAATGTTATGTAAATAGGTAGCAACTATACAATCTCATTAAGTAATTATCTATGCAGGTGAAGGAACATATCTAACATATTTGAAAAATCCATGTCAAAGGAGAAATACTCTGACAATTAGTTTGGCACATAGCTTCCTCAAATCCTATTTTGTGTAATTTAAACATTTTATGCTTTTACTACTTATTATTGTCAAATTTATTTAATTTTCCCCATATTTTTTAAATCTGTCAACATTGTCTTAAAATTTGCTTCCGAGCTAACCGAAGATATTGGAAGCTATGTCTGTCACTCAATTAATGTATAACATGTCATCATAGTTATACTAAAAACTTTTTTTAGTCGCCCGCCATATTGGCAGCCATCTCAAAAATATTACGTGTGAAATTTTAATAGTTGCATATGCATATTCTTTTTCTGCATTACAAGACCTTTAAATTGATATATAACATGTCATGGTGACTAAAAACCTTTTTTTAGTCGCCCACCATATTGGCCGCCATTTTGAAAATATTAAGTTTGAAAAATCCAAAATGTATCCAGTTGTCTCAAATGCCGAGATGCACCTGTGTGCCGAATTCATGTTCCTATCTATAGTAATTTATGAATTGAAACATGCAACGGACAGACACCAACGGACAGACAGACAGACAGAGCCGTTATATAAGGTTTCTTTTTGTACTTTGTACAGAAACTTAAAACTACTCGTCTGATTTTAATGAAATTTAGATGGTATGTCATAATTAGCTCATTGTCGGTCCCATATAAGTTTCAACCTTCTGCGCTTATTAGTTGCTCTTCCACTTTTATGAGACTAGTGCTATATTTATATTGTTGTCTGTAACGTCGCTTACACATATCGTAAGAAGTGAAAATTGAGTAGTTGCATCACTGGCACCGCACTGATGAAATACCATATTGATATGAGAAAGTTTTTTTTCCTAATAGTCGGACTAATTTCTTTTAGCGAATTTTCCAAGGACATTAAGCTATTGCAATGGCTTAAAAATTTTTGTAAAGCGAATTTTAGAAAAAATATTCTCCATGGAAATCCGTTTTAGACCATTCTGAATCGATTCCTAAAATTTAACACTTTTTTTTACGTATGTATGTATATATGTATAATGTATATATGTGTTACTCCAGACGATATCCCTTAGGATGAACTTAAAAATTTCAAACAGATTTTATTGACAAAAATGTCAATAATATCAAAAGAAAGGATGAGCTCGTTGACCAGAATTTTTGGAGTCCATTTAGGGGTCAAATTTTGACCATTTAGGGTCAAAAATAGCATAAAAAACATGTTTTTTCCATTTTACCTCCCTCTTATATTAAAATATAACAAAAGTGACAATAACAACAATTACTGTACTCTGAAAGAGCTCTCCAACGACATGCATCTCGAAGGGTTTATACTATTTTGACTTTTGTAACCCGTACCCCTGTGTACCAAATTTTTTTTTTTCACCCATCCAAATTCTAAACCAAAATTTTCCTATATCATCATAAGCTAATAATACGCAGATTTCTTTGAAAATTCTCATTAAGTCATGGTGCATGACAGGACTTCTTTTACAATTGGTTTAGTAAAGCATCGGGAAATTTTCCCATCTTCCCGGTGCCCTCATCCGTCTCTGATAGTAATCGTTAATTTAGTATGAAAAATATAACTTTAAACATTTTAATTTTTTGAATCTCTAATTAGTAACTTCTACTAAAGAATCACTAATAAATCATAAGAGATAACTAACTATAAAATAATCATATAATATAAATGGATTTTATATACTTCTAATATCCGGACAAAAAAGAAGAAAAAAAAGGAAGAAATATTTAACAACCTATAATAAAATTTTATGACGCGTTATCTAATGTAATAAAATATTGCATTATTGCTTAAATTATAATGCATTACGTGCTCACCCATATATTACATCATATAAAAACTTTTTTTCGGACCTATTGGTTTTCTGAGATATTATCTAGAAGAAGAACATATATATATATATATATATATATATATATATATATATATATATATATATATATATATATATATATATATATATATCTTATGTGTGCGTACGTGTGTTTTTATTATTAATGATTATATTTTTGGTAGGCTATGAGGCAAGTTGGATATGAGAGTGAATGGAACGCAACCAATTTTGATAGGATGTGTTGTTTGCCAGTTATCGTCTTAATTATAGTTGAATTCAGAGGTAGGTTTTTTTAAAATTAATTTCTTAATAGTATCTCTATAAGGTGGATCCTTGAATTACCTGCAGTATATTCAGTCTATACCTTATTGAAGTTTTTTTGATCTTTTTAGGGTTTCGTTGGTAAAACCAAAAAGAAACCCTTATAGTTTTGTTCCTGCGTCTGCTTGTCTGTCACTCTATACGGTTCCAATAACTTTTGAATCATAAGAGATAAAAACATGAAACTTTCCAGTATTAAAGATCGTTTTGACGCGCACACAGGAAAAATATAGCGAACTCAAAATTATCAGCTGTTCAAAGATTACACGTGTTTTTCTATTATTTTGAAACATTTTTTTATTTTTTTTGAATGGGGTATCAAATAAAAGATATTTAAAGGATTTTTTTGCAAAAATATATAACATTTGTGGAAATTGTTTAATATTACACACGCTTTTTTTTTTCAAAATCATCTAAATTTCAATATATATATATATTATTTATGAATGAATTTCCAAGGTGTTGGATTGAATAAAGTCACATTATTTTAATTTTCTTTTTCCATTTTATTTTTCTTGTGAGACGTTTCTACCATTACTTTTTTTATTAAGGTGATCTTCACATCACCATTCTTTCATGTTCGTCATCTGGGTCAAAATGTGCGGTCTGCTGAGCCATATAGAAAAAAATGAGAATAGCAATTTGATCTTATTAACTGGGAATCCAAAATGGTGGATATTTCCTGTTACGGGAAAATAGTATATTATGTTACTAGGCTGTGAAGTGAGTTTTTTCTTTTCCAAGGTAAAGAAAAAACACTTCACAGTCGCGTAGCATATGCTATTTTTTCCGAGGTAGCAGACAATGAAAAAACATTAAATATTAATCACTAATCAATATATAATAATAACAAATATTAGTACATACTTAAGACTTAAAAAAAGAAACCATAAAAAGTGGTTTCACTATAAGAAAAGATAAATAAAACGCATTGACATCTAGCGGATTTTTATCGTACTAGAAGCATTTCTACAAAGACTGCAGCACTACTAACGGAAGTTTTGACAACTACCCGCCGGAAAATAAAAATCTTTTAGTTCCTAGGACGTAAAAGATTTTTTCTTTACAGCTAGCAGTAATGAAAAGATTTTTTAAGTCCACGTAATGAAAAAATGGATTTTAGCTATGTTTTTTAGGCTCGAAAGTTACTATTTCACAGCCTACCACGGAAAAAAATAATTTTTAATTTTAAGGGAATATCAAATGAAAGTTATTGAAGAGTAGATTACAAAAATATATAAAACTTGTGGAAAGTGGTTAATTTTTCTTGTCATTTGGTCAAAAAACATCAACATTTTGCGAGTCTCCTCTCTCTATTCTTTGTCCCTCACAAACACAAACATTTTCTTTTCCATATTTATCTACATGTTTAAATTTAATAGTTAATTATGTAACTAGGCAGCAAAATGGAACTTTGCTGACAAGTTTTAAGTTTTAGTTCTGAGCCGAAGGCGGGGATAGGCTAAACAATTTTACTGCAGAGGTGAAGCCGAGGCAGGAAATTTACTATTTTACTGACGAGGCGAAGCCGAGTCTGGAAAATTACATCTTGAAGAAAATGTTAATTACCTGGTAAGGTGTAACCGAAGCAGGTAATCTTTAAACGAGTCAGGAATGTTTCCTTTGCTGCATAGTTACATACAATATTTTATCTACTAACGGCAAAAAAATTACACTAATTATTATTATATTCCCTTTTTAATATATAAAAGATTTAAAGAAATTATAGTTCTAAAAAACGAAAGTTTGAGTCATCAAAAAACAAAACAAATTCAGTGTTGCCTCTTTTTTTATTAACAGCTGTTTTTTATCTCAATTTTTAGCGATTTTTTAAAAATAATCACTAAAATAATAATAAAAAAATTATTACTATAGTTATTTAAGATATTTTCAAAAAATATATTAATATTAAGCATAATATTACGCTTAAATATATAAAAATGAACAATGTGGGAGTGTTTATAACCTGCGATGTAGTAACCTTTTTACAGTAAAATTTTCTTAAAATGTTACCGCCTGTTTGTTATTTTTCTGACACTTAGAACTTTTGCTGACACTTTGATATTTTACTGACACTTTATTATTTTGCTGCGCGTTTTTTTTTTACATGTTAGAAAAAGAATCAAGAAAAATGACATTGTGCAGATAAAAAACAGTACAACAATGCTTAATTTTGCTGCCGTGAGGAGATAATAGTTATTTATGTAACTAGGCAGCAAAATGGAATTTTTCTGACGAATGATTAAATTAGCCTCCGAGCCGGAGGCGAGGTCAGGCTACGGAAATTAACTGCCGAGGCGAAGCCGAGGCAGGTAATTTATTCGATTGACTGCCGAGGCGAAGCTGAGGCAGGCAATATATCAATATGAGGCAGAAATGTTTCCTTTGCTGCCTTGTTGCATACAATATTTTTCCTACTGGCGGCAGAAAAATGTTTCCTATAATTAATGTTCATTTTATAATACTTACTTACTTATCAAATACTATTATTGAACTATTCAAATTAAAAAAAAAAACAAGCAACAATATCAAATGTTACAATTATAATAAATGAATTGACAGAAATTCAGTAAAAACAAAACAAAATGATGATAATAAACTAATTTAATTATTTATGATTATTTTAAGACCTACTATTTTTTGTAATATTTTTATTTCTTTTTTATCTTTTTACTCCATTCAATTTTATAAATATAATCTATAATAAGTATTTATAAACCTTTTTAAATAAATTCGTAATATTTTTAAGGTAAATGGTTAAATAATGTAGGTTAAAGATAATATAAAAGAATAGGTTGTTTGTTTATTTATTTGTAGCGGGGAATGTGGGCGTGGCTTAGCCTGGAAAAATCCTCAGCAAAATACGATTTTGCCGCCTAGGCAGCAAAATACGATTTTGCCGCCTAGGCAGCAAAATCGCATTTTGCTGCGTATTGTAAAGTTTTCTTGAAACCTCAGAGAAATTAAACTTTCATGCCTAAAAACAGTTCAATAATGCGTAATTTTGCTGCCGCTAGTAGGAAAAAACATTTTCTGACTTGGGCAAATACGCAGCTCAAAGAGGCTAAAATTAGATGCAGTGTCTTATACAATTTTGTATCCTCGTGCTGTGACAATCAGATTAAAAAAAAAAACATATTATTTAACTTTTTTAGTTCCATTCGATTTTTTATTAATTTTCCATAGCCGGGTTTTTGCATGCGAGATTCTTTTGGATTTTGTAATTTTTCCTTTATTTGTCATTAAACTCTACCTGTAGACAATATTTCAAGTTTCTAGGATTATGATTAGTTATAATATTATAATTTGAATTATAATGAGTCAGTCAGTCTATTATATTCGTGACAAAATAAAATGTTATGCTTATATATCTTAAGAACAAATATAGGTAGATGTGCGACATTTTTATTTCTGGTTCAGTTTGCAATGCAATCTAACTAATTAATTAGACATATATCTAAGTATTTTTAATAAGATAATAGATAGAGGGGGTGGGGGGGGGGGGGGGGTCGAGTGCTCGACTTGGGGGCACTGCCGTACCTCAAGATCACAGAGTCTAATGATTAAAACTTTTTTACTTTGTTACCAGCCTTTTTTTATTTTGAAAAAGAGATGAATTTGGTGGGTAATTTTGCGACTTAAAATCAGAATATATCAAAACTGAAAAATGAAAAGTGTCATATTTTTTTGTCCCAAAGTACATTATGCTAAATATCTAGAGAGGAGTTATTATGGAAACAATCGTTTTTCCATTTTAGTACCTGCAGACACACACTGAATATTCACGTTTATGTCTGTCAATAAATAAACTATATTAGTATTCATAGACTATTATGTTAGTTGGTAGAATTATGTCGTATGCGCAGGTAAGAATATTTTTAAGTGACGCAAATAAACTTGCAATATATTCCGAAGAGATTCATTGTCACTTTTATATACATATATATCATTGTGTATTTACATTATATGTAAATATAAACTGCTTTCAATTGTTCGCTCCAACACTAGACCATACTGATTAGCATTCATATATATATTTAGAAAAATATATTCTATGTAAAATTCATTGAGAAGAGTAATGATTATTTACATTATAACATAAGGGAAATTAACTATTAAATTCACTACACACTGTGTATATATATATATATATATATATATATATATATATATATATATATATATATATATATATATATATATATAAAATTAAGCAGGTTTACTTTAGACGATTTCTCGAAAATCTTTTCGTTTTAAAAATACCCGGAATTTTTCCTCGCTTCAGAGGCCACTAAAGTGGCCACTCCTGTTGCTTCGCAGCAAGAGGAAGCAGCATTGGACGTGGTCAGTACTTGGATGGGTGACCGTTCTGAACAAACTGATTTATTATCATTCTTCAAAAAAAACGTAGTTTTAATACCTATATTTTATTTGATTATTTGAAGTTTGGCGGTATTTTGATAGATGTAAACAAACTTTAACGGTATTATTAACTGTCAAAGTTTAAAAAATCAAAAATTGATCGACGGAACTGTTTTCGAGTAATAATTTATTTCAGAGTTTTTGGGGGGCAGCATCCCCAAATTTGAGCTAAAATTTTATTTTTCGATTTTGCCTCGGACTATGACTTTTCTAAACATGTATGCCAAATTTCGTCAAAATCGAACCCAGCAGTTTAGGCTCCACGCATCTGCACAGACTTTCAGACATAGACATTTTTTAAAAACGACTTTTTTGACTCAGGGGAGCTTAAAACGTGTAAATCCATCAAAATCTCAAAATGGAATTTTCGCGTCATCACAATACTTTCTCTTTATATGATATGATAAAGTAAAATTCATATTGCTTACAATTAGATCTTTAAAAATCAAAATAAAATTACGTTCAGAATAACTTTCTCTCTAAATACTTACTTACACTTTATATTCTATCTCTTCATATGAGTAGGTAAGTAAAACGTTAATCATAACAAAATTAAATTAAAACAAATTATTTATAAAGACTGTTCACTGATATGTCCAAGACAAGGTCATCAAACGATACATTTAGAAAACAAAATAAAAAAAAAAAAATCAGAATAAAGGCGTCGCCGAATTTGGAAGCGATTCAAACGGCCATGAGTTCCCTAGCCCACGACAATGACTTGTTATCTCGCCTTCCTATTCACTACTTAACCCATACAATAGTCTTCTAACTTAGTCTTTGAAGATAAAATATACGAGTGTGAGAGTATGTGAGTCAAATAAGAAAAGAAAAAGAATTTGGCGTTTATGTATGTCAAGGTAATAAGCGGACATAGTACATAGGTACGGTTCCAAATTGACACAATCATATCTGACTCTGAGTGTACGTACGTGTACGTGAATATCCGTATACGTTCTTGAATATATTAGAATATATTTTTTTTAAGACAACACTTACGAGTCCACTGTTATATTTTATTTTTTTTTTGTTTTTTTTTTGGTTCCTCAAGGTGTCTATATTTCCAATGGCATCAATCAATTTAAAAAAAATATCAAAACAGAATAATTGAATCCTGTCCAAAACAATTATTTTTATTTTGAAGTGATTGGTTGTCATTATAAAGTAATAAGGAGAAACGCGAAGTGAATTAATAATTAACCGTATAATATCTCGAAGTATTAATTTATTCATTATTCATTTTCAATATATCTTTTGGTTTATGAGATGAGAACATTGAATTGGAAATTTAATTTATCAATTCATTTGTTTAGTTTCATTGTTTTTTATTAATATTTTTAATTTTTACTTTCTCACATAAGTAGAAAGTATTAAGATGGCGTGAAAGTTTCGATTTTAAGATTTTGATGAATTTACACTGTTTTTGTTGAAATTTTGTTGAAAATTGGGGGCACTAACCCTAAAAAACTCTGATAAAAAAAAATATTTCTCGAAAACGGTTCCGACGATTTTGATTAAAAAATTCTGAAATGTAGTCCATTTAAATACGAATCTATTGAAAAAGCTAGTTCCTGACAAAATAGCTTTAAACGTGAACAGAGAGAGGCCGGGTTCAATTCCCCGCCGAGGTGAAGTTATTTTTTTAATTATATTGATTTAACATTTTATGAACCCGTATATGAGAAAGTTTGTCTGAGTTGTCTCGGACCTATTTCTACTGTTATCTTTATTAAAATTAAATAACCATAAAACAGTATTTTATTCGCAAACTATAACGTAAAATACTGTTTATATTATGTTGCATAATATACTAATGTTTATACGACACAAACATAGCCTCTATACTAGGAGCGGCTTGAGTATGTAAACAGCAAGCTTTAAAAATATTTTATTTTGTTGTAGATATGTTAAAAATTGGAGGTTTTTTGCTTAATGAGTAAGAAGAATCTTTATTTTATTTTTCAGCCCAATTTAATTTTATTTAATTTATTCATTGTTCGTTTTATAATAACAGTGATTCATTTTTATTCAATTTGATTAAACCTTTTAATTATAAAAAAAAGAAGAATATATATATATAAGTTTACGTAGTCAAAATATTATTTCTATATTATATTGTTAATATATGTACTTATAGACCTCCTTTGTAAAAAAAAAAAAAGCTGTTAGAATTATCCACAAATATGCGAATTATTATATTATGATTATATATTAGACTCGGTGAATTTTAATAGTAACTTTCATTATGACAAAAGTCACTTATTATAATTAATATTTGTAGTTGTGGCTAAATGAATCATTTGAAAAACAATTGCCACTTGAGTAGTTTTCGTAAAGTAGTGTTATTCGTGGTGATTATGTCTGTAAAAGATTTTATCTACGATTGATACAAAATATAAACATTGTATCTCTGTTTAGATGCGTAGAAAGTGATTCTTTACGTACTTGTATTCATTGCGCATGCGCGTCTCATAGTTCTGAACAATTCCTCTTCTTTACCACACTAGCGCGGTAAAGAAAAGGAATCCTTCAGCTTTACGCACAATTAGCGAGTTTGTTTACATTTAACAAAACTAATTTGCTATTCTTTTATTAAAGTAACTGTTTATATCGAGTTTTTAGTGAAAAACAATGAATGATTCAAGTGGTTTTGACGAAAATGTAGAGAATAATACTCCTCCAGAAATAATTAATTCGGCAAAAAATACGACTCAAGATTAATGCAATCTTTATCAAGAGAGAGATACGAACTTACATACAGCAAGTTTATTTTTTCTGCATTTATTATTATAATCTAACAATCGTGGATAAATTACGGTACGCAACTCGTGGGAAAACGGCATATTGCATTGCTCGTGTGGTTTTACTACCCTCGCTGTCACTCGGGTGCAAACTCCACACTCGGATGCAAAATGCTACTTTCCGCACTCGACGCGTAATGTACTATTAACAAATTCTATTATCTTGCACATTATATAGGAGGATCCTCTTAAGGGTAAATAATTTCAAAAACGTTTTAATGGCGACGATTCGACTTATCCTAAATTAAACAATAATGGCGTGTAAAAGTATAAAATCAATAAATTACGTGATAGGATGCAAGGAAGCTATGTGCCACATCAATTGGCAGTCAATTTTATTTAAAAATAATTCTTATTCATTTATAAACAGTTGTATAGAGGTAACACTGCGTAAATCTATTTTTTTGCCTTCGGGGTTATAATTTATTTATTTTTATTTCAATGAATAGATACATAGTGGTAACACTGATCGAACATATTTTTATAATATAATCTTTGAATGAATACATACATAAAAGAAATGGTTACGCATTATGATTTTACTACACTTCATTTTCATATTAATATTCATACGTGAACGATTTCGCATTATATATATATATATATATATATATATATATATATATATATATATATATATATATATATATATATATATTACAAAAAGTATATATACAAGTGTGTGTGTTTATAATCCTTTTGATATAATATTATTGTTGTTGAAAGCTTACACTTTTATGTAAAAATAAGAAGTAAGGTGCGTGGAATTCTAATTCCGACCTAGTTCTCACGCTTTATTTCTTTCAAAGGAAAAATTATCCGCTCAATTTTACGCTAATTTAAAGAGGATTTCTTCTTTTTTTCTTTCTTAATGAAAAACAAACGCCTAAAAATAGAAAATCTAGTGAATTAACGTTTTTTCCTTCATTAAAAAAATATAATAAGACTATTAAAAAGAACAAAAAATAAAAACAATAAGCACTGTAATTAGAAAATTCTTTAACAATAGATCGACTTTCTATTTTATTTTAGTACTTCTTATGTTAATTAATAATTAATTTTAAAACTATTTTATTTAGACGAAGTTCTTTCTCACCATTAGTTTTGCTGTAATAAAGTAGCAGTATGTGTGGGAAAATATGAAATTTTAGATATTACTTTTTCAAGTGAAATTATTTTTAGGCGCGGTAGAGTAAATTAAATGAGGTTCGGATGAAACGAAATTGTGTAACGAAGTTTGTGTTTCAAGAATCGTCCAAGTGAAAGATTTTTGAAGTGAAATTAACGAAATTAAATGTAACGAAGTTTGTGTTTCGAGACTCGTCTAAGTAATAGATTTTTGAAAAATCTAAATTCATTTTCTTTAGGGATGGAAATTTGAGAAAAAAATATATTTATAGTAGGAGCTTAATCTGGACAATCCCTGACAAATTTTAATTGAAATCGGATAAAAATTGTAGAAGTTATACAAGAGGCAAGGGTCTAACGATTGCGTAGGTGCAGTGGCTAAGAATTTTGATGCCATCATGATGATATTTATATGGCATCATCATTAGTTCGATTCTCAACTATCTTCCAAATTTGAAAAAAATCAGACCATTAAATCTCCTAAGACGTATAATCCCTGAAAATTTCATCAAAATTGGATGCAAATTGTGTTATGTGTGTGGTAAGAAGATCAAACGACAGGTAGACAGACACGAAACTAAAATTGTTGAGGAAGGTCTAAAACGTGAGAATCCGAGAGAAAATTTTGATTTTGGAGGGGTGGGAAAAATGTTATCTCCCAAAAGTGAACACAATGCTTCCTCTACCTTGGTAGGGAGCAAACTCAGATGCATCCAAATGGCAAAAGGAAATTAGGAAAGAGCAAATTTGGAGCAGGGAAGATTTAAGAATTCACTTAATATAATGTGTAATGTAGTGTGGCACACTTTTATAGATTAATGTTAATCGCTTTCTGAAAGCAAATTCAAGAGATGCTGAACGTTTGTCATTATTCTGCGTAAATTAGAAAGCAAAAAAAAAAACTCGTATTCAAAACCATATATGATAGACGTTACTGTGTCAAAGAACAAGATGAAGAGTTAGAACAGACAAGGAAAGAGAAATAACACCTTCTACTATAGAATCATATGATATAACAACACAATCATCTTCACGACAAGTAAAAAAAAAAAAATAGAAGAGAAAAAAGTGTGTCAAGCATCTGAAGAAGGTAACCTCGGTTCTGTACGAAACGTCAGCCTTTTCAAAAGAAGACAAGGAGTACAATGATTCTGAAATCCTTGTAGGTAAGTGACAGCTGCAAGCTGTCATGTCTGTCACAGGTTCTTAGTCTTTTGACAGAGCTATGAAAGAACTTACCCTGTCAAGATATGATTTCTTCTGAATCGAGCTGTCATTTTTTTTATAATAGCACGTTCTTTATGATAATATGATAACTCACTTATGTATTCAGTCGTGAAAATTATGTATTAGTAAATTACATAATATTAGCAAATATTGTTAGCCTAATGATTTTTTATTAAAAATAGCTTTTTTAAAATAAAACTGCCAAATAGTGTGGCACATAGTTTTCTCAAGGCCTGGACGCATAGTCACATCAGGGTATAAAATTCAATATAATGAAATGAATTAAAAAAAAAAATATAGTTTGCCAATTAGTGTGGCACATAGCTTCCTCGCGTCGGTGTAAAAGCAAAGCTTTACTGCTAAAGATATAGAAACAAAAAGTCGCTTAAAAATAAGTACAAAGTAAAAATCGAGGTATGGTCCATATGATAGTCTAAGATCGGTATAGGAAATATATACCCTCATCTGTTATTTAATGATAATAAAGAATATATGTTAGAGAATTTATAGATTGATACATCGCAAATAGGTTGCCTAGCTAAATCGCGTACCGATGATGTTAAATTATAAAATGTTTATTAACTTCCCCTTACTTCAACTTCCCCGATGTGTTATTTATGAAAATCGAACATTAGCTGAGAGAATTCACCCCAAGGAATTCAAAAAATAAGGTTTGCCTCTAGTTTCCCCTCTGGCCAACTATATGGAGTTGCCAGGTATAAACAGGTGAGTAATCGTATTTAATATACCTCATCAGTTATTATATCGAATTACCTATATATCGAATGAAAGGTACTTTTATTCCCAATCCAACCGTATTAGGTTAACTTATCAAAAAGTTGGTTGAATCTATGGTTGCCTAGATTTTAATTTAGAATTTAACACATCAGGGAAGTTGAAGTAAGGGGAAGTTAATTAAACATTTTATTATTAAACATCATCGGTACGCGATTTAGCTAGGCAACCTATTTGCGATGTATCAATCTATGAATGCTCTATCACAATATATTCTTGATTATCATTAAATAACAGATGAGGATATTATATTTCTTATACCGGATCTTAGACTATGAGCTTTTTTGCTCTTATCTAAATTTTAATTTTTCACTTTCTCATACAAAAAGAAAATATTGCGATGGCAAGAGAATTTCATATTGAGATTTTGATAGATTTACACGCTATGAGGTCCCCTGAGTCCAAAAAAGTTATTTAAAAAAATGTCTCTCTGTCGTCTGTCTGTGCAGACGTCTGGAGCCTAAACTACTAGGCCGATTTTGACGAAATGTGGCATACATGTTCAGAAAAATCATACCCCGAGGTGAATATCAAGAAATTAATTTTAACTCCGAATTTGGGGGCACAACCTCCCAAAACTTTAAAACAAAGTGTGGAAAAAATTATTTCTCAAAACTGTTACGACAATTTTGATTTAAAAAATCTTAAATGTGGTCCATTTTAATACGAATCTAAAGATATAAGTTTTTCCTGGAGAAATCTAGATCCTAAGGAAATAGCTATAAACGCGGACGGAGAGAGGCCTGGTTCGATTCCCCGCCGAGGAGAAGTTATTTTTATGATTAATTTTGATAAAATGTTCAATAATAATTAAATATAATTACGAAAAATCGAAAACTAATAAATGGAAAACACTGGGCTAAGTAATTATGAACACGTATAATATGAGAAAGTTTGTCTGAGTGTTTATATTATGCATGAATTGCCCTGTGTGTATATATATAACATTATATATATACATATATATATATATATATATATATATATATATATATATATATATATATATATATATATATACATTCCTGTTGGTGCCATATCTTGCAGATTATTTTAAATCTGAAATCTGAAGTATTATGGTCTTAATTTGATATTCAGTTCAGGTTTTAAACACAACTAAGCTAAAGAAAGACAAGATACCTTAGAAAGGACAGAGTTGTGGAATAAAAGTACATGAGTCTTTACGTGATCTAACAGTTGAGCTTGGGTTTTTCTCATGTGAATCACACAGGTTAAAAGGTGGTTGAAGCCACCTCTTGCTTCACCCTGCCATCTAGATATCAAAACTTTAACTACACCAGGGTTCCACGATAAATAAAAAATATTTAGATGAAAAAACAACTTTTATATAAAAATAAACATCGCTCTTACAACAGATATACGCTCAGGAATTTGTTTAAAATATTGTGCAAAATATTTTTTTTTTTGCGTAAGATTTGTCTGGGAATGTTTCCTTATGTAGTTGTAACTTGTACAAAAATCTTACCATTTTTAAACACATCTGGTGTGTCCAAAGAATTATACACGTTAATTCGTTTTAATGAAAGTAATTACATTTTTTTAAATGTACATAATATTGACTATTTTGCGATTATTTTTACATACTTGCAAACAACAAATTTTCAAAGTTTTCAGAAATGGAAATCCTAAATTTAAAAATATTTTTTTCTCTTTTACTTTCATATATAAAGAGAAGGTATTGTGATGGCGCAAATATTCTAATTTGAGATTTGGATAGATTTACACGTTTTAAGGTCCCCTGAGTAAAAAAGTGGTTTTTAATAAATGTCTGTCTGTCATCTGTGTAGACGCGTAAAGCTTAAACCAATGGGCCGATTTTGACGAGATTTGTTTACACAAACTCTGCTCAGACCACTCAGATATTAAAAACAAAAATCATATTTTTGGACTTAGTTATCTCTTGGATTAATTCTTAGTTATTAATAATTACTTCTAATTCTTGGTTATCAGTTAGTAAATTTAAAATAATATATATAAATAAATATTAATTAATAAAAAAAAACTAAATGAACTCACATATAAATGCAAAGATGTGATAAATAAAGTAATTTAATCAATTACTCACCTGAAACAGAAAAAAATTACATTAGAATTAAAAATTACAGTAGAACTAAAAATTACATTAGAACTAAAAATTATTGTGGAATTAAAAATTATAGAGGAATTCAAAATTATAGAGGAATTAATAATTGTAATTTTACAGACCCAGGTTATACATTTTTGCAAGTGTTTAGAGCGAGTGTAAGTGTTCAGTAGTGTCCAACAGTGTTAAGTGCAAGTGATTAGTGCGAGTGTAAGTGTTCAGTAGTGTCCAACAGTGTAAGTGCAAGTGTTTAGTGCGAGTGTAAGTGTTCAGTAGTGTCCAACAGTGTTAAGTGCAAGTGTTTAGTGCGAGTGTAAGTGTTCAGTAGTGTCCAACAGTGTTAAGTGCAAGTGTTTAGTGCGAGTGTAAGTGTTCAGTAGTGTCCAACAGTGTTAAGTGCAAGTGATTAGTGCGAGTGTAAGTGTTCAGTAGTGTCCAACAGTGTTAAGTGCAAGTGTTTAGTGCGAGTGTAAGTGTTCAGTAGTGTCCAACAGTGTTAAGTGCAAGTGTTTAGTGCGAGTGTAAGTGTTCAGTAGTGTCCAACAGTGTTAAGTGCAAGTGTTTAGTGCGAGTGTAAGTGTTCAGTAGTGTCCAACAGTGTTAAGTGCAAGTGTTTAGTGCGAGTGTAAGTGTTCAGTAGTGTCCAACAGTGTTAAGTGCAAGTGTTTAGTGCGAGTGTAAGTGTTCAGTAGTGTCCAACAGTGTTAAGTGCAAGTGTTTAGTGCGAGTGTAAGTGTTCAGTAGTGTCCAACAGTGTTAAGTGCAAGTGTTTAGTGCGAGTGTAAGTGTTCAGTAGTGTCCAACAGTGTTAAGTGCAAGTGTTTAGTGCGAGTGTAAGTGTTCAGTAGTGTCCAACAGTGTTAAGTGCAAGTGTTTAGTGCGAGTGTAAGTGTTCAGTAGTGTCCAACAGTGTTAAGTGCAAGTGTTTAGTGCGAGTGTAAGTGTTCAGTAGTGTCCAACAGTGTTAAGTGCAAGTGTTTAGTGCGAGTGTAAGTGTTCAGTAGTGTCCAACAGTGTTAAGTGCAAGTGATTAGGATTTATTTTTCTTTTTAGGATTTTTTTTTTTTATTTTATAGCACATTTATTTTTTTATTTTTTTTCGAGGGAGGAACGTTGTCTTGTTGATTTTTGACACATTGTGACAGTTTTTTTGACATTTCAATTAAGCATTTTACTTTTAAATTGTATAATTTCTCCGAGTAAGGAAGGGGTAGAGGGAGCAATGCGATTTGAAAAGTGGTTCATTATGCGACACCCATATACTAAACCTCTCAAGCGAGCTCAATCCGAACTAAAGTGACAACAGCACGATCACGTGGTCACTGGTCCTTGTCTCATTGGTCTATTCCTTGTCCTTCCGTGCCCACGGACGCTTGTCAACAAAACCTTTAACCTCATCTTGTGCTTTGTTTGATTGTTTTATTATCGAAATGTCAAATATGTAAAAATATCAAATATGTAAGAGAAAAATCTGATGAGATTGCTTTAGAAGACATTATTGTTTTATATAAGATTGCTTTTGGTTATCTAGGAACTATTACATGTTATTAACAATTTAACTGCCTTTAGATAATTAATATAGGGTTAACAACAAACATTAAATTACATAATATGTAATTATAAAGAAAATTGTATTAAAATATTAAATGTCGTAAGAAAATGTCACATTATTCTTATCAGCTGATATCAGATGAATTTCAAGTTTTTAAAAGAGATATCGATACTGTTTCACCAAACTGCCACTTGGGAGGTTTAGTATATGGGTGTCGCATAATGAACTACTTTTTGAGACCCCGATTCTATAGTATTTTACCCTCTACCCCTTCCTTACTCTGAGGTATAATTACAAAATAAAAATAAAAAAAACCCTGACATCTAGGTTGGAGTGGGGAGGCCTACTCGCAGCTCCACTAAACAGTGCAAGTCTACCAAACAGTTCACTCGCAAAATTACTAATCACTAACACTAAACACATGGTGTCCAAATGGGTTTAGTGTTTTTACTAAACACTCGCACTTGCACTAATCAAAGTGTATACGGATCATAACATCCCGTGTAGCTAGACATTTGAAACTTTTATAATAGCTCAGAACACAATGACAATGCATTATTTTAATACTTTTAGCCATCTTTCAGCAAAATTTAATTCGTTTTCAGCAAATTGTGCTGTAAGGAAAGTTAGTTCGGAAAAAATCCGCAAGTTATTTTATTTGTTTTGACATGTCCCATATTTATAAAATCTTCATTTTGACGGGTTTCAAATTTGTGATTTTTTATTAAAGATAAACATTGAATGACAGCGAAAAAGGAAAAGTAAACAAAGAAAAAAATTAATTGACGTGTGACAACCAGGTTTGTTTACACTTGTGTCCTAGGTATCGGTTTAAGTATTTTGCATCTGTACATCTTTACTTGTAAACATTTTTGTTTTTTTCTTCTCTTACTGTCCCTACACGGGGGCATATCAATGGCACGGCTTAGATTCCGTTGTACAAAGATTTGTCCCTTTATAGGTTTAAGATCAGCTCTCCAGATGGTTGTCATTTATGTGAAGTAAATAAATTCGGAACTATTTTTTTCACTAACATTATACGAGTATTATATTATAACAATGACAATTATATTATTAACATTGCATATGATTCAATAGAAAATTTAAAAACTTAGTATATAAAGAGTTATTTTTATCTTGCAATTTTATAAATTAAAAAAATAATAACATAAAAAAACAATTTAAATATTATGTTTTATAATATTCAGGGGTCCGCGCCTCCTCGTGTCTGTATTAGATCGCGCGCACCCCGAGGGTTAATACTTTTAGCCATATTTCAGCATAATTTAACTCGTTTTCAGCATATTTTGCTGTATGGGAAGTTAGTTCGGAAAAAATCCGCAAGTTTTTTTTATTTGTTTTGACATGACCCATATTTACGATCTTTATTTTGACGGGTTTCAAATTTATGATTTTTTATTTAGTCAACAGAAAATTTAAAAACGTAGTATATAAAAAGTTTTTTTTATCTTGTAATTATTACACTTTTACTCGTATCACCGGAACTAAAAATGACCACTTTATACAATAAACTTACTTTTAGTGTGAAAATACTTTTAAATCAAAACAAAACCTCCCGAAAAAGGATAATATAAGGTTATCAGGAAATATATATATAATATCATCATCTGAAGGTTATCATCTTATGAAAGTTTAAAAAATTGATCCTTATTTTTATTTTTCTTATAAACAAATAAGTACTTCCTTAAGGAAGTAATTTTTCAAGGATAAACAGTAGAAAGAAATTCCATCGATAATAATAAAAAAAAAAGTTTTTATTAGATGAATAATACCAAAAAATAAAGTTACAAAATAGGTATTGATTCGTTACGTGTTTTTGACCGGGAAATAGCAGGGGGAAAAAAAGTAATACCGCTTTTCTTTTTTTTTTTTTCATGAACCGTTTTTGATAAAAAAAAACGAAAGATGCGTCATCTTTAAGATGGAATTCAGGGCAGGAGTGTAAAGTACGGAACAGATTCGATTCAAGATCAATATAGTACCAAAACAGAAAGGGGGGAATTGTACTGTGAAAAATTCCTTTTACAAAGCTGTTTTTTTAAAAAAAAGAAAAAAAAGAAAAGATTACTGTTGATATATATATATATATATATATATATATATATATATATATATATATATATATATATATATAAAATTGTAACTATATTATAGTATGGATGTGGTTATTTGTCACTTTTACTTCCTGAAAATATCCTGAGTAGGAGAACTGATCATGGATCGTGGATCGTTGTAAATCCTTTTTGACAAGGATTATTATTGGTTAAAGAAATAAAGAGATATGGCTGAAGAAGGAGCCAGGACTAAAAGGAACGTCCTATAAATGCCAACTCTGTTATTATTTTTTTAGTGTCGTTCATCTTGTTCGAGGTCGTTTACTATCTCTATGACCTAGAGAAAGTTTTATATACTTCGTTGAGGAAGATATAGCGATGTGTTTTCGATGTAAGTTAAAAGGGCACATTTGATATATTATTTACATTTGATATGTTCAAGCTCTAGGGGACAGAAGAAATTTCCGTCACGGAAAAAACGACTTGAAATATGTGACGCTTTTAATAAATATCGTGCCAGGAAGTTGGAATATAATAGGAGGTAGTTTGTTTTTTCACTTGTATTCATTTTAGTACTATATTTCGCCGATAGAGGTTCTAAATTTTATATAAAATGATGTCAGAGCTCCAAGCGGATCAAATGGTAATCAAAATGGATTAATGTTTGATAATTTCACAGCTTAAGACCCATCTACTATTACTATATCAATTAGACAAATGTATTCTGGTTTTCTCCACTTCTTAGAAAAACATTAATATGTTAATACGTGGATTCAAGAAGAAAAAAAATCACAAATAAAACCAAATATTTCGATTTATATATTTCTTTAGGTATTAATAAATAAATTTACAAATTAAAAACAAACACACACAAAGATATATATATATATATATATATATATATATATATATATATATATATATATATATAAACATATATATCTATAGAAAACAAGTTTTATAACATCTTATAGTAAATAAGAAGAATGTTAATAAAATGTGAAATTCGTGCAACACTGATATTTTTTAAACAAAAATAAGTTAGCTCTACTGTTTCAAATCTTAATTCTTATAGTCCAGGAGATAGCATGCAAAAAAGTGTCTGACTAACATCAAGCTAGAATTTTGTATACAAGTCAATCTTTTAGCGCCTTTTAATAATATGTGGTTGGCTAAGTTCGTCTGCGGGACATAGCTTGGCAATAGGCGTTTGAAAAAAAAAAAAAACCGGTGGAGAGCGGCCATGTCTCACCAATTATGGTGGACAATGTGATTTTCATGATCGTGAGTACAGAATTAGTTAGTAGACCAAAAATCAAGTCGATGTTATTGTTACACTTGATAGGTTAGTTATTCAAATATTACTAGAAATGAACGCGGTCTCCTGTCAACGGACAAACTAACATCAACTTGATTTTCGGTCTACTAACTAATTCTGTACTCAGGATCATGAAAATCACATTGTCCACCATAATTGGTGAGACATGGCCGCTCTCCACAGGTTTGTTTTTTTTCAAACGCCTATTGCTAAGCTATGTCCCGCAGACGAACTTAGCCGACCACATATTCTTAAAAGGCGCTAAAAGATTGACTTGTATACAAAATTCTAGCTTGATGTTAGTCAGACACTTTTTTGCACGCTATCTCCTGGACTATTAAAATAACGTCAGCATTATTAACTTAATGGGGTACTTATTTTGCTACGTAATTTTTACTTTCCTCCCTCATTTTCACAACAAGGCTGTAATGGGAGTTTATAGGGAGGAATGGATTCCTCCTTATTTGTAAATAAATGTATGTTTGTGCGCATGTGGAAGAGAAACAAATGGGCACAGAAGGTTGAAACTTATATGGGACCAGCAATGAGGTAATTATGACCTAACATACAAATTTCATTAAAATCGGACGTGTAGTTTTTTATTTTAACATTTGTTGGTTCGCAAAGATTGAGCGACAGATAGTCACGGAACCAAAAATTCCCTGAAGCCAAAAATAGATCAAGAATGCAGTTACTGATAAAAATTCTACAGTTATTTTAAAAACACAATCTAATTTACTAATACAAATTGAATCTATGATATTTAAAAAAACTGTATTTCATACATTTATTTAATTTTTAATGTCTCGAAGCAGAAAGAAAAAAAAGATGATTTATGTCTGTACTTAATGCGAGGAAGAGAAATATAGAAGGAAGAATTAGAGCGATTCCAATGGTAACGGAGAGCATCCTACAAAAAGTTTACGTGAATCGTGACGTTCCTACGATTCCAGTAAACCTCGCAATATCTTGCCTCAGTTATTTACTCCATATTCACTTATATACGGCTCCAATACCTTACAATTGGACCTTAAACAATTCATTCTTTACACCTTCTTTTCAAGAAAAGACGTAAAGATTTTTTTTTTTTCATTTTTTGTGTGAAACCCAAAAAAACCCATAATGATCTCAAACGATTCTGAAATTAGTTGAAAACGAATTCAGGTCATAAAAATGCTTAATTGATTTTAAAGTACATTAAAAAAAAGAAGTTAATGGAGCTAATTCCAAATTTAGACATTATCACTATTATCATTATAAATTTATATATATATATTACAAAAGAAGTTGAAATGTTTAGATAAAAATGTTCTACACCCTTGAAGATGCTTCTAGTATTAGGAGCGAAACATACAGGACTTTTTATAATTCTAAAAATGGAAGCCCATAAACTTTGATAAGAAGAAGGTTATAAAAAATCGGTCTGAGACAATTCAGACAAAACTTTATCATATACGAGTTCATAATTACTTTGCCCAGTGATTTCCATTTATTAGTTTTTGAGTTTTTGTAGGTACATTTAATTATTATTGAACATTTCATCAAAATGTATCATAGAAATAACTTTTCCTCGGCGGGGAATCGAACCCGGCCTCTCTTCGTCCGTAATTAAAGCTATTTTCTCAGGAAATAGATTTTATTCCAGGAAAACGGTTTATATGTATTTAAATGGACTCCATTTTAGATTTTTCTCACGTTTTTTAAAGTTTGAGGGGCGTAGCACCCTCAAATTTGGAGCTAATTCATATCTCGATTTTGCCTCGGGATACAATTTTTCTGAACCTGTAAGCCAAATTTCGTTAAAATCGGCCCAGTATAGTTAAGGCTCTACAATGTCAAGTCTCTACAAACGTGAGACAAACATTAATTTAAAACTTTTTTGGACTCAAGGGACCTCAAAACTTGTAAATCCATGAGAATGTCAAAATCAAGTTTTCGCCCCATCAAAATACTTTCTCTAACGTATATGAGAAAGTAAAAAGCCAGAAGAAAAAAAAATCTAAATATAGATATTTTAAAGAATACGTTGGTAAAAGTGTGAACATTTCTGAATGAAATGATGACTTTAAGTAATCACATTCATTATAATAAGGTTAAGGTTGGTTAGAGATGATAGGTGGGAATCTAACACTGTCTCCGCAGATAATTATCAAAATAGACAATTCTCAAAGAAAAAAACAGGCAATCAACGGGCCATTCTTTAAACCAAACGGCATTCATTAGGGCAATTATTAAACAAAAAAACTTGCTAATTACTTAACTTTCAAAATTATTTCCTCCCTCTCGCTTTTCAACAGCTAATATCCATTAAAACAACAATTCAAACGACGAAACTTCAACTGGAACTAATAAATATAGAATCCAAAAAAAAAAACACTTAGTAAAAAAATAATCCAAGTCTCGCGTAAAAAGTTGTGAGATCATAGATTTAGCCAAGTCTCCCACTGTCAGAATAAGTTCTACTAGGTCTAATTTATGCAGTACAATAATGATTGTCTGTCCCCCCCCCCCCCCTCTAAACTGAAGAATCTATGAGAAACACTAATTGTCAGCCTTCTTTATTTAATTTTTAATGTTACACACCTCTGAAATTCAAATATTTATTTTTAAGACTGGAATCAAATTATATATATTATTTACGATTAAAGGACCGCTCGACCGGATTTCAATATATATATATATATATATATATATATATATATATATATATATATATATATATATATATATATATATATATATATTAAAGAGAATCTGTGAAAAAGAAAAAGGAAGTCATGACTTGGAGAGGATGGTTTTTATATTAATAAAGTAAAAGTCCTGATTTCTCTGTGCTTAATATTATGCATGCTTGCTAAGCATCGTGAAGTACTTAGTTTCCTTGTCACCTTTCTTATAACACAAGTTTTTTTCTATAGAAAAAACACTTTTTTTAAAAAAAGAAGTTTTTCTTTTTTAAGTCACGATTTGACTGGTTTATCAGAATGAAGTCCCCTCTTACTTTATTTACAACTAGTAGAGATGTTATATCACTCCCAACTTGATTTATAAGACTTTTTCTTTCTCATCTCAAAGTTCAAAAAGATAAAAACTAAGTAGACTTTGGTTCAGAGATAGGTTTTGTGATTTTTGTAGAGACATCCCTTTACTCATCTGGTGATTCAAAAGTTAAAAAGAAAATCCAATAAACGGTACTTCTTTAAATTGTTACTCCCCTAGGTTTTTTAAAAATATAAATTACTTTGACTAAATAACTATTAGGACAAAGGGATGTTTAGTTAAATGTACTTTGGGACTAAGGAATATCACACTTCTGTTTTTATAAGGGAAGTAAAAATCTAATGAAATGCCCAATAAACAACATTATATTCTTTATTTCATTATATTCATATTCTTTATTTTATCCAATTATTACTAATCTATTTACCCCTTTCTTTATTACATTCGTTATTTAATCTAATTCCAAGTCTCTTAGGTACTTTTTTACTTAAGCACTCCTCTATATCCCAGACATACACGTACATTGTCAAATCTCTACAAACGTGAGACAAACATTAATTTAAAACCACATTTTTGGACTCAAGGGACCTCAAAACGTGTAATTCCTTCAAATTCTCAAAATCAAATTTTCATACTAATTTATTATGAGAAAGTTAAAGTAGTTAAATATAATAATTAAAAATTCACTAAATAAATTTAATCACGTTAAAATTGATTTATAGATAATAATTGTTTGAAATTCAATATTAAAATAAGATGGGAGAATCAGCTGGTTGCTAAGTCATATATTGAACAGTATTGCCAACTGATGTATACTCCGTAAGCATTAGTTTATCTACACTTAGAAATTATGATTTCACCTCTAACTTGTTTATTTGTTTTACTGATGAAATTATGATTTCACATCTAACTTGTTTATTTGTTTTACTGATGAAATTATTATTTCACCTCTAACTTGTTTATTTTATTTTACTGATGAAATTTTGGTTTCACCTCTAACTTGTTTATTTGTTTTAATGATGACTGATGATTTCACCTCTAACATGTTTATTTGTTTTACTGATGAAATTATGATTTCACCTCTAACTTGTTTATTTGTTTTAATGATGACTGATGATTTCACCTCTAACATGTTTATTTGTTTTACTGGTGAAATTATGATTTCACCTCTAACTTTTTTATTTGTTTTACTGATGAATCACCATGACAAACGTTTTCGAGGTCACATTGTGAAGATGATATTATTGATTTAGATATTAATTTAACAATAGTTAATAAATGAAATTGTGTATTTAACACCATGTTTACTTACTTGTACTTTATCTAGGGCAACACTGGAGGGAATCATGAGAGTTCATGATTCCCTTATTAGCGAATTTTCAAAGAAAATTACGCTATTGCAATGGCTTCAAAATTTTTGTAATACGAATTTTTGAAAATTTTTTCCATGGAAATCCGTTTTAGACCATTCTGAA
Organism: Gerris lacustris; assembly: GCA_951217055.1. Taxonomy (NCBI): domain Eukaryota; kingdom Metazoa; phylum Arthropoda; class Insecta; order Hemiptera; family Gerridae; genus Gerris; species Gerris lacustris. The sequence continues at coordinate 24,382,595 of OX578286.1, forward strand.
TCGATTCCTAAAATTTAACACTTTTTTTTATGTATGTATGTATATATGTATGTATATATGTATGTATATATGTATGTATATATGTGTCACTCCAGACGATATCTCCCCTTAGGATGCATTTAAAAATTTCAAACAAATTTTAAAATGTCAATAATATCAAAAGAAAGGATGAGTTCGTTGGCCAGAATTTTTGGAGTTCATTTAGGGGTCAAATTTTTACAATTTAGGGTCAAAAATAGCATAAAAACAGGTTTTTTCCATTTTACCCCCCTTTTACATGAAAATATGATAAAAGTGTACATAACAACAATTACTGTACTCTTAAAGAGCTTTCCAAGAACATGCATCTTGAAGGGTAAATACTATTTTGACTTTTGTACCCCGTACCCCTGTGTACCATTTTTTTTTTTTACCCATGCAAATTCTAAACCAAAATTTCCCTATATTATCATAAGCCAATAGTACGCAGATTTCTTTGAAAATTCGCTCATTAAGTCATGGTGCATGACTGGACTTTTTTTTCATTACTCGCTGTTTAACATGACCGGGTGCAATGAGTAACTTTCCTCCCTGTAAACAAGGGAGAAAAAGATCACTTTTTCTACCTTCTGGAGATAAGATGTATTTCCTTCTTTCTGGTACGAAACAAAAATGTTGTATATTATATATCTTACAGTTTCCTGGTAGAAACTTTAAAAACAATATAATCTATCTTAAGTAATAAAAATGACGTCATAAATAAAAAAAAGGAAAGTTAGAACGTTACAAAGTCAAAACACATTGTTCTTAGAAGTGGTGTAAGAACTGGTGAGTAAAGGCGGAAGAATCTAAACACCAACACTTAATGGTATTTGGCTAACTGGGCCGTAACGCAACGCTGTAAGTTCTGAAAAAACCATTTCTCTGTTCCAAAATCCATCTACTCTTTGTTTTAACGTAGTTTCTTTTCCCTGTAAGATCTTTAAATAACCGTTGTTTACTGTTTACTACCGCTAAAAATCTATATAACCGCACTTTTAACACCGTAAAAAGAAACCTTCTTAAAAACCGTAAACAAAACTATTTACGTCAACTACCTGTCATTTAACTTGGTTTTGTTTAAAGCTTGACTTAACCAACTAACAACTTATCGTTCGATTCGTCAGATAAGATAAAGGTTCCGGCTATATAGGTAACAATATATTCATGAAACAGTAGAGACATAATCGCTCGACGGAAAGAAGTTTAAGAACTGCATGGATTATGTTTCTGATTTCAGCTAGTTTTATTTGCCACCAAAAGGAAAAATAGACGGCTAATGCATCCTATCACGTACTTTATTGATTTTATGCTCTTACAAGCCATTATTGTCTATTTTGTTTTATTGTTTCCCCCGGTTTTTTTAATCTGTAAAAATTGTTTTGATTTTTACATGAATTTAAGTATCAATATAGCAAAAGGTAAAGAGTGCAGACGGTTCAAATTAATCTGGGGCTATCTGCGGGTTAATTTCGATAACCTATAAAAGTTTCGTAGAAATCAGATAAGTACTTTTGAAGTTATAGGTGTAAACAAATGTATGTTTGTGCGCATGTGGAAAAGACAAACAAATAGGCGCAGAATGTTGTAACTAATACGGGACCAACAATAGGCTAAGTATGACCTACCATCCAAATTTCATTAAAATCAGACCAGTAGTTTTTAAGATATGTTTGTTCGCAAGAATAGAGCGACAGACCGACAGACAGAAACGGAACCAAAAATGTTTCCTGGTGACTGAAACGGATTTCTGTCTTGGATTTTTTGAAATTGCAGACTGCAGACATAAAATATTTTCGTTCTTCAGAACGATCACATAGCTTCCGTTACCTTCGGTTAGCTCGGAAGCAAAAGGGTTTTGACAAATTTAACTTAAAAAAATAATAAATATAATAAAATGTCTGTAATTATCTCAATAAAACAAAGCCAAAGACACAAAAGTAAGTAGGTCGTAACAAAGTATTTGGTAAGTAGGCCGAATTGCAAGATTAAAAATAATGTTATTTAACTTCTAATCATTAATTCAATTATAAAACAATCAAATTTTATTGTTAAAATACATATTTCTTTAAAAAAAATAACTTTCAAAATCATTACAAAACAAAAAAAAATAGAACAAAACATTTTATTTTGTATAAAAATATAAAACGAAATCATTACAAAACAAAAAAAAATAAAACAAATGCATTTAGTTTTGTATAAAAATTCAAAACAAAATCATTACAAAATAATAATAAAAAAAAAAAAGATTTGCTTTTATTAAGTAAGTAGGCCTCGTGTTTGACCACCCACAATCAAGCAGCTAAGAAAAAACTTAGAAGTTAGCCCGAGGCAAAGCAAGTCCAGTTATAGAACGAGATATAACTAGTGTAAAGACTTCAATACTCCTGGCAACAACTACAACCAGGCAACAACTTCTCTAACGGCTAAGTACCATTACAAACCATCTTAACATCCCTCAGGATCCTTAAGATTAACGTATCCTTACGTATCCTTCACTACGGTATCTTAACTCTAACCTAGAAACCTGATAAACTTAACAGTAGAACGTGCTCGTGCCATTTCAAAACTAAAATAACAATTTCAACTTCTTGCCTTGCACAATAATATAACCTTACTTGATTATAACCTAACGATAACTGACAGTACGTCAGACATGCTACGCATTGTTAGCAAATACCCAACTTCAACAGAATGGTACAGCAATGCTACATTAAGGTTACACTATAGTGTGGTGTAAACTGTACCTGTAGTGTACTGATAAGGTAAAATTAATTAGGTTTGTTCCAACCTCCCTACTGGTACCGTCCTTTGTTTCGTCCCGGGAATCGTTTAGGACAGGTTTTATACGCATGTGCTAACATTGTACTGTAATAGAATCATGTCAGGTTGGAACGGGTTTAGGACTATAATTCACACTGAATTAAACAAGGATCTTATAAAATAGGGATAGAGCACTAAGTATACCTCCTGAGTAAAAAAAAGTGTCACCAAGAACATTGAAATTAAAATCTACATAAAATTTCGACTGAGCATGCTCAGGACTTTTTAGTTGGGGTGAATTTCTTCCCGACTGTTACCCTTTGTTTATTTTGAATGAAAGGTTACAATCTAACATCTTTGTAATCAAGTGTAAAATTTAACATTGTCTTGTTTTTGCTTCCGAATTTACCGAAGGTAACGGAAGCATTGTGTTCACATTGTGTGAACGAAAAACTTTTATGTCTCCGATTTTAAAAATTCCAAGACAGAAATCCGTTTCAGACATCAGGGAACATTTTTGGTCTAGTGTCTGTCTGTCTGTCGGTCTGTGTGTCAGGGAATTATGAAACGTGTGACGATAACTTGAGTAAATGTCGACCGATTTTGATGAAATTTGGTAGACATGTTCATTTCATCAATGCCCAGGACGAGTTCGTTGGACAGCGTTATCCGTCCAAGCGTTCAAGAGCAACGCTCACTTAAACGTGAACTTCAAATTTAAAATTGGAATTTAAGGTCGGGAAAAAAATCTAACTTTATCTATTCAATGAGACAAACATTTTTTTCAAATACAATTTTTTAGTAAAACCAACAGCGACACCGCTATGAAGTATTAAAGATCGCTAAAACTATTAAAAGTTTTTACACAATAAACAATATAACATAACAATAAAGTAATATAAAAATAATTTTAATGTTAATATAACAATAAAGTACATGATAGGATAAGAGGAAGCTATGAGCCACACTAATTGGCAGTCTATTTTATTTTAATTTACAATTTTACTTAAATATATTAATAAAATAGAATTATTAGAATAGTTTTAGTAGAATTATCAGAATAGAATTAGTTTAGTTAATAACATAACCTGATCGATATTTTCACATTTTTCTTCATCTTTTATAGTTATAACCATAGGGGAAGGTAATCTATCCCACTAGATTTTCCAAGTTCTTGGCGACAATTTTTTCGCTTAGTGCTCCATCCCCATTGTATAAGATCCTTGAGATTATTTAACTTTTTCCCCCGTTTATTTAATCTGTCAAAATAGTTTTGATTTTTTACATGAATTAAAATATTAATTTATAGCTAAAGTTAAAGAGCGCAGACGGTTGAAATTAATCTGGGGTTTACTTTCCAGGCTTCTTTGATAAACTATAAAAGTTACAAACAAATCAGATGAGTACTTTTGAAGCTATAAGTGTAAATAAATGTAGGTTTGTGCGCATGTGGAAGAAAAACAAACAGACGCAGAAGGTTGAAACTTATATGGAACCGACAATGAGCTAATTATGATCTACCACCCAAATTTCAATAAAATAAGATGTGTAGTTTTTAATATATGTTGGTTTGCAAAAATTGAGCGACAGAACGACAGGCAGACGTGGAACCAAAAATGTTCCCTGATGTCTAAAACGGATTTCTGTCTTGGAATTTTTGAAATTCGTTTATCAGAACGATCACATAGCTTCCGTTACCTTCGGTAAGCTCGGAAGCAATATAAAATAACATTATTAAATTGACCGAAACAGGGAATTTTTCAATCGAACAAATAAAATTACAGCCAACATTTTGTTGAATAAGATCAAACACCATAAATAAAATTATAATAATAATAAAAAAAAACCCTATAGATATTTCCCAAGCAATTCTAACTGTTCAAGTCACACTTACAGAATTAAATAATCAGGAAGCAATTCACAGAATAAAATTCTCTTCTTCAATGTCAACGTTGCGTAAAATAATCTTTTTTTAAGAGTTGGTTATTAGCATAACATCTGCGGAATGTCTGGTCCATTGTCCACCGTCGTATCCAACCAAAACAAATCAAATGTATATTTTTTTTTTTAAGATGCCAAAACTACCCACTCTTGCCAAGCAGTTTATTTATTTATTTTGGCTACGCTTCCACGATTGTATAAATTACATAAAAAAAATGGTTATGCTTATCTATATGGAACTCTAGATTGTGCGTAATTCTAGTTTCTGTGTTATCCTTTAGTCAAAGAATGTCTAGTTAAAGATAACTGTAATAATAATTCTGATAGTTAGGATCATCTTAGCTGGAGTGGTCAGTGTCGTAACTCACCTGTAACTAAAGTCAAAACATCGACATTTCTAGTGATCGAATACCAGAGATGTAAGATGTATGTTTTTTACACACATTTCTTCTCATATTATATATATATATAGTATTTAATACTAACATATTAAAATAATCTGCGGGCAACAGATCGTAGAAGACTTAGAATTGCCGAAGGGAATATAAACTGTATTATGTAATGTATGCACATAAAAATATGTAATATACAATGTACATTTATAATTAGCTGATTCCACCTGTCCCTCAATTTTCGAATCACAATTCAATTTACACGAACCTATAACATTTTTAAGGGTTTTTGTAGATCATCCTCGAAACCCGAAAAGGGGTGATGAGTCTGTCCGTCCGTCGTACTTTGGTTCATATTCTACCGTTCACGCTATAGAGAGTTAAGAAATTTAAAATACTGGCGCAAATTTTAAGAAAAGTATACACATAAGAAAAATAAAGAGAAGTTATATATTTAATATGCGCATGTGCAAAGCGCAAAAATGTGCTTATTTCAATTTTTAATAATGTTCGACAGGGGTATTAAATAAAAGCTCCTGATGAGTAGATTACAAAAATGTACAACATTTTATAAGTAATAACACCAATATTGCGTTTTTAGCCCTAACATTTCACTCCAAAAAAAATTCCTCCCCACAATCTTATAATAGGGCAATGAAAATTTCCCGAAAAAAATACACATTTAATATAAATTGCAAATTTTGTGTGCGCATATGCGCAGTAATCCAATATTTTTATTAATTTAAAATTTCCAATGGGGTATCAAAAGAAAGGCACTGATGAGTAGATTACATTTATGGATAAACCTATTTGAAAATTGCATTTTTTGTTGTTCATTTCAAAGTCAAAATATACCCCAAAAAAATGTTCTCCCCCCGCCCCAACATCCCTATAGCTAGTCATAATTTATTTTAAATAATTCATGCTAATACCTTGTGGTGGGGCGATAAAAATTTAATTTGTCGATTTGTTGTTACCGATAAAAAACATTGACCCCCCCAGGGACCCCTACTCTACTCTTTGTTTATATTTTTGCTTTCTAGCTTACAGAAGGTAACGGAAGCTATGTGATCGTTCTGAAGAACGAATGTCTCCGATTTCAAAAATTCCAAGACAGAAATCCGTTTCAGACATCAGGGAACATTTTTGGTTTCGTGTCTGTCTGTCGGTCTGTAGCTTAATTTTTGCGAACCAACATATCTTGAAAACTATATATTAACAAAACCGATATTAATGAAATGTGTATGGTAGTTCATAATTAGACCATTGTCAGTCCCATGTTGTATTTTTAAACCTTCTGCTCCCATTTGATTCTCTTCAATATGCGCACAAACATACAATTATTTACACCTACATCTTCAAAAATACTCATATCATTTTTATGAAATTTGAATGATAAGTAAAAATTAGCCCCAAATTAATTCTAACCGTCTTCGCTCTTTAAATATTGTTAAATAGATACTTTACATGTAAATAATCAAAATAATTTTGACTGTTTATAAAAATTCGGGGGGTAAAATTAAAATAAATTTAACAATAATGGGCTGTAAAAGTATAAAATCATTAAAGTATAAATAAATAGGACGTGAGGAAGCTATGTGCCACACTAATTGCCAGAGTATTTTGTTATTCGACTAAGAGTGAACGATGATTACTTTAACAAGTAAGGCGCGCTTCGCGTAAGTACGTGGGGTGATAATCGCCGGTTTCTGTACATTAAAGTTAAAATTATAAAGTGTAATATAATTTCACTAATTTTAATAGTAATATTCTTTTTCTGCTCTTCAAGACCTTTAAATTGATGTATAACATGTCATAGTTACTAAAAACTTTTTTAGTCGCCCACCATATTGCCCGCCATCTTAAAAATATTACGTGTGGAATGTTAATAGTTGCAAATTCTTTTTCTTCATTTCAAGACCTTTAAATTGATATATAACATGTCATAGTGACTTTTTTTAGTCGCTCGCCATATTGGCCGCCATCTTGAAAATAATAAGTGTGAAAAATCCAAAATGTGTCCAGTTGTCTCAAATGCTGAGATGCACCTGTGTGCCGAATTTCATGTTCCTAGCTATAGTAGTTTATGAATTGAAACAAGCAACGGACAGACACAAACGGACAGACAGACAGACAGATAGACAGACAGACAGAGCCGTTATATAAGGTTTCTTTTTTTACTTTGTACAGAAACCTAAAAGTATGATTTGTTAAATAATAGAAACGTTTGACACGAAATCATATGTATATTTCTTCTTTGATGTTTAGTATAAATCTATAAAAAATAACAGTAGTAGAGAAAAAAAGATGACTCAAAAGTAGGAGCCCAGGAGCAACCGCCGCCCCCGCCCCCTGACCCCTACAAGGACATGTCAAGGTTACCGGAAACGGCCCCCGACCGCCCCCAACCCGTACAAGGACACTTCAAGGTCACTGAAATGGTCCCGCGACCGACCCTGTCCATTTAAGGACATTGACCGTGTAAGGACACTTGAAGGTCACTGGACCTTATGATTTTCGCTCTTGACGTCGCTCACGGTCCCGAAAAAGGAAAAATAAAAATGTATATTAGTTGCATTAGTATTCCTCGGTTGTGCTAGTCTAGACTATGACAATGAAAGGAACGATACCTGTTATTATTAAATTAGTTTATTTTTTGTCTACATACAATGTCCTACAGTAATTGTTTACTGTTATAACGAATAAAACAGATAGATACAATAAATAATAGAGAAATATATATATATATATTATATTAAATCAATAAGCATGTAGTTAACTCTAACAATATCGATGTCGGGACCTCCTAATTCCACTAGCGCCCCCTCCTTACGTAATAATATCAAAAATATTAAATTTATAGTAGCATTCTTGTTGTCTAGAACCTTACCGATACCTCTTATCTAATAATCTAAAATTAGGAATAGCCCCATATAAAGAAAAATACATACTTAAAGATATAGTCTTATATGACTGACTCCTAGCTCTGCCAACATCGCGCATCCTGTAACCTTGCTTATGCAAGTGTAAACGGTGCTGTTTGTAGATAAATGCTCTCACATATTTCCTCCCATTTGATTTTAGTTAACTTATAAATAAATAATGAGAGGTATAAGTAAAGGTATTAAATAAAGACAAATGACGCATACAATATTTAAACTTATATAGGAGGATAAAAAATAGACGTATTCTTAGATATTTGCCAATTAACCATTAGTTAAACAACATTCCTAATGTCGAGAATCTTAGCTCATTTTTATTTCTTATAAATAAATAATAAGAGGTATAATTAAAGGTATTAACTAAAAGCAATATGACACATACAATATATGTATAAAGATATAGATGTCAAAACCGCTTATTGTGTTTTAACTTATAAATAAAGGAAAACAAAAAAAAGTCATCCTCTCGATGTTTAAACTTGTAGAGAAGGAAATAAAGGACAAAGATTCTTTTTATTAGTCAATAAACTTTTAGTTAAACAACATTCTTAATGACGAGAATCTTATCGCTGCCACTTATCTAATAACTTAAAATTAGGAATAGCACCTTATAAAGAATCATATAGTCTTATAGTCCATAGTAGTGGTTTCACGTTTATTGTATCCAACGCATGTGTATTAGTCTCTTATACAAATAATATAATATAAAATATTATCTTATAATTATGGGCAAACAATAAAGTTTTCCCCCCGATGTTTGCACTTATACAGATAGTTAACTTATAAATAAGAAAATGATTCTTATTATTGTAAGTCAAGTTATAGTTAACTCAAACACATTCTCGATGTCACCAACCTTATAGCACGAATGCCTCTTTAATAACTTAATTAGTAATAGTCCCCTTATAAAGACAACACACCAATATGGTCATATTCTTCTATGTCTATTACAGATCACAAAGATGATTTATTATTTAGTGTTATGTTAGTGGTATCCAACGCATGTGTATTAGTCCCTTATATAAAAAGACAAAAAATATCTTACAAATTGAAAAATTAGAGGCGTTATATGAATCGATTTATTGGTTCGAAAAAAGAGCTGTTAAACAATATAGATTTTGAATTTTTCTATGGAAAGCAAGATGTAATGTTTTGTAATTAAATATCAATAGATACAAGTTAATAAATAAAATTAAGAGGTTTGGCTATTGGCTGCTGACGGCATATGTGGAAAACAACAACGGAATAACAGATATCGGTAACATAAATTGTACAAATGAAGAACAACAGATAACCAATGGTAAATTATTTAATTATTTACTATTATTGTTAAAAAGGAGATATCTGCAACAGTTATACGCAATAAAAATTCATGAATCCGACAGCCATTCTGTATAATATACATTGCACCATTCTACTCTGAGTCCCTCCCTAAAATGAAATAAACAAATGCTACCTTTAGATAACAAGCTCTCTACTAAATAGCTGCTGTGTTATGTTTAACACTCTTTTACAATACGTTTATCGAAGTGTACGAAATCTATCTAATGGACTCGGACATAACCCGGTACATATGTACCTTAGAACAATTCTACAAAATGGTAGTAAAGAATACATTTTAAGCATAAACCAATAACAAGATTTTTTCCCCTAAAAACTGCAAGAGATGGTTTGGTCGTAGTTTAAAGAAGTTGACTAAAATAGAGAATAACATGGCTTATATGAGTCAGATAGACAAAAGAGAAGGAGACTTTTTCCATTTTACATAGGTTGCCAGGACGAAAACTAGTGGCACTGCCTAAAAGCTACAAGAGCTGGTGTGGCGGGAGTCCAGAGAAGTTGATCAAAATAGAGAATAGCAAGGCTTGTTTGAGTGTGATAGACAAAGCCAACGTAATAACAAGGTTTCTATTAGAAGCTACAGGCAGGAGGTGGTGTGAATCCCGAGAAGTTTAACAACATAGAGAATAGCTTATACGAGTCAGATAGACAAAGGAGAAGAATATATTTCCATCCTACATAGGTTGCCAGGACGAGACTACCAGCAACGACTACACTCCCTCCTCCTAGACGTAACTGCAACCATCCTAAATAAGCCCGCTATGCCAGGACTCTGACCTACCACATATTACGCACATACACCAAGCATAGCATGGATAAATAAAATACCAAACTCCGCCAGATATATTGTAAAAGCTGACCTATCTTATCTCTTGCAGAGCAAGACTAGGATGTCATACAAAGTGGAATTGACGGATTTTGAGCGTGACTTTATTGCAAGGAATTGTCTAACATAATAATGTATATACAAGTGCGCAAATTCTACCCTATAGACTTAGATCTAACCCAAAATTTGGTTGGAGTATAATTTTAGCAAGAGAGAAATGTACGAGTAGTTGACCAGCAAGTGTGTTCAACAGGGAGAGTACGAGAGTTAACCCATATAGGTAACGTAAAAGAAACGTAGAAGTACTACAATAATGAGGGTGAGACCTTCTTCTCGAAATCTGCAACTTTGATTTCTACACTACCGAAACAAGTAAGTCTCGAGACTGGCGGAGAGTAAAGTGAATCTAAAAAAAATACTACTATTTACAACGATAACACTGTAAGTATCGACTGTTTAACATGGATGACTAATGGTGCAGAGTTAAGATTTACAACCAGTTTATATGCATGGTTTACGAGACCCGGACTCAATAAACAGATCAGATAAACAATCATGCTGTAGGCTTTGTAAACTGCCCAGATTCGAAGTTTAAACAGGTTTTTCTTGTTTTCTCTGTCTAAGGAGCATGGAATTATGCGACTGGAGGCTGTAGTATAAAAGGACGGTTCTCCCTCAAACGCTAATGGGCAATGTCTGAATAATCCCAGCGCGACACTGTACCAAATACCTCAAGGTCATCCTCAGAGCTCATTTTATATAAGGTAGGAGCTCCCTCAAACGCTTGTGGGCCATGTCTGCCTTAACCTAAATTTGACCCTATAAATGACCGCATGTAATCCATAAAGGTACGGCAAGAGTAATGCAAAAGCGCTACATTAAGGGGGCGAGACCTTCTTTTCGACATCTGCAACCTTATTTACTACATTGCCCAAAGACGAAAGTCTCGCAACATATAAAACCAATGGTTTTGCTACATAACATAAATATTACGCAGATGTGCGGAAAACTACACACAGGAGTGCAGACTATCATATTTCTTTGGTTTGTTTGGAGTTTCCGATCGCGGAGAGAGCATGATCAAATGTCAAGGTCAGCAGTAAAATAAAGTCTAGGAGCAGGTAAATAAGGGGGGAGCTGGCTGGTTGACTCTTAGTTTGTGCGTGTATTCGAAACCATCAACATGTCCTCCTGCCAAAAGTACAATGTTTCCGAGCTCGTGGGTAGCAGGATCAAGCCGACAAACGAACGATTTGGACTGTGGTTGCTCTTGGAGAACTTGGACAATAACAATCTAATTACCGATATAGGTGACATAAATTATGTACAAGGAGAAGTGTTGCTCTCCAGAGTTGACTTAAAGCCGCTTACACCGCTAACAGACCAGTTTTGCGACAATATAATGTTAGTAAAAATTACCACTATTGCAGACTGCGAAGGAGATGTCAAGAGAATTGTTAAAAAAGATATTTGTGGTTCCTTTAATAGTTATCTCCGGGGGAAATTCTCTGCATTTGTCTCCGCCAGACATGGGGTAAAAGCCAAACTACCTTTTCTCTTACAAAGCGAGACTAAGATGGCAGAGAGAATCCGAAACATTATTGGAAGAGACGGAATGGAAAATATGTATAAGAAGTATAAAATTCCCGTGGCCATCCCGTATAAAGTGGAGTTGGCGGATGTCAAGTTGAAGAAGTTATTACAAGAATTGCCCGCTATATTAATGGATCTACAAGAGCATGACTTCTATCTAATGGACTTAGATATAACCCAAGATTTTGTTGGAGTTTTTAACAAGAGAGAAATGTGCGAGTATTTAACCAGCAATTGTAACTTTCGTTACCAAGGCGAAGAGTACGACGAATTTAAAAGTACAATAGTTAAAAACGATAACACTGTAGGTATCGACTGTTTAACATGGATAACACCAAATGGCGCAAGAGTCAAGATCTACAACAAATTTGTATGCCAGGTTACGAGTCCAGGAGTCAATAAACAATTAGGCAACCATATTGTAGACTTTGTAAACTGCCCCGACACGAGGTTAAAACAGACTTTTTTGACTCCTCTGGCTAAGGAGCATGGTATTACGAGACTGGAGGCAACACTATACAACAACTACTACAATAACCAACCTCTAAGTGATTGTGTAAGTCTTTTAGCGGAAAACAAGTTATATTTGCAAGATGCTCCATTTTACTCCACCTCCATCCCTAAAATGTGGGCAAAATTAACCGATAAACTCCAAAACAGCTGTTGCCTTGTATTTAATAATCTTTTACAGTACGTGTACTGGGGAAACAGGAATACGAGAAAGTTGACAGGTGTACAAGTTACATTACCGAACAACACCGACCATCGACAGAAGTTAATTAATTACACCTTATCTGCGTTCAGTTTTAACTTTTTACCGGTTAATTATATAGAGATTGTAGAAGATGCAACCGATAATGGTATTGTAAAAGTAATGCATAAGTGCTACATTAAGGACGGTGGTGAGACCTTCTTCTCGAAATCAGCGACCCTGTTTTCTACACTACCCAAAGACGTAAGTCTTGAAAACTGTGGATTGGTTCCCACGAAAAATATAATACCCCAGGTATTACGAAAACGAACTAAAATAACCAACAAATCGTTACCTTGCACAGTTAAAGAGATTGAACCCTTGTCTACCGCCTACCTAGCATGTGCGAAGAAACGTAAATTAGAGCTGGAGGAAGTGGATTTAAAAAGAAGAAAGTTGGAGTTCTTGGAAAATACAACTTCTATAAAGGAAAAACACAAAGAGCTGCAGGAGAAGGAGAAGATGATTAAAGAAACAAAGGACCGGTTAACTAATTACTTTAGAAAGTTATGGAAGAATTTGGACACAACAGGAGTGTATAATATTTCTGCATTTACTGTCAACAATAAACGATCTTTTACATACGTTGGAGTGCTAGCAGAAAAAGATGGAGATAAAAGCGTTTACTTCTTAAAAGGATACTATAAAAATACATTTATAAATGTTTACAGTAATCGAGAAAAACTTACAAAAGAAGGCTACATTTATACTCCATTTAACGGGTTGGATATAATAAGTTTAGCAAACGAAGAACCTTTTTTAACATTTAAAACAAACGGGGTTACTACATTTAATGACCACTCATTCCCTAAGGTAGAGGAACTTAAATATCACACGGATGTGTGGAAAACTACAGACATCGAATTGTCTTATAACCAGGAAGACGTAGAACAAGTAAACAACATTACTATGCAAGAAATTAAAGGTAACATTAAAGTAAAACATTGCCATCGGCTGGAAGAACTGCAAGAAGGAACACAACTAGTTGTTAGTGGGATCAAACAAATACATTTCCGAAAGAGAGACCGCTTTATTTTGCAGTTTGAAAACCTGGATAAATTATATATATCTAATTACTGGTTCGAAAAAGAAATACAAGATACTAATATAGACTTAAATTATAAGTTAAAAATTAGATTGGATAAAATTAAAACCACTGTGTGTAAATGTAAAGAAAGAGTTGTATTCTGTGTATAAAATATACACGTATAAAATAAAAATAAAAATAATAAAAGAGTCTTTTTTTTTATTATTACCTAAAAAAATCTGCAATTACCTCTACTGGAGCTGGGAACCTGAGCTGGCCCAGGAAACCGATTGGAACGGACAAATATACACAGCAGCTTGAGTTTTCGGTCCGCAATCACCTCTACTGGAGCTGGGAACCTGAGCTGGTCCAGGAAACCGACTGGAACGGACAAATACACACACAGCAACTTGACCCCAAAATAGTTTCGAGGTCAACCCCCCACTCAAATTTTCACCGGGCAATAACGCAAAACGTTATCAAGTACGCCCCAAATTTTCGTACTCCCCAAATTTTCGCCCCGACCACGAGACTGTCGGTGTAAACGCTCCCTTTTTTGCCCCGACTATGCGTCGATAGCTCAAACTCTCCAGTTTTTACCCTGACGACCAATCGTTTATGCAATCGCCGGAGATATAATCAAGTGCGTTTACACCAACAACCCGTGGTCGAGGCAAAAATGTTCCCTTTTGTGCCCCTGACGACCCGCCAGACCGTCACGTGGTTCGAAGCATAAACGGGTGCGTTTACACCAACTCCATGTAGTCGAACTACCTTTTGTGCCCTGACCGTAAGCATTGAAAGCATAAACGGGTGCGTTTACACCAACACCATGTAGTGGTGCTCCCTTTTGTGACCCGACCATGCGTCGATAGCGTAATATCTCCAGTTTGGATGCATAAACGGCTGCGTTTACACCAACACCATGTAGTGGTGCTCCCTTTTGTGACCCGACCATGCGTCGATAGCGTAATATCTCCAGTTTGGATGCATAAACGGCTGCGTTTACACCAACACCATGTAGTGGTGCTCCCTTTTGTGACCCGACCATGCGTCGATAGCGTAATATCTCCAGTTTGGATGCATAAACGGCTGCGTTTACACCAACACCATGTAGTTGTGCTCCCTTTTGTGACCCGACCATGCGTCGATAGCGTTTTGCATTGCTGTGATAAACATACATAAACACACCCGTTTATTCCTCTAACCGCATGGCGCATGAAAACACTCCCGTTTACGCCCAAGTTTTCGTCCCCGAACACGTGACCGTTGGCAGGTGAGACGTTGGGTGTCCCTGCGTTTCTGGGTTATCGATGGTGTAAACGCACCCGTTTATGCTTCGAACCACGTGACGGTCTGGCGGGTCGTCAGGGGCACAAAAGGGAACATTTTTGCCTCGACCACGGGTTGTTGGTGTAAACGCACTTGATTATATCTCCGGCGATTGCATAAACGATTGGTCGTCAGGGTAAAAACTGGAGAGTTTGAGCTATCGACGCATAGTCGGGGCAAAAAAGGGAGCGTTTACACCGACAGTCTCGTGGTCGGGGCGAAAATTTGGGGAGTACGAAAATTTGGGGCGTACTTGATAACGTTTTGCGTTATTGCCCGGTGAAAATTTGAGTGGGGGGTTGACCTCGAAACTATTTTGGGGTCAAGTTGCTGTGTGTGTATTTGTCCGTTCCAGTCGGTTTCCTGGACCAGCTCAGGTTCCCAGCTCCAGTAGAGGTGATTGCGGACCGAAAACTCAAGCTGCTGTGTATATTTGTCCGTTCCAATCGGTTTCCTGGGCCAGCTCAGGTTCCCAGCTCCAGTAGAGGTAATTGCAGATTTTTTTAGGTAATAATAAAAAAAAAGACTCTTTTATTATTTTTATTTTTATTTTATACGTGTATATTTTATACACAGAATACAACTCTTTCTTTACATTTACACACAGTGGTTTTAATTTTATCCAATCTAATTTTTAACTTATAATTTAAGTCTATATTAGTATCTTGTATTTCTTTTTCGAACCAGTAATTAGATATATATAATTTATCCAGGTTTTCAAACTGCAAAATAAAGCGGTCTCTCTTTCGGAAATGTATTTGTTTGATCCCACTAACAACTAGTTGTGTTCCTTCTTGCAGTTCTTCCAGCCGATGGCAATGTTTTACTTTAATGTTACCTTTAATTTCTTGCATAGTAATGTTGTTTACTTGTTCTACGTCTTCCTGGTTATAAGACAATTCGATGTCTGTAGTTTTCCACACATCCGTGTGATATTTAAGTTCCTCTACCTTAGGGAATGAGTGGTCATTAAATGTAGTAACCCCGTTTGTTTTAAATGTTAAAAAAGGTTCTTCGTTTGCTAAACTTATTATATCCAACCCGTTAAATGGAGTATAAATGTAGCCTTCTTTTGTAAGTTTTTCTCGATTACTGTAAACATTTATAAATGTATTTTTATAGTATCCTTTTAAGAAGTAAACGCTTTTATCTCCATCTTTTTCTGCTAGCACTCCAACGTATGTAAAAGATCGTTTATTGTTGACAGTAAATGCAGAAATATTATACACTCCTGTTGTGTCCAAATTCTTCCATAACTTTCTAAAGTAATTAGTTAACCGGTCCTTTGTTTCTTTAATCATCTTCTCCTTCTCCTGCAGCTCTTTGTGTTTTTCCTTTATAGAAGTTGTATTTTCCAAGAACTCCAACTTTCTTCTTTTTAAATCCACTTCCTCCAGCTCTAATTTACGTTTCTTCGCACATGCTAGGTAGGCGGTAGACAAGGGTTCAATCTCTTTAACTGTGCAAGGTAACGATTTGTTGGTTATTTTAGTTCGTTTTCGTAATACCTGGGGTATTATATTTTTCGTGGGAACCAATCCACAGTTTTCAAGACTTACGTCTTTGGGTAGTGTAGAAAACAGGGTCGCTGATTTCGAGAAGAAGGTCTCACCACCGTCCTTAATGTAGCACTTATGCATTACTTTTACAATACCATTATCGGTTGCATCTTCTACAATCTCTATATAATTAACCGGTAAAAAGTTAAAACTGAACGCAGATAAGGTGTAATTAATTAACTTCTGTCGATGGTCGGTGTTGTTCGGTAATGTAACTTGTACACCTGTCAACTTTCTCGTATTCCTGTTTCCCCAGTACACGTACTGTAAAAGATTATTAAATACAAGGCAACAGCTGTTTTGGAGTTTATCGGTTAATTTTGCCCACATTTTAGGGATGGAGGTGGAGTAAAATGGAGCATCTTGCAAATATAACTTGTTTTCCGCTAAAAGACTTACACAATCACTTAGAGGTTGGTTATTGTAGTAGTTGTTGTATAGTGTTGCCTCCAGTCTCGTAATACCATGCTCCTTAGCCAGAGGAGTCAAAAAAGTCTGTTTTAACCTCGTGTCGGGGCAGTTTACAAAGTCTACAATATGGTTGCCTAATTGTTTATTGACTCCTGGACTCGTAACCTGGCATACAAATTTGTTGTAGATCTTGACTCTTGCGCCATTTGGTGTTATCCATGTTAAACAGTCGATACCTACAGTGTTATCGTTTTTAACTATTGTACTTTTAAATTCGTCGTACTCTTCGCCTTGGTAACGAAAGTTACAATTGCTGGTTAAATACTCGCACATTTCTCTCTTGTTAAAAACTCCAACAAAATCTTGGGTTATATCTAAGTCCATTAGATAGAAGTCATGCTCTTGTAGATCCATTAATATAGCGGGCAATTCTTGTAATAACTTCTTCAACTTGACATCCGCCAACTCCACTTTATACGGGATGGCCACGGGAATTTTATACTTCTTATACATATTTTCCATTCCGTCTCTTCCAATAATGTTTCGGATTCTCTCTGCCATCTTAGTCTCGCTTTGTAAGAGAAAAGGTAGTTTGGCTTTTACCCCATGTCTGGCGGAGACAAATGCAGAGAATTTCCCCCGGAGATAACTATTAAAGGAACCACAAATATCTTTTTTAACAATTCTCTTGACATCTCCTTCGCAGTCTGCAATAGTGGTAATTTTTACTAACATTATATTGTCGCAAAACTGGTCTGTTAGCGGTGTAAGCGGCTTTAAGTCAACTCTGGAGAGCAACACTTCTCCTTGTACATAATTTATGTCACCTATATCGGTAATTAGATTGTTATTGTCCAAGTTCTCCAAGAGCAACCACAGTCCAAATCGTTCGTTTGTCGGCTTGATCCTGCTACCCACGAGCTCGGAAACATTGTACTTTTGGCAGGAGGACATGTTGATGGTTTCGAATACACGCACAAACTAAGAGTCAACCAGCCAGCTCCCCCCTTATTTACCTGCTCCTAGACTTTATTTTACTGCTGACCTTGACATTTGATCATGCTCTCTCCGCGATCGGAAACTCCAAACAAACCAAAGAAATATGATAGTCTGCACTCCTGTGTGTAGTTTTCCGCACATCTGCGTAATATTTATGTTATGTAGCAAAACCATTGGTTTTATATGTTGCGAGACTTTCGTCTTTGGGCAATGTAGTAAATAAGGTTGCAGATGTCGAAAAGAAGGTCTCGCCCCCTTAATGTAGCGCTTTTGCATTACTCTTGCCGTACCTTTATGGATTACATGCGGTCATTTATAGGGTCAAATTTAGGTTAAGGCAGACATGGCCCACAAGCGTTTGAGGGAGCTCCTACCTTATATAAAATGAGCTCTGAGGATGACCTTGAGGTATTTGGTACAGTGTCGCGCTGGGATTATTCAGACATTGCCCATTAGCGTTTGAGGGAGAACCGTCCTTTTATACTACAGCCTCCAGTCGCATAATTCCATGCTCCTTAGACAGAGAAAACAAGAAAAACCTGTTTAAACTTCGAATCTGGGCAGTTTACAAAGCCTACAGCATGATTGTTTATCTGATCTGTTTATTGAGTCCGGGTCTCGTAAACCATGCATATAAACTGGTTGTAAATCTTAACTCTGCACCATTAGTCATCCATGTTAAACAGTCGATACTTACAGTGTTATCGTTGTAAATAGTAGTATTTTTTTTAGATTCACTTTACTCTCCGCCAGTCTCGAGACTTACTTGTTTCGGTAGTGTAGAAATCAAAGTTGCAGATTTCGAGAAGAAGGTCTCACCCTCATTATTGTAGTACTTCTACGTTTCTTTTACGTTACCTATATGGGTTAACTCTCGTACTCTCCCTGTTGAACACACTTGCTGGTCAACTACTCGTACATTTCTCTCTTGCTAAAATTATACTCCAACCAAATTTTGGGTTAGATCTAAGTCTATAGGGTAGAATTTGCGCACTTGTATATACATTATTATGTTAGACAATTCCTTGCAATAAAGTCACGCTCAAAATCCGTCAATTCCACTTTGTATGACATCCTAGTCTTGCTCTGCAAGAGATAAGATAGGTCAGCTTTTACAATATATCTGGCGGAGTTTGGTATTTTATTTATCCATGCTATGCTTGGTGTATGTGCGTAATATGTGGTAGGTCAGAGTCCTGGCATAGCGGGCTTATTTAGGATGGTTGCAGTTACGTCTAGGAGGAGGGAGTGTAGTCGTTGCTGGTAGTCTCGTCCTGGCAACCTATGTAGGATGGAAATATATTCTTCTCCTTTGTCTATCTGACTCGTATAAGCTATTCTCTATGTTGTTAAACTTCTCGGGATTCACACCACCTCCTGCCTGTAGCTTCTAATAGAAACCTTGTTATTACGTTGGCTTTGTCTATCACA
This sequence comes from Gerris lacustris, assembly GCA_951217055.1. NCBI lineage: Eukaryota > Metazoa > Arthropoda > Insecta > Hemiptera > Gerridae > Gerris > Gerris lacustris. The sequence goes on from OX578286.1 coordinate 24,401,921, forward strand.
CTCAAACAAGCCTTGCTATTCTCTATTTTGATCAACTTCTCTGGACTCCCGCCACACCAGCTCTTGTAGCTTTTAGGCAGTGCCACTAGTTTTCGTCCTGGCAACCTATGTAAAATGGAAAAAGTCTCCTTCTCTTTTGTCTATCTGACTCATATAAGCCATGTTATTCTCTATTTTAGTCAACTTCTTTAAACTACGACCAAACCATCTCTTGCAGTTTTTAGGGGAAAAAATCTTGTTATTGGTTTATGCTTAAAATGTATTCTTTACTACCATTTTGTAGAATTGTTCTAAGGTACATATGTACCGGGTTATGTCCGAGTCCATTAGATAGATTTCGTACACTTCGATAAACGTATTGTAAAAGAGTGTTAAACATAACACAGCAGCTATTTAGTAGAGAGCTTGTTATCTAAAGGTAGCATTTGTTTATTTCATTTTAGGGAGGGACTCAGAGTAGAATGGTGCAATGTATATTATACAGAATGGCTGTCGGATTCATGAATTTTTATTGCGTATAACTGTTGCAGATATCTCCTTTTTAACAATAATAGTAAATAATTAAATAATTTACCATTGGTTATCTGTTGTTCTTCATTTGTACAATTTATGTTACCGATATCTGTTATTCCGTTGTTGTTTTCCACATATGCCGTCAGCAGCCAATAGCCAAACCTCTTAATTTTATTTATTAACTTGTATCTATTGATATTTAATTACAAAACATTACATCTTGCTTTCCATAGAAAAATTCAAAATCTATATTGTTTAACAGCTCTTTTTTCGAACCAATAAATCGATTCATATAACGCCTCTAATTTTTCAATTTGTAAGATATTTTTTGTCTTTTTATATAAGGGACTAATACACATGCGTTGGATACCACTAACATAACACTAAATAATAAATCATCTTTGTGATCTGTAATAGACATAGAAGAATATGACCATATTGGTGTGTTGTCTTTATAAGGGGACTATTACTAATTAAGTTATTAAAGAGGCATTCGTGCTATAAGGTTGGTGACATCGAGAATGTGTTTGAGTTAACTATAACTTGACTTACAATAATAAGAATCATTTTCTTATTTATAAGTTAACTATCTGTATAAGTGCAAACATCGGGGGGAAAACTTTATTGTTTGCCCATAATTATAAGATAATATTTTATATTATATTATTTGTATAAGAGACTAATACACATGCGTTGGATACAATAAACGTGAAACCACTACTATGGACTATAAGACTATATGATTCTTTATAAGGTGCTATTCCTAATTTTAAGTTATTAGATAAGTGGCAGCGATAAGATTCTCGTCATTAAGAATGTTGTTTAACTAAAAGTTTATTGACTAATAAAAAGAATCTTTGTCCTTTATTTCCTTCTCTACAAGTTTAAACATCGAGAGGATGACTTTTTTTTGTTTTCCTTTATTTATAAGTTAAAACACAATAAGCGGTTTTGACATCTATATCTTTATACATATATTGTATGTGTCATATTGCTTTTAGTTAATACCTTTAATTATACCTCTTATTATTTATTTATAAGAAATAAAAATGAGCTAAGATTCTCGACATTAGGAATGTTGTTTAACTAATGGTTAATTGGCAAATATCTAAGAATACGTCTATTTTTTATCCTCCTATATAAGTTTAAATATTGTATGCGTCATTTGTCTTTATTTAATACCTTTACTTATACCTCTCATTATTTATTTATAAGTTAACTAAAATCAAATGGGAGGAAATATGTGAGAGCATTTATCTACAAACAGCACCGTTTACACTTGCATAAGCAAGGTTACAGGATGCGCGATGTTGGCAGAGCTAGGAGTCAGTCATATAAGACTATATCTTTAAGTATGTATTTTTCTTTATATGGGGCTATTCCTAATTTTAGATTATTAGATAAGAGGTATCGGTAAGGTTCTAGACAACAAGAATGCTACTATAAATTTAATATTTTTGATATTATTACGTAAGGAGGGGGCGCTAGTGGAATTAGGAGGTCCCGACATCGATATTGTTAGAGTTAACTACATGCTTATTGATTTAATATAATATATATATATATATTTCTCTATTATTTATTGTATCTATCTGTTTTATTCGTTATAACAGTAAACAATTACTGTAGGACATTGTATGTAGACAAAAAATAAACTAATTTAATAATAACAGGTATCGTTCCTTTCATTGTCATAGTCTAGACTAGCACAACCGAGGAATACTAATGCAACTAATATACATTTTTATTTTTCCTTTTTCGGGACCGTGAGCGACGTCAAGAGCGAAAATCATAAGGTCCAGTGACCTTCAAGTGTCCTTACACGGTCAATGTCCTTAAATGGACAGGGTCGGTCGCGGGACCATTTCAGTGACCTTGAAGTGTCCTTGTACGGGTTGGGGGCGGTCGGGGACCGTTTCCGGTAACCTTGACATGTCATTGTAGGGGTCAGGGGGCGGGGGCGGCGGTTGCTCCTGGGCTCCTACTTTTGAGTCATCTTTTTTTCTCTACTAATAACCCTAACCCAACCTAATTGAGGTTTTCTGTGGTTTCACTCAATTTACTAGGCAAATGCCAGGTTGGTCCACTCTTAAGTCAGTCCACAGACTGCCTATGATACCCGTTTAAATACCTGCAAACAACCCTAACAAAAATCCAATCAAAAATTTCCTTTAGAAAAATAAAAATATAAATATATACTCCAAAATTGTCCATTATACCCTTCCCCAAATTTGATTAAAAAGCTCCAATCCCTTACAAAATATCAAAATTAAAAAAAAAAAAAAGGCACAAAATAACCCCTCTCAAAATAACATTATGGCTCCGGTAAACACAAATATTTTTTTGTTACTTATGCCAATAAAGAATTTGTTTAAAAAAAAAAAAAAAAAAAAAAAAAAAAAAAAAAAACCCGGCATAGGCCAAAATTTTCAAAAAGAGGAAATAATTTATGAAAATGTATATTTGTACTTAAGGCATTCTCCATAATTACAAATTTTAATCAGTATCAACCATCATTTTAAAATTGAGAGTTTACCAAGATTTGTAAACTTTTATTTAGTTCTTTTTATTTATTTTTGTTTTTGTAAAAAAAAATAACAACACTGGAAATATGAAAGCCAAGTGTTGCTAAACTATCAATCATATCTTGGAATAGATATTGACTCAATATAATCTATGACTGTACTATATAGATCAATCTAGTGCCAATCTCCTTTTATATTTTTCTTTATTATTATTGTATTTCACAAGGGTAAGGAAATACACGTCTATCAAGATATCTAATATAAAATAGAATGCTTGCAATAATAAAACCTTAAGGCAATATTCTAGGGGGAGAAATCATTCATTCCTAGATACAAAGTTTTCGAAACAAAAATATTGTTCAATTTACAAAATGCTTATTTCATTTTTCAGTGAGAGTCCATCGTTTTTTTTTATAAACAAGTAAGGCGCGCTTCACGTAAGTACGTGGGGGCGATAATCGCCGGTTTCTATACATTAAAGTTAAAATTATTATGTGTAATATAATTACACTAATTTTAATTTTTAAGTTTTTGGTAGTTTTCATACTACGGAAAGTTAAATTTTAATTTAAATCAAATTATAATTATTATTAACTACGGGAAACAGACAGTGAAAAATACACTCCTGTGCCGGGATTTGAACCACGGGCCTCTATATTTCCAGTATAGCGCTCTTCCATCTAAGCTACGTATAGAGGCCCGTGGTTCAAATCCCGGCACAGGAGTGTATTTTTCACTGTCTGTTTCCCGTAGTTAATAATAATTATAATTTGATTTAAATTAAAATATAACTTTCCGTAGTATGAAAACTACCAAAAACTTAAAAATTGAATTTCGAATGATTGTACAAGGTACAGGTACTAATTGAGTACTTAATAATTATAAGCGTTAATTCTTGGTTTAGTTCTAATGTCATAAATATTGACTGTCTAAATGTATATGAATATTGAAAGCTTGGATTCGGGACTAGTTATCGATTACGGTAGTGAAAAATCATTCTCCTGCGTAGCTTAGATGGAAGAGCGCTATACTGGAAATATAGAGGCCCGTGGTTCAAATCTCGGCACAGGAGTGTATTTTTCACTGTCTGTTTCCCGTAGTTAATAATAATTATAATTTGATTTAAATTAAAATTTAACTTTCCGTAGTATGAAAACTACCAAAAACTTAAAAATTGAATTTCGAATGATTGTACAAGGTACAGGTACTAATTGAGTACTTTATAATTATAAGCGTTAATTCTTGGTTTAGTTCTAATGTCATAAATATTGACTGTCTAAATGTACATGAATATTGAAAGCTTGGATTCGGGACTAGTTATCGATTACGGTAGTGAAAAATCATTCTCCTGCGTAGCTTAGATGGAAGAGCGCTATACTGGAAATATAGAGGCCCGTGGTTCAAATCCCGGCACAGGAGTGTATTTTTCCCTGTCTGTTTCCCGTAGTTAATAATAATTATAATTTGATTTAAATTATAATTTTAATAGTAATATTCTTTTTCTACTCTTCAAGACCTTTAAATTGATATTTAACATGTTATGGTAACTAAAACAATGTTTTGTCACCAGCCATATTGGCCACCATCTTGAACATTTTAATAATTGCATATTCTTTTTCTACACTTCAAGACCTTTAAAATTGATGTATAACATGTCATAGTTACTAAGAACTTTTTTAGTCACCCGCCATATTGTCCGCCATCTTGAAAATATTACGTGAGAAAATTTTAATAGTTGCATATTCTTTTCCTTCATTTCAAGACCTTTAAATTGATATATAACATGTCATGGTGACTAAAAACTATTTTTTAAGTCGCCCGCCATATTGGCCGCCATCTTGAAAATAATAAGTGTGAAAAATCCAAAATGTGTCCAGTTGTCTCAAATGCTGAGATCCACCTGTGTGCCGAATTTCATGTTCCTAGCTATAGTAGTTTATGAATTGAAACAAGCAACGGACAAACACCAACGGACAGACAGACAGACAGACAGACAGACAGAGCCGTTATCTAAGGTTTCTTTTTTTACTTTGTTTAGAAACCTAAAACGGATCAAAGTCGATCTTTATTTTTATTTTTATTTATTTATTTTTTTTTGTCTTAAAAATTGATTTATTTATCTTATACTTTCAATTTTATCATTGATTTCTTTTTTACTTTTTCTTACCTTGATGTAAAAGCGGTGTTTTTTCAACGTATTTGAGAAAATTTATTATCTAAATTCATAATTGGAAATTTACATTTTTAATTTAATTGTTGTTAAGTCTTAAGGAAAAATAATACGCTTCCTTTAGCAATATTTCGACCCCTCCCTTGGGTCATTCTCAAGCTAGAAAAATAATTTATTAAATATAATACTATTTACTATACTGGAATTAACAATTTTACTGACATTAACACTTATTAAGACATTAACCATTTATTGCTACGTTTTTATTAGCTTGCTTTCTTGTTTGTTTGTTTGTTTGTCCAGTACAAATCTTGCAATCGATTTTTCACTGAGTTCCCGAGTAGAAAAACATTTGAAAATTTTATTATAGCTCAGAACACGATGACAATGCAATATTTTAATACTTTTAGCCATCTTTCAGCAGAATTTAATTCGTTTTCAGCTAATTTTGCTGTATGGAAAATTAGTTCGGAAAAAATCCGCAAGTTATTTTATTTGTTTTGACATGTCCCATATTTAAGATATAATCAAATAAATAAAATATAATCATGTAAAATTTCACCCTGATACAAGCAGAAGCTGTAGAGTAGGGAAGAGATATATTTTATAATATTTTAAATTAATTGGCCGGGTAGGTAGAAAACAGTCCTATTTCAATCCAAACTCCTTTGACAAACTTACCTTCTCACTATAAACTCATCATGATCAACTTTTTTCTTATATTTAATATATATTTATAGTAAGACGCTTGCTTTAATTATACAAATAATGATTTTCTTTTAATTTTGCTTTAACTCTGCCAGGTACAAACAGTTCGTTACTTTTAATTTTGTTTCTTTTCTAACTCCGCCATGTATAAGTAGTTAGCAATGTACATATACGTACTTAGCAGTGTGATTTTAAAATTTATATTTAATGAAAAATGTAAGGAACTTCGTTTCTACCGGGTGTCCCGCGACACCACACGTATTTTTTTTAAGGTAGTATGTACAGTACTGCTATTGTATATCGCGATATGGCAATATACTTTACTTTATCGCTAAAGGGGGCGTTTTATTTTTCCTTCAGACAAAACTTCAACAATTAAATCAATCAATTCAATATTATATATTTCTTAAGTTTTGTCTTTGATGTAATCTGAAACAAATTTTAGGAACACAACGCTATAGATAAACGAAAGTTTCTATCTTTGTAAATAAAATATGAACATTTATCTTAACAAAATGCACTTCTGTTTAATGTCCTTGCGTACCAATTTTGTACGCGAATTCTTTACTGGGTATCTAACGGCATCTCAAGTTTCACACTAAGAGGTTATTTTTAAAACTTATATGTGCATATATATATATATATATATATATATATATATATATATATATAAGATGAAAGAAAGAAGGTCATCTCTAGTAACAGGATTATATTTCCGTTAATATATCTTAAAATTTTTTATCCCTTATTTAGTAAAGATAAAGCACGCAAGAAATCGTATAGGTTTAACGCAAAAAAAATATATATATATATATATATAAACAAGTCTAAAAAATAGCGTTAAAAAACGCACATCAAAGAACATCAAAATATTGATGGCACGTCCAAAGATGTTTTGACGTAAACAAAGTTGAATGCAACACGCTGAACACGGTTTGTAGGTAACCGCAAAGTTACGAGTTGCACTCTCAAAGGATACGAAATAACCACATCGTTAGTCGATATATCTGCGGTCGACAATGGTTTTTTTTTTCTCCAGTAAGTATCGATTACATCTTAGTTTATACGTTATGCCTTCCTTTTTGATAATCGACCGTATCATATATCGACTTTGAAGGTGTATATATATATCGATTTTTTAAAAAAAAAAAAATCAAAATGAAGTATGTACTTATTTTTGTTTTTAAGTTTTTTTTTTTTTTGTGTGTGTTTAAGGTTTAAGTCCTGACGGTACTTGATTAAGGAAAAGGTAAGTCGATACTTGAAATAAAAAAAAGCATGGAAAGAAGTTAAGCGATGCATGAAGAAGTTTATTTCTTCTTGACTGAGCTTCATCCTGGTAAGCAAGAAGCGACGAGAATCTTCCGAAGAACTAAGCACGCAGTGGGAGGCCTTTAAGACTTAAAACAAGTATAATCAAGAAGGACTTAAACTCCGCATCTTCACTATGTATTTTGATCTTTTTTTTAAAAAAAAAAATAAACAACAGAAAATCTTTTATCAAAATATGAAATCTTTTATAATCTGGATTAAGACTAAGCTTCTGAATGACACTACCAACATTAGAAGTATCGATTAATCGAACATGTATAAAATCGAACAAAAGACAGATCATAATATTTTATGATTTAAAAATCCTAAACAATAAGATAAAGTTGTAAAACTCTGCCTCTCCACTATTTTTATGTTTCCATAATATTGTAATCCACAGATTGTAATATTGTAATCAAGTGGGATAGATTACCTTACCGTATGGTTATAACTAAGAAGATGAAGAAGAATGTGAAGAATTCGATCAGGTTATGTTATTTTTAAAATTAATTTTCTTCCCCTCATGTTTCATATTTCATATATATGTGTAATATTTACCGTTAAACTTCTTAAAATTGTATGTATTATCTTTTTTATATCCACTATACATTCTTTGAAAAGGTAAACTGTGATAATTTTGTAGAATAATATATTCTGCAATTGAAATAACCCGTTTCCAAAGTAATTAATATTAATTATTCGATTATTAAAAACTATTCTAATTATTAAATTTGATTAATATATATTTAAGTAAAACTGATATAAAAAAAAAGTAAATAAATATAACATACCCTTAAACAAGAAAATAATTAATTAAACACTTGATTAAAAAAATGTTTGATTGCAACCTTTTTATTCAAAATAAACAATAGATAACAGTCGGGAAGAAATTCGTACCATTAAAAGGTTCTGAGCATGCGCAATTTTATGTAGATGCCAAGTTGACTTGGCGACACTTTTTTACCCAGAAGGTATACTTAGTTTCCATCCCTATTTTATAAGATCTTTGGTTAGCATAGATTAACTTTTAAATTTTAATTTCTAGAACAAGAATTCTCGTTATTAATTCATCTGATACTTATTTCTTCTGGTCCTTTTTTTTTAACCAGAAAAGACATTTATAATCTTCGAATGATTCACAAGATAATAAAGCTTGAAAAAAAAAAAAAAAATCCGAGGAAAATAAGTATGATTCACTTCCGTAATAATTTTTAACACAAAATCCTCAAGCAGATGTGTCTATAAATAATTTTAACTAGACGAAGATCTAGACGTTGATCTCAAAATCAACATCTCTACATCAATCTATTGACTAATTAGGTACTAATGACTAATTACAAGTGTACACCGTGTAATTAGTTACTAATTAACTCAACTCTTAGTTTGTGCAAACATAACAAGATGTAGTTAAGAATCATTGTTTGTTAGTTTTTTTGATTCGTCTTTTAATCGCACGATTCATAGATCTTTGTTTAATTTATATCAGCTTTTTTTTAAGTTTGTTTGCTTATGAACGAACTATTCTTAAATCTGTATTTAAAATTTAAATTTGTTGTTTCATTTTAGGTGTCTCTACGAACAGAAACTTCATATAACGGCACTGTGTTTCTGTCTCTTTGTCTGACCGTTGGCATGTTTTAATTCATAAACTACTATAGCTAGGAACATGAATCGGCACACAGATACATCTCGGTATTTGTGACAACAGTACACTTTTTAGAGTTTTTACACTTAATATTTTTAAGATGGCGGCCAATATGGTGGGACACTAAAACAAAGTTGATAATCATTATGACATGTTATAAATCAATTTAAAGGTCTTAAAGTGCAGAAAAAGAATATGCAACTATTGACATTTACACTTAATATTTCCAAGATGGCGGCCAATACGGCGGGTGACAAAGAAAATAGTTTTTAATCACCATGACATGTTATACATCAATTTAAAGGTCTTGAAGTGTAAAAAAAGAATATGCAACTATTAAAATTTTAACTTCCGATTATTGCCTCACGTACTTATGTGAAGCGCACCTTAGGTACTTTTTTTTTTTGGTTCAGTAAAAAAAAAAAAATATTCTTAAAGGGTAACCAAAAAAAAATAAATAAATTATTTCAAAATACCTTGTGTTAAATCTAAAATATTTTTTTTTTGGGGGGGGGGGGTATAAATGTTTACTTTTGTAATGTACTTTAGTAATCTGTTGATGTACTTTTTTTGTTTGTTTTTTTCTTCGGTCGGGTGATTCCGAAAAAAAGAAACAAGGTAAAAAAAAATGTTAAAACAAAAACAATGATCGATACATGATTCCTAGTTTCGGAACGTTTGTTAACCTTATAAAGGATTTTGTAAGAACAAAAACAATATTTTAATGAAAATTAATAACTTTTATACTCCTATAGTGTTTTTCTGACACAAGATTGATATATTTTTCGTGAATTCTAGGGCGTGCTTTATTTTGGGGGTAATAAATTAAAAGTAAATTGTATTTTTGGAAATATAGAGTCAAAATATGTTTGTATTGATAGACCATAATACTTATAGAAGAAACTGTGTGCTTTTCATGATTTTAATTTTTAAATAGTCTTAATTTAAAAATGTGCATCACCAAAAATGATTATACATTAATTTAGCTTACCGTTCTGCAAAATATTTTCGGTGCTGATATCTCAATAGTTCCTGTAACAAAATAAGATTATGAAATTAGACATAAATCCTTATAGGGATTATTTTATTAGAATTATTAGTGTAGTGGCAACACTTAAACCATCAACTAGCATTTTTGACATTTTCTTGTCACATTCAACTCTTGTTGCATTCTTGTCTTGGCTGTGGCACATAACCTCGTAAAGCGTTACCAAACTAGCGTTACACGAGTAGAGAAGGTATAGAAACAGGGAGTTAGGAAGGTATAGGAGGTGTTCAATCGAATCTGCCCGTCTCCCACTACCGCGCTGTGTAAGGCCTACCCATCCCTGCCCCTGCCCTACGGATCGGCTACCAGCCCCACGTCTCACACTCTTCGCTTCTTGCTACTGCTCCAGTAGTCGCTCACCACTGCCCTAGCGGCGCCCCCCCCCCCCCCCCATTCCAACTTCAGTTCTACTGCTCCGATTTGCATCGGACAAACGTCATGCCCCCATGCCAAACCCTTAGAATTTTATTCCTAATAAACTTACATACATATCATTTATTGTTGACATTATTATCTTTTATTTTTGTTAAACTATAATTTTTTGCATTTATTATAAAAATATGGGTGAAGAAGCTAAAAGATGACTTCTTAATAAACTGGAAAAGAAGAAAAGTACTTTCTTTCTTCGTGCGCTACATATGTTCGATTTAATTCCTAATTTACAAACACAAGAATGCGCACGCTCAAATTTTTTGACATTTTCATGTCTTTACTTTGGCACATAAACTCAAAAATCGTTTCTAAAAAACGACACAAAAAGCGTTGCATGAAAATGTCTCACTGTCTTGCAGACTCGTATGCAAGCAATATTTTTTTGTTTCCGAGCTTACCAAAGGTGACGGAAGCTATGAAAATTATTTGTCTCCAATTTCAAAAATTCCAAGACAGATATCTCTTTCAGACATTACAGGGAACAGTTTTTGTTCCGTGTTTGTCTGTAAGTTGGTCTGTCGCTCAATTTTTGTGAACCAACATATCTTAAAAACTACACGTCCAATTTTAATGAAATTTAGATGGTAGGTCATAATTAGGACAATATTATTCCCATATCCCATATTCATTTGAACATTCTGCACCCATATCTTTCATATGAGTATAAAAATACTCTGCCAATTAGTGTGGCACATAGCGTCCTCGCGTCCTATTTAGTAACATTTTATTATTTTAAAACCTATAAATATGCAATTTAATTAATTTTTTCCCCGTTTTTTAAATATGTCAAAATTGTTTTGATTTTTTAACATGAATGAATTAAAGTATCAATTTAGAAAAATTTAAAGAGCGCAGACGGTTCAAATTAATCTGAGGATATCTGCGCGTTATTTTCAATGAATAAATAAAAAATTTATAAAAGTTTCATAAAAATCAGATAAGTACTATTGAAGATATAGGTATAAATATATGTATGTTTGTGCGCATGTTGAAGAGAAACAAAGGAGCGCAGAAGGTTGAAACTTATATGGGACCAACAATCTGCTAATTTAGACCTACCATACAAATTTCAATAAGGAAGTTTTTAAGATATGTTGGTTCGCAAAAATTGTAGACATACCAACAAACAGACACGGAACCAAAAATGTTGTCTGATGTCTGCAACGGATTTTTGTCTTGAAATTTTTGAAATCGGAGACCTAAAAATTTTTGGTTTTTCAGAACGATCACATAGCTTTCGTTACCATCGATAAGCTCGGAAGTAAAAATGTTTTTATGAACGTCTAAAACTTTTAAAGTAATCATTCGGATTTGAAGTTTTGTGAGTACTGTTTTGACAGGGTTTGGCATTCGGGCTTGCTTTGGAAGCTTAAGGGAGTCCTTCCGTTCCTTCCTTTTTTATCTAATCCTAAAATCCTTCCTAGAAAATGGTTTTTACCATGTGTCCTACAACCTTTCCACTTCCTCAATTCTTCCTATAAAAGCAGGTGTACCCCAAGGTAGCATCCTAGGTTCAATACTGTATACCATTTTCACTTCCGACATACCTGAACATCCTGCCACCACTTTAGCACCCTTTGCGGATGATAAATGTATTTTATCGTCTAATGTATCACTTAGAATAGCATCTGATCAAGTACAGGAACATCTTGTACTCCTGAAAACCTGGCTCAAGAAATGAAGAATAAAAGTTAATGAAAACAAAAGTGTCCATGTGACGTTTAGTTTAAGACATGGCATATGTGAAACAATATTCCTTAACCAAATTACTATCCCTCTCTTCAGCTCTGTTCGCTACCTTGGATTACACCTAGACCGCCGCGCCGTTTGACCTGGGCACACCACACAAAATTTAAACGACAAGACTGCAACCGATGCTACAAACTTTTACATAGACTTCTACACCTTACATCTAAACTCAGCACACATAACAAATTACTCATATATAACACAATAATTAAGACCATATGGTCATACGGTATTGAACTCTGGGGTTGCACCAAGCGTTCTAACTCAGTCCAAAATCCTAAGAAGAATAGTCAACGCTCCTTTTTATGTTTTTAACATCACCCTTCACAATGACCTTTAAGTCCCTTTCGTCCATGACCTAGCCATATCCCGATACAAATCCTTTCATGACTCCATATCCCAACATCCCAATCCTTTAATCCACAACCTGTCATTATCAACCGTTCCTGGAAATCCTCCTAGACGTCTAAAGAGGCAGTGGCCACGCGATTTATTGAACAATACTTAACCATTTTGTTTTTATTTATGTAATATCTCAAGTCAGTATCTGTGAGTACTGTTAATGGACAGTCCCTCACTTCATGTCAATCATGTCATTGTAACAACAAGCATCAAAATTGCTTATAACATGTGTATTATGTATAGTTGCAATTTTCAAAAAAAAAAAAAAAAAAAAAAAAGTACTATTTTGAAGAATTTGAATAGTTTTTCAAAAGTTGCCCACAGATGCATTCCATGTTAATACCTCTTAATAAAAATAAGTGTTCCCTCACTAAGATTCGAAACAAGTTCCAAACACTTTCAGTTCTCATATGAACATTTGTCCAATAATAATAAAAACGTAAGGAAGCTTATGTGCTATGACTCTTTTTTTATTATTGTATTTCATTTATATTTATTATTAATAGTACTATTGTGATTCAGCTAAACTTACGAATTGAGTAATTTTATTAATGGTACATATCTATATAATAAAACATAACAATAAAACCATTTAAAAATATATAGTCCAATATATATAAATATATCGTACTACTCCGTCACGAATTCAATTGTATAAGAAAGAGAATTATAGATCTGCAGTTAGATAACAATTGGAAATAATTCAACCTGTTTGTTATATTTTCTAAAAAGATCATTTTTTTTGTCATTTGAAATGACATTGGAACTCTGCAAGAAAGGTTATTTTTTTATATATATAAGTTTTTTTTCCTAGATTTATTTAATATAACGAAATAACTTGACAGCTACAACCTGAAAGTAAAAGTAAACAACAGAAACAGCTGATGTAAAAAGACAGATTTCAAACTCGACTAACTGATAAATAGAACATATGACTTATTTCATTTCGAAATCAGTGTTGCCTTTCTATTTTACTTTTAAAAACACATTATTTTAAATAGAATAATAGCTCTTTGTTCAGAAATATAATATAACATATAGTTCAAACAATAAAATATTATTTAAAATGCATTTTTTAATTTACTTTCACAAATACGGGTTATACTATATAGAGAGAAAGTATTGTGATGGTGCACGAATTCGATCTTGATGGATTTACAAGTTTTGAGGTCATGTCTGTCGTCAATAGACTGTAATTTGCCATCATATAGTCCTATAATTGTATATTAAAATTCATAAATATCATATATTCTATCATTTTCAGTGTGCGCATTGAAGGTGATATATATATATTTTTTTTTCTTTTGGGTTTTAGTCCCGATCAACTGCCAGGGATATTACAGGACGGGGGATATCCGGCCACTTTACTCATCTAATCGATGAGATCATCAGTGTGAAACATGTCTTACCCCGCTGGGATTCGAACTCACAGCCGGGGTTTAGACCTTGGTTTCAGAGTTGCATGTCTGGAACATTGGTAACTTTCAAATCATAACAGTTCATAAAATAATATAGTTACGAGTACTCACTATGTCACTTCTTTAATAAAATGAACACATACGAGGTCTCACTTAGGAATTAAAAGCTCGCAGTTATGAGCACTAATCTAGCACTGCACCGGTCTATCGTAGTTACAAACTATCACATAACAAATAGTTGCGAATCTGATATGAGATGTCACGAATGCCCATTTTCTATGTGAAGGATTTTTTTTTTCACTTATGAGAGTAGCTAATACAATGAAAACCTCAAAATCACCATTTTGGTAGTTATACGAGGTATCACTTCTTAGCCATCGATAAGTAAATTACTTAATTTTGCTTAAGTTTACAATGATGATGTAATACGGCATGGTTTACACATGACATAGGCTAATTATGTTTCTAATTAAAGAATTTAAGGGGAAATTCTTTTAAAATTTAAAATTCCCTATTTTATTTCTTTATTCTCATAGCAACTACTAAGTTAATGATCAGATGTATTTTATTTTTATTTCAAAATTCCATCGAAAGCGCTAAATTATTATTACTTAAAATAAAGTTGGTTGAGAAAAGAAAAATAAAGCAATTTATAATGATAAAAGAGGTGTAGTTCAATAATATATAATGGTACAAACAAAAAAAAAAAAAAAATATATATATATATATATATATATGTATATAGAATGAGAAATAAACAGCTGACAGTTAAAAATCACATGGTTTATTATATTCTTTTAAACACGATTCATATCCAATCAGAGTTGCCTTGCTCTTATAAAAACAAAAAAAAAATAGAAACCTGTTTGAGAAGTGAGAAAAAAAAAATATTTAAAAAAATGAAAGTATAGATATAGATACAAGAAGCAATAAAGTTTAAAAAAAAAAAAAAACTGACAACAAACAAACAATAAACAGATTTGAAAGAATAAAGAAATAAGAGTTAGGAAAAAAATAGTATCTAGAAACAGAGAGTTGTGTAAGGTTTAAACTGTATTGTAGTTTATATAGGAGATTTGTATCTCTATAACTAGAAGTAGTTTTTGTACCCTTGACAAGGACGTCTGCTTCGGTATGACGGCAACACTGCTTTATAACCCTTTTTCTTTCATAATCTAACATTTCAACCTTTAACTGTTAAAATACATCCTTATTGTTTCTTGTTTTGTTTTTTTTAAATAAAAAATATTTCACAGTTTGTATTTTTTTTCTTTTCGTTGCCTTAAAAAGGAAAAGTATTGTTTTCAAATGAAAAAAATCCGAAACCGAGATTTCGGTACAGAATTATTAACACCCAAAACTGAATTATTCGTTTTTGGTGTTTTAAAGACCATTTTAGTGGTTTTAGCTTAATGTGTGTGTGTCATTACGTCTTTCTTTGTCTGGCATAACTACCATATAGTTTTTAAGCTAGAGATTTGAAAGTTGGTACACAAAAATCAGTCCATATACAGTTAGTTGTGCCGCCCGAAAAAATTATACATTTGTGATATCATTAGCCCATTTTGGTGAGTAAAAAATTGCACCGAAATTTGCAGCAAATACACTTCTTTATAAGAGACAAACATTACCACAGAATTTCGTTTTGATATCTGCCACCAATTTGGATCAGTCACACTTCAGAAGTGTTAAATTAGACTAAAAGTGTCTCATTCCATCAAATTGAACTGTCTAAGTCTCCCGCTGGTGGGTTTAAGAATATTAGGTTTGCTCCAACCCCCCCCCCCCCCCCCCCCTATTTGTACCGTCCTTTGTATCGTCCCGCGGATCGTTCGGGAATCGTTTAGGACAGGTTTTATACGCATGCGCTAACAATAACATTCAAGGAAACCTAAAAGTTTAGGGAACCTTCCTGTTGATATTTGTGACTATCGACTTAACTGCTCATGTCATACAAACCAGTACATGGTATTGTCAGAGGATCGCTGGGACCGTACAGTGAACGGTTCGCAAGCGATCCCTGCCAGGGTTGGAACAGTTTCGTGGACGGTAGGAAACACTGTCACAAGTCGGGTTGGAACGGATTTTATCCATTACGCATGCCCGCGACGATCCCGCGGACGGTACAATGCTTGGTTGGAACAAACCTAGTATTTACTTTACCTTTCTATATCTATGAACATATGTTCTATATTATAACCTTAGCAAAGCCATTAACCTTAGTAACGCCACAGTTGAAGATCCTGCCTTATGATTGGTCTACAAAACACCGGTGTTTTCGTAGTTTGTCTTGGAGATCCCACTCATATTTTTGGACGTCGACGAGCTTGTTTCCCGCTACCCGTTTTAGAACCTCTGGCCAACAATTTCCGGTATATCATTGTTTTCCGCAGTTAACTTGGAACACCTCTTTAAGTGCCATGCTTGTGCTATCATAATTTAACCACAATAAGGCTACGGCCACACCGGAGCTACCTCGCTTGAAGCCTAGTGGCTTGGTGAGTCGCCAGGCGTGTAATCCATGTGAACCAACCTTCTAGAACATACGAGAGTGGCCACACCGCGCGCTTGGTTACTAGGCGAGTTACCTAGCGAGTCGCTAGACGAACAGTCCATTCTGTTCTTCATGGCGACTCACCAAGCCACTAGGCTCCAAGCGAGGTAGCTTCGGTGTGGCCGCAGCCTAAGGACCGACTCTTCTCTGCAAGATCACCGTCCGAAAACATCTTAAACCAGGTGATATAGTTAATTAGCATCCAGGGCAACCTAGATGCTAAAGCTTTTCTTTTCTATCTTACTTATTTCCATATTTCTATTATTTCATAAAATTCTTAAGTTCACCATAGTTCCCCGCACTCCGAACTTTAGTCCAGCGTGCTATTTTGGGTCGGAAAGTTTTCGAACCGTTAGAATCTCCGCCCAATTCTCCACCCGCCTAGCTGAAATTTAGCTGAAATTTAGTGGGTTTTTTTAGACCCAACATCAAAACATTATCGTTGCTTTAAATTTATTTATATATTTATTTTTCCCTAAAAGCAGATAAAACCTTACACAAATACCTTATGACTGAGGACAGTCAATAAAAGCGTACATAAGAAAGTCTAAGTTATCTCTGGACAATATTTTTTTTTTCGAACAAATATATTTTGTGCAGGTACAAATCGTGCAGGTAGCTCTTGAATTGTTTTTTTTTATTAGCTTTCCTAAAGAACAAGATAGCAGGTAAGTTCGATGCTGGAAGTTAGAGTTTTAAGGTCAACACAACACTATATTAAAAACCTGAATATACTGTATGAAACCTACCCCTTCGTTCTCTTGTTACCTGCTTTGAACCGATATAAGGTCATATCGTGTCAGCTTAACAATACATAAATTTCATTTTTTAAGCACCCCACTTTATGTTATAGTGAATATACAACTTAAAAAATCGGTCTGAGAAAACTCAGATAACCTTTCTCAAATAAGAGTTTATAATTACTTACCCAAGTGTTATCCATTCATTAGTTTTCGAGTTTTCGTAGGTTCATTAAATTATCGGGAAAACGGCTTATATCGTTAGAATCATATTTAAATGGACTACATTTTGGATTTCTTTAATCAAAATAGTCGGGAGTTTTTGGGGGGTTGCGCCCTCCAAATTTGAAGCTTAAGTTCATTTTTCCATTCGGCCTCAGGGCAGTATGATTTTTCTGAACAGTTATACTAAATTGAAGTTTTTCTTTTGTGGACTTGGTTTTTTTATATAAGTAGTTGGTTGTTTCTTTGGAATGTAAGTCCTTATTATATTTGATTAAAATTATATTTCTTTTCCAAAATTCGTTTTCATTTTGATCATTTGTTTCTCTAAATTTACAGTATTTCAAAAACCTGAAGAAGCCTAGGTTCCCTAGGCGAAAGCTTGTTTTAATCAAATATAATAAGGACTTACATTCCAAAGAAACAACCAACTACTTATAGTTATACTAAATTTCGTCAAAATCGGTAAAAAAAAACAACACTTTTTTTTGGACTCAGGGAACCTCAAAACGTGTAAATCCGTCAAAAAATCAAAATCGAATTTTCTCGCCATCACAGTACTTTCTCTTTATATGATAAAGTAAAGATATACATCTTCCATACACATTTAGTTCATTTTTCTCTCACTACACACTCCTAGCATCATTGATAACTCATAAATTTAGTTCATTTTTCTCTCACTACAAACTCCTAGCATCATTGATAACTCATAAATTTAGTTCATTTTTCTCTCACTACAAACTCCTAGCACCATTGATAACTCATAAATTTAGTTCATTTTTCTCTCACTACACGCTTCTAGCATCATTGATAACTGATAAATTTAGTTCATTTTTCTCTCACTACACACTCCAAGCACCATTGATAACTGATAAATTAGTTCATTTTTCTCTCACTACCCGCTTCTAGCATCATTGATAACTGATAAATTTAGTTCATTTTTCTCTCACTACCCGCTTCTAGCATCATTGATAACTGATAACATTAGTTCACTTTTCTCTCACTAGCCGCTTCTAGCACCATTGATAACTGATAAAATTAATCCACTTTTCTCTCGCATCTCTCCTCTAGCATCATCTTCTGACACCGATGATTGGGCAAGGATCTCTTAAATTAGAGCGGATGGAATTTAAAGGGAGTTAGTCTATAAATAAACTTAAAAATTAATAATATGATAAATTATTAATTAAATGAAGACAACTATAGTAATTTTGTTTACACATACTCTATATATATATATATATATATATATATATATATATATATATATATATATATATATATATATATATATATATATATATATATATATATATATATATATATAAAACCTTATAAACATAATGATTTCAATGAGTGTAAACAATTGTTAAACTTGTAGATTTCTATCTATACATTTATTCTACAATGTCTGTACTGAACCTATGTTCGATAAAAGAAAATAAAAATACAATACACCGTTTTCAAGTTATCTTGTAAATTGGTCCTCCCACTTTTTTTTATTCAGTTTAAAAAACAAAATGTTGTACAGACAGTCTAACCTTCTGCTTGCACCCTTTTAACCGACACTAGTGTGTATATTGTTAGAGAAATTGTTACAATAGCTTAAGACTTAAGTCCTATTTAAAAAAAAGTCCCAAGTTTCATTGTATATTGAGCTATTAGTGTTTTTAAGAGATTGCAAGTTACAGATAAAAAGTCCCATAGGGTTGAAACTACAAAGTCTTTTGTTGCGAAGAGTACTTGGAACTTTAACAATAAGTAGGGTCTTTAAAAAAAAAATACATTGCAAATTTTGTGTCTTATCTTGTTCTTTTTTTATTTGACTCGATTTTTATTTGTTACTTGTTAATGATGACCTTGCATTCATGAGAATGGAATGAGATTTTAAACAGAAAAAAATAGTCTTCCAATTGGTGAGGCACATAGCTTCAACGTATCCTATCACGTACTTTATTGATTTTATGCTTTTACTAAAAACCATTATAGTCTGTTTTGTTTAATTGTTTCTCCCTTTTTTTAATCTGTCAAAATGATTTTGTTTTTGCTTCCGAGCTTACCGAAGGTAACGGAAGCTATGTGATCGTTGTGAAGAACGACAATATTTTTATGTCTCCGATTTCAAAATTTCTAAGACAAAAATACTTTTTAGATATCAGGGAACATTTTTGGTTCCGTGAATTCTCTCGAACCAATATTTCTAATTTTACTAAAATTCAGATGGTAGGTCATAATTAGCCCATTGTTGGTCCCATATAAGTTTCAACCTTCTCCGCCTATTTGTTTCTCTTCCACATGCGCACAAACATACATTTATTTACATCTATAGCTTCAAAAGTACTCATCTGATTTTTACTACGTTTTTATTAGCTTGCTATCTTGTTTGTTTGTTTGTCCAGTAAAAATCTTGCAATCGATTTTTAACTAACTTCCCGAGTAGCTAGACATTTGAAACTTTTAGAATAGGTCAGAACACGATGACAATGCATTATTTTAATACTTTCAGCCATCTTTCTGCAGAATTTAATTCGTTTTCAGCAAATTTTTCTGTATGGAATGTTAGTTCGAAAAAATTTGTTTTGACATATCCCATATTTACGATCTTCATTTTGACGGGTCAAATTTATGATTTATGAAAGAAAATTTAAAAATGTAATATAGAAAAAGTTCATTTTATCTTGTAATTATTATGAAATTTTGATAGTTTATTGAAAGTAGGCTGTAAATAGCCCCAGATTAATTTCAACCGTCAGTGCTTTTTAACTTTAGCTAAATTGATACTTTAATTCATGTAAAAAATCAAAACAATTTTGACAGATTTTAAAAAACGGGGGAAAATTAAATAAATTAAATAATAATAGACTTAATTAAAATAAGTAAATTAAATAATTAAATTTTACAAAATAGCACGCGAGGAACCTTTGTATGTATCACACTAATTGGCAGATTATTTTTAGTTTGTATTCAGTTTTTAACAAATGTATAAACCAAACAAAAAAAAAAAAGGTTTTAAAAAGAATAAAATAAATAAATAAGCTAACAATACAAGAGAAAAAAAATAAAAGAAGAAAAGGTTGGAAAAAAATAAATGTTAGTTTTGCACAGCTGATACCCACTTCGGCATGTACTCAGGTGATGCCTCGCCTTACTCTGGGTGTGTACCTTAGTACTTTGTACCGTGTACCCATACTGTCAGCTTATGACTCAAAAAACTGTTTGCCATGACACTCACATGCTGTCATATCTATAAATATAATACTATGAAGGATGGAGCAAAAAAAATTAAACAATATAAAATAAATATACATAAATCTTTCGCTTAAAAAAATAATAAGGATTTATTTGTTTAAGCTATGACAAGTTATTCGAGAAAATAAGCTTATAATAAATAAGATATTTGAAGTTTAAATTAAAGGTAGATTTGGTTTATTATATTAAAAATAAAAATAGACTGCCAATTAGTGTGGCACATAACTTCCTCGTATCTTAGTACGTACTTTAAAAATTGTTTTTGATTTTTTACATGATTTAAAGTATCAATTTAGCATAGCAATTCAGCATAGCATGCATTGTATGAAAAACTGACTACAGGTTCATAAAATCTTAATTATACGTAACTTATATTATACAACACAATTACAAGAAGCAATTATTCCAATATCTTAGATCTTAAAATATTATCTATAATAAAATTAATTAATAAATTACCGAACTCTCTTAAACAATACCTAGTTAATTAAAAAATTACCAATAAACTAATTACTACTGCGTTAATTACACAGGAACAATTTGTAAACTTTCACTTCCCGCAATTTTTTAATTATCTGAATTGGTCAAAAAATGCATTTTTCACATGAACAAAAACATTAAGAAACTAGTGTTAACACACATATCTTATTGTTTCCCATAATAATAAAAAACTAATTATACTGTTTAAATAAGTGGAAAGTTTAATGAAAAAAAAAAAAAAAAAAAAAATTAGGGAAACATTATTTTTACGGTATCGTCAAGATTTGATATTAGAATGTACTAAGAAAACAAAAATAAGACCAGAAGCTATTAATTAAAAAAAGGAGTTTATTTTTAAACATGTCTTTTTCTATGAGTAATTTTTATCTTTGTAATCATTATTTTTTTTCTAATGTATTGTGTCTGAGAATTGTTTAATAATAATTAGAGTAAGGAATTTCATTTTAATTGTTCCATTGTTTAATATATATATATATATATATATATATATATATATATATATATATATATATATATATATATATATAAATATATATATATATATATATATTAATGTACGTGTGTGTAAAAAGGAATAATGTAATTATCTAATGACAAAGAAAGAGGAATAAAATGCATTTAGAATTGGTTCTGTTGTAACGGTTCTTTTTATTTCAAATGAAAAAGCTATAAAGTTGTGAAAGAATATAATATTCATATCTAATTATTGGTTGTCCCCTTTACTTAATGTTGAATTTTCTTCTCTTTTGTGTCAATAGGGGTTTTTTTAAATAAAAATGAAATAAAATAGACTACCTCATTTCAATTGGCTATATTTCGTTCCCTCATTGGAACATTATCAAACCTGCAAGAAATTGACAAAAATTAAAAATACAGATCCTTTTACAATAATATTATGCTTAACTATTTTAAATGTAGTTACCTATTTAGAATGATTGAAGAAACTCTTCAATTGTCAATTATAAAAGTTAAAAATTATTACTCAAACAAGTAAAGCGTCAATAACAATGAAAAAAGAGGAGTGAGTCACTTCACTCACTGGGATTTGTTCCATGACTGACCTTATATTGTGAAAAGTAACAGTATTATCAAAATAAATAAACCCAGGTTTATTTCCAAAGGTCTTTCTAACAAGCTATACAGTTTATCTAATTTAATTAACTACATATTTTAAAACATATATTTATTAAAAAACTACTATATACTATATTTACTAAAAAATTTTTTACTAAAAAATTTTTTTGCAATTAGCAACTTGCATTGACTAATCAGTAACCAAACAAAATTAATTTGAAATAAAATTAGTAATTTGAACAAATCTAAAATATCACATTAATAAATTAAAAACAATCAAAGACAGTAGGTACATCAAGTAAAATTATTGTTTTATACAACAGAGAACCATAACAAACAAACACATTAACAACTTAACTGATTTTTGTAAAAATTACCGCTTAAATCTATAAATCTAAACAACTCATCGCTAACAATATAATTCAAATTATAACAAGAAATTAAAATTTAAATAACAATTAGTCAACAACAAATCAATCAAATCCACAAACAAAACAATAATTACAACATTGACAGATTTATAAATTATTCTCTAAAAAATATTAATAAAAATAAGTAATTAAGTAAAACTAAATTAAAAAATAAATTAGCATTATTTTATATGCATGTTAAATTAATCCTTAAATTTTCGATTCAAAGTTTAATGTTTTAAAAATTCCTGAGTAAAATTTGTTTAGTTCCTTTGTGTCAGTTTTATAATTAATGTTATTAGGACAACTTGATATAAATACTGCTTCTAATAATTTTCTTTTATGATTATTGCTTTCTTTATCAAGTATTTTGGCTTTATTGAAGTCTGGTAAATGATTAAGTTCTATTGCGTGAGAGGACAGAGCAGTATTATTCTTTTTATTCCTAACATCTGCGTCATGCTGTTTCATTCTATTCTTAAAAGTTTGCCGAGACTCTCCAATATATTTTTTATTACAATTTGAGCACGGGACGACGTATATAAACCCCATTTCTTGGTCCTTTGGAACATTGTCTTTAAGTTTGCTAAAAAATCGATTTTTAATTTTATTAATTGGTTTCATCCCAAACTTAATATCAGAACAATCAAATTGTTTGAATGTCCCTGCAACCTTTTCAGTGAGCCCTTTTATATAGGTTAATGAATGGTACTTATATGTTATTTGATTTTCATGGACATCTATATTGCTGGAGCAATGTATTGGTTTTATTGCTGTGTACCATAGTGTTTTAATTAATTTTATAGGATACAAGTTTTTAATTAATTTGTCATAAATAAATTTTTTTACTGCAGGTAGGTGAATTGGGTCTGTTAGGGTTATGGATTTTTTGATAAGGTTATACGCGGCATTTTTCTTTTGAGTGAAAGGGTGTGAAGAGTGAAAATTCATAAAATTTTTCTTTTTAATGTCTTTCTCAAACCATTTGGTTGAAAAGTTTCCTTCTTTATCTCTAATAACTGTTATATCTAAGTAATTTAATGAATTGTGTTCCTCTGTTTCTATTGTAAATTTTATATTACTATTATAATGGTTAAGTTCTTTTAAAAACATATCACAATCCGACTTTTTTATAATTACAAATAAGTCGTCAATGTATTTGCTAATAAGTTTTGGTTTAATCGAACAATTGCTTAAGACTTTTGTTAGTAAGGAATTTACATAAATACCGCTTAGATTTACTGACATGCTGCCCCCCATAGGTAGTCCTTGTAGCACTCGATATAGTTCACTATTTACCAAAAAATAATTATTGTTACAACAAAATTTTAATATTTCCAGATATGTATTTTTGCATTTAATACTAGTATGAGGCTCTATATTTTCCCAGTTTAATTGAATTATCTTATATATATCTATCAGAGGGATGCTTGTAAACAAAGATTGAATATCAAAAGATACCATTATTTCATCTTCACTAATAGATAAGTTTTTAATTTTTTCTTTGAAATCTATCGAGTTTTTGCAATCCCATAAGTTATTATTATTTAAAAAATTAAGGGTAGGATTAAGGAATTTTGTTAGTTTTTCTGTTGGGGAATTGATTGCATCTATAATTGGTCTGATAGGGAAGTTTTCTTTGTGCGCTTTTATTAAGCCATACATTTTGGCAAACCTACAACTGTTAATATTAAGCTTGGTTTTTTCTTCGGTTGTGATGAATTTCTTTTTAAGTAATTTCTGTAAAAGCTGTTGATATTCCTTTTGTATTTCTTTAAGTTTTTCCTCTTGGTTACATCTAACTTTTCTATATATTTGATTATTTTGCAGATGTTCTATCATTTTTCCTTTATACATGTCATCTGTTAAAATCACAGTTAAATTACTTTTATCTGCTTTTGCTATTACCAGTTTTGAGTTATTTTTAAGAAATTTTTTTGTTATATTAGCGTCCATTATTATTTGTTTTTCTAAACTACCTATATTTGTTTTGGATTTATTTTTGTAAAGGTTTTGAAAATTCATAATGTTTTTTATTATGTGACTGCGTAAGGCATTTGTATGATTTTCACTAGTTTTTAAAGTTCTTAAAATGTTTTCTATATCAACAATAAACTTTAGGATATGTTTATTTTGGTTAGAATAATTATTTAAATTAAAATTATGCCCTAGGCTAAGAAAATTCTTTACATTTATAGGTATATCTATGTTAGTTAGATTAATTAACCAATTTTCTTGGTATAAATTACTATATTTATGTAGATCATCTGTATTAAGCTTATTTCCTTTTTGTTTAGTATTTTCTTTTATAGTTCTATTTTTTAGTTTTATATTTAGTTTTTTATTTAATAAAATAATATATGCATTTTTAAAGGCTTCCAAATGAATTTGTAATTCCTCACTTGCTAGTGGATTATAATCTTTTAAATTATTAATTATAGAATCAAAATTCTTATTTAGTTTTCTTAGTTTCCAATGAGTTTCCTTCAGTTCTGTGTTTATTAAATTATTAGGTAAGTTTTTTAAAAAATATGGAGTTCTATTGTTATTTAGAAATTCTTTATCATAAAGGTACATGACCTTATTAACAATATCATTGATATGTTTAGGAATGTTATTATTGTTTTTGTTTGAATAAAGATAAGATAATCTGTTTTGTGCATTACAAATCTTAATTGTAATCTCTTTTATATTCCAAACACTTTTTTTATCCAAGTTGTTTACATATTTTCTAATTAGTTTACAAAGGTTAATGTTAATACGATGTAAAAGATCTGCTTCTTCTTTTTCTGCAATTTTCTTTAAATGTTGATTTGGCTTACTTTGACTTGCCAATTTATTATCCATATCTAATTATTGGTTGTCCCCTTTACTTAATGTTGAATTTTCTTCTCTTTTGTGTCAATAGGGGTTTTTTTAAATAAAAATGAAATAAAATAGACTACCTCATTTCAATTGGCTATATTTCGTTCCCTCATTGGAACATTATCAAACCTGCAAGAAATTGACAAAAATTAAAAATACAGATCCTTTTACAATAATATTATGCTTAACTATTTTAAATGTAGTTACCTATTTAGAATGATTGAAGAAACTCTTCAATTGTCAATTATAAAAGTTAAAAATTATTACTCAAACAAGTAAAGCGTCAATAACAATGAAAAAAGAGGAGTGAGTCACTTCACTCACTGGGATTTGTTCCATGACTGACCTTATATTGTGAAAAGTAACAGTATT